>VXBN01002708.1:42117-184807 GCA_013397395.1 Sinosuthora webbiana | reverse complement strand
GCGATGTCCGGGGGCGATGTCCGTGCCCCCTCAGGGCCCCACAGCAGCGGCGGCTCCGCGGGCCGGGCGCGGCTGCNCCCGCCCGCCGCCGCCGGGGCCCTGGGCTCCTCTTCGGATAGCGGCGTGGCTTCGGAGCGCACGCCCCGCAAGAAGGAGCCGCCGCGGGCCTCGCCTCCCGGCGGTGTGTCCGAGCCGTCGGCCGTCGGGGCCGCCCCTGCGCCCGGCGCTGAAACCACCGGCATCGCCGAGACCCCCGAGGGCCGCCGGACCAGCCGCCGCAAGCGAGCCAAAGTAGGTGTGGGGCGCTCCGGTTGAGGGCCCCGCCGGCGCCTTGTGCGCGACGCGCTCGGGCCGGCAGGGCCCGGCCGTGCTCGGGCAGCCCGTCCTCAGGGAGTCCTGGTCCCCTGCCCTGCTCGGGCAGCCCGTCCTCAGGGAGTCCCGGGGAACCCTGCTCGAGCACAGCCCTTCCTCAGGGAGCCCCGGTCCCCGGTCCTGTTCGGGCAGCCCGTCCTCAGGGAGCCCCCGGTCCCCGGTCGTGCCGTGGGCTCTGCACGGTCCTTGCCCAAGGGGTGGGTGGCATGCCCGAGGGCTCCGGTGTCGTGAGTGCAAAGGACAAACACGGGAACACGCAAGAAGCCACATTGGCTTAAGATCAAGATCCCCTGTTGTCCTAGCTCACCTTCACGAGCTCTGGGGAGGACTCGTGCCCCGTCATGAAGGAGAGCTTTCTGCAGCTGTTTAGGAACTTTTTGCGGTTTCTCACCGGATACCGAGCAGTAAAAACACCCCAAATCCATGGCAGGGCATTGGAGCGCTCGTGAATTTACATTTTATCAGCGAATTCTTCTGTTACTGTGGTATATGGGTGCCGCCTCTCGAGGCCCGTGTGCATGGGATGATGCTGGATTTGCAGGGTTGATGCAATGCCCAGTGCACTGTTCCTCACCTTCCCTCCTTTGGCACTGGAGAGCTGAGTCCAGGCTGTGTAAGGGTGAGGTTTAGCAATGAAATCTGACTGCTGTAAAAGCTCTGCAATAGTTTGGGTCTGTAGTATTCTCATCTGTTGTTCTGAACGTGTGAGAACATTACCTTTTTTTTTGTGAAAACTTCTTTTGGAAACCTCGTTTCAGAAGATATTGAAGATCTTGACTGTGCCCATGGGTTGGGGTGTTTGACATGGCAGCTGAAGTTACTTTTAGGAATTGTTTTGTCCTATGGCATTGAATGTGGCTCCTCAGAGCCCTTGTGTGGTGTGATAACTGATCCTTCACACATAGGAGCTGTTGGGTAGGTCAGTGTGGTGCATCTTTTAAATTAAAATAAAGTAGGTGTAGGCTGGATATAAGGAAGGCTGTGGCTGTCCCATCCCTGGCAGTGTTCATGGACACGTTGGACAGGGCTTGGAGCACCCTGGCACAGTGAAACCCATGGCAGGGTGGGGGAAATGAGATGGGTTTGAACGTCCCTTCCAGTCCAAACCATTCTGTGACCCTCAGAGGCAGCATTCCTTCTTTACAGGGCTCTGTTAACTGGTAGGAACTAGTGCTCTGTGTGGGTTGTGTGCTGGTGATGTTTCTTGGCACTGACAGTGTCTGCAAAGGCTGTTTGGCCCTTGAGCACTCAGGCCAGCACCTGGTCACCTTCCCGTGAATGTTTGTGGTGTGAACGTAGTTTAGGAGGGTTAAAAATAAATCTAGGGGAAAGCTTAGGGGGTTTTTTATTGAACTTGATGGTTCTTCAAAAGTTGTGGAAGCTCAGACTTGGAAGGGCCTTTGGACAGAAGTTGTTGTGTGTGGCTTTGGTTGTGTTTGCATGTGCTGGGGGGTCACCATCACCTGCTTCAGAGTGGGAGCTCACAGGAGGTCCTGGAGGTGCAACAGTGGGAAAAGCTGGATATGCTGGACGTTGTGGGATGTAAATACTTATAAAGATAGCAGATCATTTTTAAGATATTAGTATCTTAAAGAACCCAGGGTTTCCTGTACACGGGCTTCCCAAAGCTACTTTGAATTGTGCCCGTTATTGCTCTTTTTTGTGGCTGAACTTGGAGTATGAAAGATTTTTTTTCTTGTGGTGAGAAATGTAGAATTGTTTTTGTTGTTTCCTGGTGGAGGCCGACCTGTTGGAGGATCACTAGCTGATTTCTTTTTATTTTTTCCCGTGGCTGCATATTGAGAAGTGCTTTTTTCTTTTCCAATCAGTAGGGAAATTCAATAGCAATGTACAGAACTTCCTTATTTTGTATTAAAGCTTGGTTAACCAAGCAGTATGTGCTGCAGCCTTTCCAGGCTAGTTTTTATGGCTTCCATGTTCAAGTTGGAGTGAGTTTTTTGGCTCGTAATTTTACTTATTTTTACTGGAGAGCAGTAACAGAACAAGACATGTATGGCAATAAAGACTGGGGGGATGAGGGGAAGGGATGTTCCTTGTGTTGAGCCACTAGTGTGGCCATTCTGGAGAGGAAGCAGCTGTGCCAGGACAAGATCCCCAGTAAGCAGGAGAGCAGCCAGGGCCCAGGTGGGATTTCTGCAGGAAATCTTGTGTACACTTCTGGTCATCTGTGCTTAGCAGATGAAATTCAAGTTTGAACACAGGGAGTGGACACAGAGGCTGCTTTTTATCCCTTGGCAGGGATGTGAAGGGAGGGAAGAAAACCAGAGAGGTTAAATGATAATATAACACATAAACTGGGCTTGATGTGAGTAGAAAGCTCCTGCTATAGGGTGCTGAAGGGTTCTGTTTTTAGGTGGAGGCAAAAACATTTAGAACTTGTTAAGCTTTGTTGCATTTTATAGCATGGTATCTGCAATAAGAGCCTGCATAAGGTAACTCAAGCCTTTTCTTTAAACTTTAAACAATTTTGTTACTGGCAGCATTAATGTTAGTAGCCTGACTTAGAGGCATCTTCAGTGTGTTTATGTTCTGTTGTGCTTTTCACAGGTCGAGTACAGAGAGATGGATGAGAGTCTTGCAAACCTGTCAGAAGATGAGTATTACTCTGAAGAAGAGAGAAATGCTAAAGCTGAGAAAGAGAAAAAACTGCCCCCACCACCTCCACCAGCTCCTGCAGAAGAGGAGAATGAAAGTGAGCCAGAGGAGCCATCTGGTGAGTAGAGAGAGACCTTCTCCTCTGAAACTGTTCACCTGATTTGTTAACAGAAATTAGGTAGGGCTGGGTGTGGCATCATGAATCCCATGTCTGGTTTCAATCTGGTTTTGAATAATTGTTCTACAGTGTTTTATTTGCTGGCCCCATATGTGGAAGGAGGGGAGAAATGCAGAACAGCCTGATAAAGATAGGAATGTGCATTCATATAATTCCAAATGAAGCCAAACCTTTTGTGCTAGATTCTCCTGATCCTTTTTGACTTGTCTTTGGAGGGTTGTTGTCCAGAACAGCCTCTCTGGCTCTGCTGCCACAGCTGCTCGTGTATGAACATTCACTTTTTCCTCAGAGGGGAAAGAGGTTGGGTTTGTGGGGGGGTTTGTTATGCAGAAGAACAGATTTAAACTCCTCTGATTCCTGTGGCTTTAAACTATGACTCTAATCTTAAGTTCTGGTTGGATACTGTTTGCTTAAATTTCAGTGCTTTCCTTACGAGCTTAGTCAGAGCTTCACTTTACACTGGGAAGTTTTTTGGTCAGTTTTTGAATTCTGTGGTAGCAGCAGTAGCCTGTTCTTTAGCTCCATTGTGTTTACAGCTGCCACCATCAGTGGGGTCTGCTGGGGTGTCACTCAGCTGCCTACAAGGTCTTGGGTTTGCAAAGTTCAGAGTCAAGAGATTGATGAGATAATTAATGTGTGCACTAGCTGGTGTTAGACAAGAGCTGAAATCAAGTACCTGGATCTTTGCAGGTTCATGTAAATCACTGTTAGTCTTCAGTTATCCTAATTTTCTTTTTGCCTGGTAGGTTTGAGAACACAGGACTGGTGTTAGCTTGGGGATACCGACCTTCAGTTGGAAAAAAAAAACCATTAAAAGCTGTGGGTGTGGGGTTTATCTCCTATGATTTGCCATTGTAACCTCTCCTTGTTGCAGCTCTTGGCTCCTGCCTTGATGCAGGAATACTGCAGCTCATGCTTGACTGAAATACTTGCAGTGATCAAAAGCCTGGCACCCCAGTTGTAGCTGATGTAGCAAAAATGGAATTTTAGCAGCTGTAATTAAGCATTTTAAGCTTCCTGTTTCATTTAGCTTAGACATTGTGTTTAATCCTTGAGACCTAATATTGATACACTTCATTTCTCCCATATCCCTCTAAGAATGATTGTTGATCAGTTGGAGGCACAGTCAGTGAAGTCCAGTGGAACAGGTTTTGTCCCGTGGAGGAAGGAACACGGAAGGTAGCAGGGATGAGTCACGCTGTTCATGTCAGTTATTTTGCAAGCACTGTGTTTAGCCATCTAAATAAAATGAATTTTCAAACAGGCTGCCTGGGAATGAGTAGATTTCAGGTCATCATATCATTTCTCTGTTCCTAGAATCTGTGAATATGCATGAAGCAATAAAGGAGAAAAAAGGCAGATTTCAAGCTGTCACTCCATAGCATAAAATTATAGTCTTTAAAATGACATAGCTGTAATTTTAAAGGTTTCTGAGACTATATATGTTTGTGGATCTCTCTATTTTTGTCTTTATTAATATAGGTGTCAAGAACATCAGGTCATCTTATGCTGGCTGTTAAAAGTGCATTGAAACTTCTAATTCAGGCACCCTTTAGAAGGAGGAGGCAGCATGGAGTCTGCTGTGTATAAAAGCTGTGTTTGTAATTGAGGTTTTCTCTCCCTCTGTCACTTTGAAGGGAAAATTGAAGTGTTCAGTTAGAAATAGTAAATTGGACAGTAATACTAGAGTAGGATTGCATAATGAAAAGAATTTAGTTAGCCTGGGTATTACTGTTAATTTATTCCCATTGCAGACCTTAAAAAACTCATTTCTGTGTATAAAGCCTGTAAAAATGCAGGTAATGCAGTAGAGGCACGAAGTTGTCACATTGCAGCTTTTGAGCTGGAAAGCCTGATGGTGCAGCTCAGAAATGTGCTGGTGCTGGTGTCTGGTGATGGATCAGCCTGTCCCCACAGACAGTCACAGGGAAGGGGGTTATTGAGTGTCACACTGCAGGTGACAGCACCTGCTCTGCCTTCAGTAGGTCCCATCCTTGTGTTCAGCTGTGGGGAATTCCAGGTGTTCTGGCTGTTCCAGTCTGGATTTGCAAGGTGCACTGCATGCTGTTGCAGAGCAGTTTTAAAAGGTGTGGCAGTGTTCCGTGGTTAAGATAATTTCCCTAGAGTATCTCTTCTCTTTTTACTTGAGGAGTATTATCTAACAGCAAAAAGCTTCCCAACTCCCTTGCAGTGCTGACTGATGACATTTGTGTTCTTGTTTGCCAGTGTTCCTTTGGAATCAAGGAGCTTGCTTCTTTTGTTGGTTTTGGTTTTTTTTCCTCACCAAGTTGGATTTTTATTTTTAGAACTACAGAAGATTTTCTTTGCTAGCTCTTGGCCTTTTAGTGTTGTCAGTATTCTTTGTGGTAATCCAATATTTTTAGGTGCTGTTCTCCAAGGAAGTGAATATGATCAGGATTAAGATCAAGGGAGTGGTCAAACTCAGTGGTGTTTTGTCTCTACTTTATCTGACTTGTCAGTTTTCCTAAATAAATTCAGTACTGTGTGATACTCATGTGCAGCTATTCTTCATTTTGAAACAGTGGATAATTACATGAAGCAGATCCCTTTGTGGACCTTCCTCCTCACTGCTCTGCAGCTCCTGGTCTGTGGTTCTGTTGCCTTGAGACTCTGAGCAGATTCTGCTCTCACACATGTTCTGTTGAGCTGCAATAGTTTGATGTTAACAGGGATCAGCAGTTTGCTGGCTGCTGGGTCCTTTCCAGCTAGAGCCTTTCTTCCAGGGAAGGGGAGGCAATCTTCACTGGCAGGAAGATTTTTTGTTTCCACACTTCTCTGCTCAGACTGAATAGCTTTTAGAATTGATTCCAAGCATTTAGTAATAGTGATGAGAAGAGGAAGATTCTGATTTCTTTGTATAAGTAAGCCAAGAACAATTTTTCCCCTCTATTCATTGTCAATGTTAATTCAGGGATAATGAATGCCATAGACTGAAGTCAGAATCTGTTTAATTTCTTAACTTATGGAAGGCACAGGTGAAACTCTTACTGCAAATTAATGGCCTATGCTTGACTGTAAATATTCATGGTTTAGTTGTGTTAGTCTCTCCTAGATTGGAAGCAAAATAAAGGACTTGCAATGTAGATCAAGTAAAGAATTGTCTTGCTCTTGCAGATATGTTTATTCACAGAATCTTAATTTGGGTCTTGTGAGGCCTGTGAAAATACAATTATTTGTCCCAGTCTCTCTGTGAGTTTTTTTATTCCCCTACTGGCAGACTGATTTTATACAAGTACTAGTTATGGCTCCTCTGCTGTACTCAACTGTCTTGTTTCAGTTCCTGTTTTGTTCACTCTGTAGGTGTTCAGTGTTGTGACATTCTAGATTAATCCAGCTTAGCATTGTATGGAAGCATTTGTTTAACTTTTTGTGTCTTGCTTTAGGGGTTAAATCCATAGCTCAGATGAAATTTTTCTCAGGCAGTGTGTCCCCTAAGAGCCTTAAATTACATTCTGGCCAAATTGTCCACCCAGACCCCAAGGAGTATTAACAGTTGTGTGTTTAGCCTGAGGTTAGGCCTTGCTCTTACCTGTTTGGAGGTGACACTGAGCAGCTGTGCTCTAGGAAGTGACTGCTCCCTTCCAGTGACTGTTCAGTGTGTCTCAGTGCACGTTGGTTTGGACTTGGTGGCTGTGGAAGTGTGTGGTTTGAAGGAGCCTTGGGGCAGCAGGAGGCAGCTGAGCAGCCCTGGGCCATCCCTGGAGTGTGCCTTGGCTTCCTGAGCTCTGCAGGCAAACGTCTGATGGTGGAAGGATATTGCTCATGAGCTCAGAGCTGGTGTCTGCTGTGAGGTGAGCAGTGTGTGAGGTGTGTAGTGGCTTTGTTCCTGCAGACACTGCAGCTGTCCTCATCCCTCTTCTCAACATGCTCTGTTCCTGCTTGTGTTGCAGTCCAGTTCAGGACTTAGATGCAGGCTAAGGTAATTCTGAGACTTCTTCAGATCTTTCAGATGAGTGCTTAGCCTTTCCTCGTGTTTCCACTGCTGGGAATGTTGAAAGACTGATGTCTTTCAGTGCTGGGTGTTGATCACATCACTGATCAATGGTGTGACATGTGTTTGGCTTCAAAGGCAATCTTAGTGTATTAGAACACTGATGGTGTATCAAGGGTGCTGAAGCCAAAGTAAGTGGTCTGAGCCTTTGAAGAATTGTTCTAGCATCAAGCTTAAAGGAAAGGGTTTATTGGGAAAAAAAATAGGGTCTCCTGAACATAAGAGGCTTTTCAAAATGCTTTAAACTATCTCCTTGGGATATGGGGAGACTTGGGAGCACCAAAGGCAAGATGATCCAATTCTTAGGGTTTGAGATCCGTAGTACCTGATGGTATCCATCTGCCAGATCATAAATATTTAGCCACCAGGAATGCTACATGTGGTGTACTTCTTTATTTCCCATAAAATCTGATGTAAAGCGTTCCAGTAACCTGGATAACACTTCAGAACATAATTATTTTTGGTGCCCTGTACCTAGGTTCCAGAAGATGGGATTCTCAGACAAACGGGTTTAGTTAGTTGGTGAAATTTTAACACCTAAAACGCCAACTTGCCGGGCCTTTATGTCCAGTATGGTTTAACTTATGGAGTAAGGTCCCTGAGTTCTCCTCTTTCCTTCCACAGGGCAAGCAGGAGGACTTCAAGACGACAGTTCTGGAGGGTATGGAGACGGCCAAGCATCAGGTGAGGGTGGCGTTTGATGCTTGCCACTGAGTAGCCAGAGCCGCCAGGTTAGGGACTGGTGCTTGCGAGTGCGCATGGGTGTGGTTGTCCCGGGCTTAGCCAGAGGTGCAGGAGTTGTGGACCCAGCAGGTTAACAGGTGTGGGGTGTTCAGAGTTCAGTCAAGGTCTGTAACAACTGTGGACAAGGGCACTTAGCTAACCTGTGTTGAAATGCCTCAGGCCGATCTCTCATCCCTCCACTCCTCTCCATGTTCAGAGGAGTCTAAACTACAGAAAGTTGTTTCTTACCGAGCCTAGACTGACACAGAGCTTTAGAACAGGTTACCCTTTTTTCTAACCTGCTGAAGAAACATAGCACGGAGTGCCTTTTTGCTCCTCTCTTTTTGTCTTTTGGAAGGGTTTCTGTTTGACCTGTGTGCCAGCACTTAGCCCAGGAGATTGTGTGCTGGGCAGATTCAGAGTCTGCTGCTCACTGGACTGGACTGTCAGTTGCATTTACCATTTGGCCTCGGTGCTGCTGCTGGCAGTACTCACTGCTTCATCCACAGGATTGGTGTCTTTACTCTTTAGTACTTGGAGTGCTGCTTAAAATCTTCCTCCAACTCTGCTGCTTTTGCTCTCACTTCAGGATTAGGGTTTTAAACAAGTGTTAAAGGCTCCAGAACCTTTTCTGTACCTCCGAGTTGCTCTTTTTGAAGCAAATAGAACTTGAAGATACTCATCTAAGAGAGCATCCTTTGCTGTTGTAAGTAAGGGAGCCAAATACTGTTATGGATGTCACCACTTGCATGGAACTGCTGGCTATTATGGCTCATGGGCTTAAGGATGCATTGCTTATTTCATTTTTAGGTAGGCATTGGCTGATTGGAAATTCTGCATATTTTGCATTTTGTATTATATGCTGAGAGTCTGCTCCTAACAACTGTCCAATTCAACAGCCAAAATCCTTTCCTTCAGTGTGTTCATCTGCAAATGTGATAGTAAATCTTTAAATGAGCAGCATTCCTCAGGGTTTGCTCTGTGAGGAAGAAACTCAATACTCAGAACTTCAGCCAGTTAGTTGCTAGTGCTGAATGTCAGGAAATGGGCAAGTGTGTGTGTGTGTGTGCAAATGTGTGCAAAGAGGAGCTGAGAATCCAGTCTAGGCAGAACCTTCCCAAGGAGAAACGTGTAGTTCTGAACTGGTAATCCCTGTAATGAGTGGCTTTCATGAAATACAAGCAGTAAGGGTGTGAAATGGGGTTTAGTCAGCCTGAAATCCAAAGCCATTTAGATTTGAGCTGTGTAGTTGCAGAAGTCTGTTCAAGGACATTTAGTTCTTATAAGATCTTCCAGTGGTTGGCCAAATAAAAATGCTATCTTTGCTATTAATAGCTATGCTTTTTCTGCATTCTTGTATGGAACTCTTGGGGGTTGTTTTATTAGCTTTTTTTTCTTGCCTGAATACCTGTGCTCATCTGGAGCTACTCTGTTATTCCAGTTTTAAAGTTTGGGTATTGCCATGAAAGATATGTGGCCTTAAAAGATCCCCCCAACTCAACCCACCCTGGGAGTTCTTTTCAAAACTGTTAGCAGCACCATGTTCTCTGGCTGCTCAGTTTGAAGAAATAAATCCCAAAGCTTTTCAAGAAACTGCCAAGTTGCCTTGAATCCACACATCTGAGAGTCTGCTGGTATTTGATGACTGAATGGCTTTTTAGCAGGTACCTGGGGAAATACACTTCTTCTAGCACAAACCTGTAAGGGGGAGTCAGGTTCAGCATTTCAGGTCTTTAACTGGCCCATTCTCTGAAAATTGTGCTGCTGAGATTTTTGTTAGCACTTGGGGATCTAGAACCTTAATTAAGAATGTTAGCATTAATAAATTATCAGAGAATTGGTAACTGGTTTGATGTCCATGCCCAGTTTTACAGAATTCATAGGTGAGCATGTGCATTCCTGCACAGATGGTGGCACACCTGGGCCAGTGTCAGGTGGAAGGACAGCAGAAGGGCTGGGGAATGGTTGTTGCTGGAGAAACTGAAGTCTTAGAAGAGCTGTGGGTTTCTATTCCCATATTTCTGTTCCTTATTTCTATTTCTATCCTAATATTAGTGCAGGAAACATTGTGGGTGTGTCAACTTCTCCTGTGGTTAATTTTATTTTACTTGCAATGCTCTGTAGATTCTGTTACTAATTCCTTCTTGTAAAATCTGTAAATGATTACATATAGTTTTTTTTTTACCTTGAGTCATCACACAGATCTTTTGATCTTTACTTGTGAATGAATTTTTGGTTGTAGGGGGGTTTTTTTTCCGTTCGCTGTTTTTTTGTTGTTTAGTTCGTTTGGGGATTTTTTTTCTTATTGTGGGGTTTTTTTGTTTGGTTGGGTTTTTTGTGTGGTTGTTTTCAGTTGGTTTATTTTGGGGGTTTTGGTTTGGGTTTTTTTTTTTTGTTAGTTTCACAACCATTTCCTTCCTTGATTTTTTTCCAGCACCTTTAGGAAATAAAAATGCTTGGAAGTTAAAGGGGTGTGTGGTGACACCAGAATTAAAAGCAGGGCACTCCTCTCCCTGGTACAGTGACATGTCCTGCTGTACATGAACTTCAAACTCTTAAACAGTTGTCTTGGTTAGTGTAACACACTGCAAGCTTAGATTTACTTTGCTATTTATTGTAATCTTTTGGGCAGTTCCAGTTTCAGCAAGTGATCTTTATCATACTTGTGGGGTTTTTCGTCTGTCTTTCTAGACTGAATGCCTTGTCCTCTGTCCTGATCAACGTCACTTCCAGGACATGGGAGATTTCTGTTTTTCTTGCTGTATTTCACATCTCAGTACCTGTGCCTGCAGGATTTGCTTTTCTGCACTCGTGCTGTAGCACTTGATGCAGCTGTGTCTTAGTTTGTCACTTTTCCTATAGTACAAAATAACAGAGACTGAGGGAGGCAGGTGCAGAAATGTAGCTCCATCACTGCCAGTGAATTGGTAGAAGTGCAGGTTCCTGTGTGAATGAAAACCTTTCCTGTACAGGTTCAGCATCAGTCTTTTACATGTGGAGCACTTAAAAAGAAGAGTAGGAAATCTGTTTGTAGGCAGCACTTGGGGAGGGAGCACAGGAAATGCCTCAGTGTGATTGAATTTCATTGCACTGCCTGCTGTAAATACATCAGGTATGCACAATGACAGTTTCAGGTGGGTTCCTCTAGCTGGAGAAGGTCAGTGCAGATTAAACTTTGAGAAGCAGGTGAGAGGGGATGGTAGATGCTGTGCTTGTATATCACAGATATTTTGGCTTTGAACAGCTACTAAAACAGTTTTCCAGTTGTGTTAGAAACTGCAAACCACACAAATTAAGGGCAGCATCTAAAGTAGTTCTGTTCTATTGCTAACACATATATATGTGTGTGCTATATATAATATATGGGTATGTGCCCCCACCCCACTTACTTGTCAGGCTTTGTTTTTTGGGGGGTTTTGTTCGTTTATTTGTTTTATCTCCCCTGTAGTGTATTACAGGTATCATTATTTCTAGATACCTGTAATTCAGAGAACTGTTAACTTGGAAACCTTGCAGAAGTAAATAAAAGGACTAAATGAAATGTAGTCACTGTATCATCTCGTGGCTGATTGCACTGGCTGGGAAGGGCAGTGTTTGCAGTGCCTGTAGACTCCTTGTGTTTTTATTGCAGGTGTGGAGGGTGCAGCTTTCCAGAGCAGACTTCCACATGACCGTATGACATCTCAAGAAGCTGCCTGCTTCCCCGATATCATCAGTGGGCCCCAGCAGACCCAGAAGGTGTTTCTGTACATCAGGAACCGCACAGTAAGTTTGGTGGGAAAAGGATTGGTGGGAAAAGGGTAGGAAATCTGTGTACCTCACTAAGATATTTTGGCATTTCCCATGATAATGGAATTTTGGGTTGAATTGACCTACTGACATATCACAGACAATTTTTCCTGCTCGATTTTTGAACTGTAAATGCCCTGTAAATAAGCTTTTTTGTGTATATGTGGCCAGTGTGGTCCATGGTCGTGTCTTATATTGGTGAAGATGGATTGGCTCATTAAATGTTGGAGATAAATAAACCTTTTAACGTGATAAGTACTGCTGTAGCTTTTACAAAAACATGAAATCTGGTGCCAAAAAGACAATGCTGGCTGACACTGCCAGCTGCACACACCTTTGTGCTGCCTTGGTGCATTTCCACATATTTGAAATGATGTGAGAATTTCCAACAGACTGTATTGCACCTTAAGGAACAGTGGAAGGTGAAAGTTCAGTGTGGCTTGGGGAATCCTGCCAAAGTTTAATTCATTAGGAGATTTCATCTCCTGACAGTGTTTGGTAGCAAACACACACCTGGAAAACACCTTTTTTGTATTGCTTAGTGTGACATGTTGTATTGTTTGTTTACATACAGCTGCAGCTCTGGTTGGATAACCCAAAGATTCAGCTGACATTCGAGGCAACTATCCAACAGTTAGAAGCACCTTATAACAGTAAGTCAAGTTTTTTATTGCTTAAATTGTCCTGGATGTATCAGTGCTGTTTCCTTTTGCTTTTGTTTGAGGAAAAGCTGCTTGAGATGATTCAGCCCTTTGTTAGTGAAGCTCCATGAGTGGTCATGTACAGACTGGGATTTTGCATTTTACTCATGGTTTACATTTGGTAGAGTTCATTGTCTGCTAAAGAAATATCACAGGATTCATAAAAGCTGCTGAAAAGATGGATTGTTACAGTGGGGTTAATTCATGTGCAGCTTTTAAGGTTTGCTACAGCTTCTTGGTGGTTTTCAGCTGTAAAATGTTATTAATCATATGTTTGGGAGGGTTTTTTTAAGACTTAAACAGACTGGGTGTGATGCAAGAAGGCAGTAAAAGAATGAGGAGTTGCTGTTTGCAAATGGAGACCATCCCACACTTCTCAGACAAGATCCCAGTAAACTCGAAAAAGGTGGAGGGTAGCCATAAAAAAAATAATTGAAGAAGAAAATAGTGCTGGAATGAATGCAAATATACTGTCAAGGATTGCAAAATAGTGAATTATTGTGCTTTTAAAAATAAAAATGAGAGCTCAGTGCTGCAGTAAGTATTGGCATAATACTGGCAGATCACATCACAGTTCTTCATCATGATCTTGGGATTTTGCAGTCAGATTCAGAAAAGGTGTTCTTCTGCACCAGATTAAAAGAAGCACCTAATGTCCTGTGCAGCTTTCCAGGCAGGATTCAAAACTGCAGTACAGCCATGGGTGTTTTTCAGAAAGGATCCTCAGGCAGAGGAGTGGGTCAGTAGGGCAGGATGTGTTTGGTGGGACTTGACCAGATTTATGCTGAGAAAACGTCCTCAGTACATCTCTGGGCTGAACCCAGAGAATAATTCTGAAACTTCTCACATTCCTTTAGGTGACACCGTGCTCGTTCACAGGGTTCACAGCTACCTGGAGCGTCATGGCCTCATCAACTTTGGCATCTACAAAAGAGTCAAGCCCCTTCCAAGTAAGAAACTTGAACATTGTTTCTAATTGAAGTTGTTGTTTTTGTTTTTTTTTATTGTTCCGTGATTTTACTTAGGACAGTTTTTTGAGTGCTCTGTTGTAGAATTGCAGTGCTAAGAAAATAAAAAAAGGGCTGGAAAGCCATCTGGTTATTGGTGTTAATGTGTTTTATTTTGGCATAGAGAAGCCATGTGTTTATGTAAATCACTTTGAGAGGAAAAAATCTTGGCAAATCTGTAGATAGTTCGGTGACTGTCACTTTTTAATGGGTTATCTTGGTTCCTCATGTTAAACACAATATTGTACTTAGATCTGTTACATGCTTATGTGATTCTTGAATTTTGCAAGTGAATTTCTCTGCCCTTTTTAAGTTTTATTCTTCTGGGGCAGAAAGAAATAAAACAATGACACTTTGTCCCCAGTAATGAATAGGAATTACTTTCTTCTTCAGACATTTGTCTGGAAGCATTTTTTTTCCTGTTTTCTTCCTTGTTCCAGATATACTGCTAGTGTATTTTCCTTGTACCTGTCTCAGCATTACCTCCAGAATTACTTCAGTTTCCTTTTTGTTAAAGAGTTTTTTCTGTCAGAACTACTCATGAGAAAAAAGCTGCTTTTTGTTCTTGGTATCTCTTAAATGCAACTTTTACATGATTGTTTGCAATTTAGTTCTGCACATATAAAGGACTACTGTAGCTGATTTTTCTCTTTCTTTAGCCAAGAAGACAGGAAAGGTGATCATTATTGGTTCTGGAGTCTCTGGGTTGGCAGCAGCTCGCCAGTTGCAGAGTTTTGGAATGGATGTCACAGTTCTGGAAGCCAGAGTATGAATTTTTGTGCTGTTTTACTTCCATATGGCAATTTAACCAGTAATCCTTAGGCATCAGGGGGAGGAGGAAATCTAGTACTTAACTAAATTTGTGCATGGATAGTCTTTGGAATCACAGTGGGTCCTGTTGTGACAGGTAAAAGAATTATAAAAGAAAGGCCTCATAAAATCAGGTCTAATAACTTTGGCTAAACTGCCAAAGTCAGCCTGTCACTTCTTCTAAGTAATTTGCAAGTTCCCATGTGAAAACAATCTTGGTATGAAAACTCTTGATCTGAAAACAACCTATTCTTGGGTTGAAAAATAAGTGCATCTGTGTAAACAATAAGATCAGTTCCATGAGAACCCATAAAAGAAAAATGTAAACACCCTGAATCTTAGCATGTACACACAAATCACCTTCTGACCAATAAATGAAGTAGTAAAAAACCCACCAGCCAGTGGGTGTTGCACACGAGGTCTGTGAAAACTGTATAAAATAAGTGATGTGAATAAAGAATTGGCTTTTCCCACATGAAAATAATGGAGTCTCAGCTAACTTACTACAATAGATCCTACTGTAGAAATTTCTTTCCTCTTTTTCTTTCCTTCCCCTTTTTAAAATGCTACTTCAACATTTCATTCCTTAGCTTAGGTAAATTAATTGTGACTGAGTTCATTTGCAGAGGTTTTTGGAAAAGTGTACATTCTGTTTATTGAACCTTCAGTTGAGAGAACACTTTGTACCACATTTTGTAGATGTTTCAGTGATTATATTTCAGTGAGAGGAGTGTAACTGGAGGTTTTATATCTTTTGAAAAGGACCGAGTAGGAGGAAGAGTTGCCACCTTCCGCAAAGGGAATTACGTTGCTGATCTTGGAGCAATGGTGGTAACAGGACTTGGTGAGTTTTTCAAAAAATCAAAAAAGGACCAGGGAGGAAATGTGAAACCTTAATGGCTGTTTTCTTTCATGGCCAAAAGAATTGGGTGTTTTTAACTCTGAAAAAAAAGCATGTGTTCTCCTTCAGCCTTTTTGGCAGTTAGTAGTTTCCATAAATAGAGAAGCTGTATGATGGGAGAGACCCTAAAGAGACAGAAAGTGTTCTTTCAATTTACATGGGAAAACAAGGGAGGTGGGGCAACGGAGATCCATTCTAAAGAGAAAGCCCTTCTTCAGGGTTTAAACCCCAAAAGTACTTTCTCCACATGATTTCAAAAATAGTTGTAAAAATAATGGCAAACCAGCCAAACTTCTTCCTATTTATTACTCTTTTATGGGATGGCATCAGTTATTGAGGTGGTTACTCTACTAAGAAGATGGGCAAGTGTTTAGTGTGGAATATCTTTCAGCAATGTAGTGAAATGGTAGAATACTGTAAAAGCTATAATAAACCCCTGTTTTTACTGACACCCTAAATTTGGTGTCTGTCTCATGATTAGTCTTAGTAAATTGCAAAAAGAAACTGGTTCCAGACAAAGAACTGAACTTGCACAGTCATGGCAAAACAGATTTCAGCTTGCCTACTGAAAGACTGTAGCATTTTTGTGTTTAATTCATAGAATCATGGAGTCTTAAGGGTGTGAGGTGCAGACCTTTGGCAGTGTTACACTAGCTCACTGGAATGCATACACTGGAGTTGGTGGTTTAGTCTCTGAAATTGCTTTAACTGTAGAGTTTTTGTTTAATTGCAGACAAATTTTACAGGAGTCTCTGTTAACTATATAAAAATCTTTCTCAGGAGGAAATCCCATGGCTGTGGTCAGCAAACAAGTAAATATGGAATTGGCAAAGATCAAGCAAAAATGTCCACTTTATGAAGCAAATGGACAGGCTGTAAGTCTGATACTCTTTCCATGAACCTTTTGAAAAAGAAGTAATTTCTCAAGTATGTTGTTACCAGGCTATTGGTAGTTCTTACTCACAGTGACCATTCCAGGAGATAAATTGTCTGTCTGCTTCACTGAGCTATGCCAAGCCTTCTAAAGCCTTGTGGTGGTGCAGAGCCATCCCACCAGGAGAGTCTTTTGGCAAGCTTCTGTAGCTTTGATGAGCACACCTTCCCTTCCAGAAAGGAACTCTTAGGAGCCCATGAGGCAGTTTGGTTTTCTCTTGCCAGAGAAGTCTGCTGTCATCGTGGTTTGACAGCTCCTCTTGTGCCCATCCTGGCAAAGTGTGACACTGTGTTGTACAGACCTTGGTGTCTGACCATTTGGGAGAGCTGAGGGTATTCAGGTTTCCTCTCCAAGGGCTGTATTATTTATGTAAGGCATTATTTATGTGTTATTTATGTAACTGGATTATTTATGAATGGGTTAAGAACAATGATTGTTCTTTTGTCCCCCAGGTTCCCAAAGAGAAAGATGAAATGGTGGAGCAAGAATTTAATCGTCTGCTGGAGGCCACATCCTATCTCAGCCATCAGCTGGATTTTAATGTTCTCAATAATAAGCCAGTCTCCCTAGGTCAGGCCCTGGAGGTTGTCATACAGTGAGTGACTCCTCTCCTTTTGGTAGACTTTCCTATTTGGTGGATGAATTTCCAAAAGATACCTGAAACAATTGTGGTGCTCCTAGAGCTAAGCATTACCCTGCTAATACAGCTGCTTGATCTCACAGGTGTTTAAAGGAAAAAACCTCTCTTCTTGAAAGTTTCCTGAAAATCATTGCTGCAGTGACTCAGTGATTGGTGTCCATACAGCACTAACACTGCTTGAAAGGCAATGGCAATTGTAATGGCCTTTAATAGCAGAAAGGAACTTCACACTCACATTTTAGCTAGTCACGTGTCCCTTATTTACAGAAATTTCCATTAATTTTCCAACTGCCATACAAGTATTTAGTAAAATATCCCATGACATGTGGTTTTATTGTGTTCCACTAACTAGATTGTGATAAGTTTTCTCTTTAACACAAGGATTTCATGCTGAGCTGACTCTCACTTCTCACCTTTTCCAGATTGCAGGAGAAGCATGTGAAGGATGAGCAGATTGAGCACTGGAAAAAAATTGTGAAAACACAAGAGGAATTGAAAGATCTTCTTAACAAGGTCAGATGATGACATTTAGAACAAGATGATAAACATTGTGTTCCTCAGAAAGTGGCAAAATATACAAAAATGTCCAAAGAAGAATATCAGGAAGTTGCTATTAATGCTGTTCTTAAAAAATCTCTTTGCTTAAGACCTCCTTGGAAGCCCTGTTGGGACAAAGGTGTCTCCTGCTTGAGGAGGAGAAAAATTGATTAGGCAGAAAACCATAAATCATAATATGGGAAAAGAAAAGAAGAGGACAGACATGATCAGCAGTGATGTTTCATGGCTTCCCTTAGAGATGCTGATACTGGCTGAGGCTTTGGGGGGCTATTTAAAAACGTCTCCTGTCTTCACTTCTGCTTTGTAGCACAGAAACAGCGGTTTAGGACTACTTCCATTATCTTTGCTTGTGGTAAATAACATCTTTACTTCTCTATGGAGGCTTCTCAGATTTAAAACCCCTGTGGACTGCTCTCCAATTATGTGAAACATACTAAGAAATGAATGATAGTGGGTTTCAGCCGTGTTATTTAGGGTTGGTGGTATTTACTGTGGCTTCTTGGAGGTAGAATTCCATATATAAGTGATACCTGCCAAAAGCAGGACATCTCTTTGGTATAATGGCACACTTTGAGGTGAATATCCAGTTCCCACAGCAACTTGTTGAAATCTGCCTTTTGTCATTTTTCCCCCTTTCTTTCTTTCTTCCTTTTCCTGCTCTGTCTTAAAAGATGGTGAATTTAAAGGAGAAGATTAAAGAACTTCATCAGCAGTATAAGGAAGCATCAGAAGTGAAGCCACCTCGGGATATTACAGCAGAGTTCCTCGTGAAAAGCAAGCACAGAGATCTGACTGCACTTTGCAAGGTGAAGGATCACATGTATACAATGTGTCAGTCTGTTCTCTCAGGGCTTCAGCAGCCAAAAATTAGCCAAATTTTTCAGCAGATAACATTAGCCAATATAAATGTTTCCACATTTCTTGCTATGATCCAGTGCTCTCAAGAGAAGGTGATTGACAGTAACTCTGAGTTGTCACACTGCATTGAGTACCTTTAGCTGGGGAATACTGAAGCTCAGTTTTAGATAAGTCTGTGCTGGCTCATGTCATGTATTGTTTTGAAGATGAATTTTTATGTCAGATTTGGTCTTTAATGCAGCTGGATATCACAATAGTCTGGAAATAAAATCTGCATTTGCAGAGAGAGACCTTGTCTCTAAGATAATGGTGGTTTTTTGACTAAAAGGCTTCTTTCTATCCAAAGATAATCCTGTACAGAGCTCTGTCTTGACAAGCAGAGTTACTTCCCCTCTCTGGGA
Organism: Sinosuthora webbiana; assembly: GCA_013397395.1. NCBI lineage: Eukaryota > Metazoa > Chordata > Aves > Passeriformes > Sylviidae > Sinosuthora > Sinosuthora webbiana. The sequence goes on along the minus strand of VXBN01002708.1, from coordinate 166,307 downwards.
ATATCCTGATGCAGAGATGTGCCTTAAAAAGGAAACTGTAAAAACTGTTCTGTCTGTGATGGTGGCAGACCAGGTTAGGTAGAAGCAAAGATCATTTATCACAGAGGATCTGTACCTTCATTTGGAACCTCTGGGTGTGTTTGTATTTGTATATACATCAGTAATGACTCTTATTTTGTCACCAGTGAACAGCTTTGTGCTCCTCTTGCTTTTATTGGCCACTCCAGATTATTGTGCTTTGAAGGATGATGGCTGTTGACAGTATACATAGTTTTACTTAGGGTTTTTAAAATCAGGAAGGAGCTTGGATTAGATCATGGTTTTGGTTTTTAGATTTGATTGATTCTGCTTTGGAAATCTCCATGTTCAATATTAACTATAAACTTTTTAAGAGAGAGAATAGAAGAAATAGTTTGTGGAATATGAAGCTCTCAGAACCACAAGAAGCCTTAAAATATCAGGAGTGTAATGCACCCTCATGTTCTTCAGTTCTGAGTGTTTAAATTCCTGAAATATCACCAAATTAACCTTTTCTCCAGTGACACAGAGCTCTGTATATACAAAGAGCAGAAGAGCAAAATACGCTGGATTAAATGTTGAAAAAAATAACAAACTTGATTTAGCTTCCACTAAATACATGAAGTGATTTTTTCCAGTAATTTCTCTTGAGACTAGGTCCAGTCTGATGCTACATGATGTCTTCAAGTCCTTTTTCATGTAAACTGCTTTTAATGTTAGCTTTTAATCTTAATAGGAGTATGATGAATTGGCAGAAACACAAGGAAAGCTGGAAGAGAAATTACAAGAACTTGAAGCCAATCCACCAAGGTAAAGATAGAAACTAAAAGGATAAATACTTAGAAAAGCAGGTTTTTTACTACCTTTTCCCTGAGTTTCAAAAATGCTGTGATATACTTTTATTATGGGAACTCAAGGGGTTACAAAGGTACAAACCTGGATGTTTAAAACAGATTTTGTGTTGTTTTTGATGCTTTTATTTCTGGACTAAGGAGAGACTCAAAAATGACTTGTGAAGAAATTTTCAGAAGCAATGCAGTTACAATATCCTGTTCTAACAAACTAAATGTGTTTGTGTTATATTTGTTTTTTTTTCCAGTGACGTTTATTTGTCATCAAGAGACAGGCAAATCCTTGACTGGCATTTTGCAAACCTAGAATTTGCTAATGCTACACCCCTTTCTACACTTTCACTGAAGCACTGGGACCAGGTAGGTGGTCAGTACTCAGAAATTCACTAAAAACTTGAACTGTGTTTATTTCATTCTCATGGAAGTTGGTCATGTTGAGCGGTGCTCAATTCTTATGTGGTTATTATTTGGTGATGACATTCCAGACAGCTTTTTGTTAGTGCCAAAACAATCTCCNAACTGTGTTTATTTCATTCTCATGAAAGTTTGTCATGTTGAGAGTTTCTGATAGTTAAGTGTGTCTGCTTTTGTGCAGGTGCTCAATTCTTACGTGGTTATTATTTGGTGATGAAATTCCAGACAGCTTTTTTGTTAGTGCCAAAACAATATTGTCTGCTGAAAGTTTCCATACTTATTACTTGATGAATAATCAGAAAGAATTTCACATTTGACTCTTGAAAATTTTNCATTCCAGACAGCTTTTTGTTAGTGCCAAAACAATCTCCAACAATATTGTCTGCTGAAAGTTTCCATACTTATTACTTGATGAATTATCAGAAAGAATCTCACATTTATTTGACTCTTTAAAAAAAATCTTTTGAAATATTTTTTGCCATTGCGTAAAGTTGATTATTTTCTGTTGACTTAGGGAACTTCATTATGAATACATGCTCTCTGTGCCTCTCCATTTTAGGATGATGACTTTGAATTCACAGGCAGCCACTTGACTGTGAGGAATGGCTATTCCTGTGTGCCTGTGGCCTTGGCAGAGGGGCTGGACATTAAACTGAACACGGCGGTTCGACAGGTTCGCTACACAGCCTCAGGTACGTGACACCTCCAGGAAACTGCTCTGAGGGAGAAGGAGCATAGAAAGTAGATTTCAATGCTTCTGCAAGTATTTACAATACACTGATATTTTACAATATCAGGACTGATGTTGTAAAACCCCTCCCATTACATGTTTGGGGTTGGATAAACAGCCACGTTCCTTATTGGGATTGTGTAAGTATTGGTAAAGATTTATTAATCATAAATGGTTTTTTGATTATTTCTGTGGCTCATTTGACCCAGTCTTTTTCAGTTGTATTTACTGATGGTTCACATTTATTCTCCAATTTATTTACTTCATTGAAGCATTTGGGGTAAGAGATCTGGGAGTGCTTAAGGCTTGGTGCCACAGGACCTGGTATTAGAAGTATAAATGAGTGTAATGGAAGGAATGTATCTTTTTGTTGTTCTTCAAAACATTGGGCTTGGGAAACTTTCAGCTAGGAGAGCAATGTAATGAGAGGCTCACTCTCTACTTGTGTTTATTTATGGATATATTTAAATAGTATTTACTGACCTGGATGAACATTTAGACTTCTCTCAGTGAGGCCCTTTTCAGATGCTGCCTTAATTGTGTTTCCTGGAATAGACCTCAGTGGCCAGTTACAACTTGCCTACAAGTTAAGCACTGTTAGTGTAAAGCTGTCTCCATAAACAAAATACTTTCTGATGGGATTATGGTAATCTCTTTCATTTCTAATCCAATGCTCTTGCCTCATGGCCTATTAAACTGTTTTTCTCTCCCTTTTGCAGGCTGTGAGGTGATAGCTGTAAATACCAGATCCACTAGCCAGACCTTCATTTATAAGTGTGATGCTGTGCTGTGCACTCTGCCCCTGGGAGTGCTGAAGCAGCAGCCTCCAGCAGTTCAGTTTGTGCCACCTCTTCCTGAGTGGAAAACTTCTGCAGTGCAGAGGATGGGATTTGGCAACCTGAACAAGGTACATTGTCACAGCAGGCCAGAGGCTGTCAGAGATGGAGTCTGAAATGTGGGGGAGAGGAAGAATGCCTTTTCCACAGCTGTTTAGCTAGGGTTTGATGATGAAATTTGTCTGAGGAGCTATTTCCCACACAGGCATAAAAGAATTAAATTGCAGAAGTAGATCTGGTGGAACTTGTTAACCAGAAAATTGGTAAACTCTGAGAGCACACTAACCTGTGGGAAGGCAGTTGTAGGCATCTGTGGATTATATATATGCACTATAAAGTCACCAAATTTCCTTTTCATGGTCTGTCCAGTGATAAACATCAATAGTGTAATTGTCTTTATTTTTATTTTTCCCCTGCACTCTTCCTAACTGCTGATGCTCTTTCTTTCCAGGTTGTGTTGTGTTTTGATCGTGTCTTCTGGGATCCAAGTGTCAATTTGTTTGGCCATGTTGGGAGCACTACTGCAAGCAGAGGAGAACTTTTCCTCTTCTGGAACCTGTACAAAGGTAGCTGTGGTGCATGTCTGCTTTTGCCAGTGTCTCTCTAGTTTCAGATCTAGAAAAAAACACTTTTTAAGATGCTGTTAGTGTTCAGAAATGGGTGTGATAAGAAAATTGTATTTTTAGGAAGACAAATGGAAGCAGAGAACAGCACTGATTGCAGACAGTTGTGTAGTAGGTTAGGGCAGCACAGGTAAGTGTGAGTTTACTAATGCTGGGTTCCAGGCTGTGCCTGTTAAATTGCATTACTACCACAGCAGGACTTTGCCATTTGTAGTTTTGGTTTATCTGTAGCTGGTGCTGCCACAATAGATTGTCAGGAGATCTCTGCAGTAAGTGTACTGGCCTTGTTACTGCCATTGAGCAGACTAAAAGTAAAGGTGTACATAAGGAGCATTATTAAATAAGTGATTTGTTTTGCAGATGACCAGTGGGTTTTCTTCCATTCTGTCATAAGCAGGCCAGGTTTCTCTGTTAACTGGAAAAAATGGCTGTGCAAGGGAAGTGCCTTTCTAGGCTACTGAATTATTAAAATGTTTGGCAAAGTTTTACTAGAGGAATACAAGTAATGAGCCTTGGATAGCAGGGCTGTTCATGTGGCTTTTGTGGCTTTAGGATGGCTCTGGTATACAATTAACAAGTAGGGTCGTGGTTTTGGTTTAGATGGAAAGATCATTTCATGTACAAATTAGCTTCACATGCTAAATTCTAAGCCTTCCTTCTCATGAAGATAGGCAGAGCAGGTAGAAATGAAACAGAAACACAGTCAAAACCTCATGTTGAAGCCAAGTCAGATGGCTGAAATTAAAAACAACAATTACCATTTCTCATGGATAGTTGGGTAGCAGTTAATGTGGTTACACTTTGAAACACTGAAACATCATTCCTGATGTTTTTATTTACTTTTTAATACATCAGTTCTCTTGATAATTCTAAATAATACCATGGCATATATAAATTCATTTTCTTTTTGTTATATTGACATGATGGTGGAAAGTTTAGGATTACTTTTGTTGGGTTTGTTTAGTCTCTCACCTCGTGGCTCAACTACAGATCCGTGTCTATCCAAACCCAACTTGTCTGATCAAAATGTTCCATTTCAATAATTCAGTTGGGTTTTTCTCTCTCCTATCCCCCACAGCACCGATTTTGTTGGCCTTGGTAGCAGGAGAAGCAGCAGGGATCATGGAGAACATCAGTGATGATGTCATTGTTGGTCGGTGCCTTGCCATTCTCAAAGGCATCTTTGGCAGCAGTGCTGTGCCCCAGGTCAGTCCAGGGCTGAAGGAGAGGGAAGGGTGATTATCATGTGGATAATGGGAGAAGAAACAGAGGGAAAAGTGCACACACAGCAGGAATGTGCTGCTATAAATGTCTGAGTTCCAGCTGAGGATCTACTTGCAGTAGAGTGGTGATATATTGGGAAGACTTAAAGGAATTGCCATCAAAGATTCACCTTAGTATGTGTTATCACAGAATATAAACATGGAGTTCCACACTGACATCAGCCCAAGGACTTTGTCCCTTATATTGTTGCGATTTGCATTGTTTGTATTTGTCACAAAATGCAGAATTTGCATTTTCCCAACAACTGAAGCTCCTGTCTTGTCCCAGCCCAAGGAGACCGTGGTGTCCCGCTGGCGCGCCGACCCCTGGGCACGGGGATCCTACTCCTACGTCGCTGCTGGATCCTCTGGGAATGACTATGACCTCATGGCTCAGCCAATCACTCCAGGCCCAGCCATTCCAGGTGCTCCACAGGTGAGAGATGTCCCAGTTATTTTGTTAAAATCCTCCAAACAGAAAGATTTTTCAGAGTAATTTGCGTGCATATCTAAACACAAGTTTAGATAACTTGCATCTTATGATGAATGATCAATACCTGTAAGATAATTAATGTTTTCGTTCATGAATTCTGTCATCACAGGTTTGGTGTCATTTTTTTTGCTAAAAAAAAAAGAGCATTTTTATTCAGAAAGCCAGTTTGGTTATGTCTGAATAGTGTTTAATATAATACTAATTATAATACTAATAAATATATTAACATATATTTAATATTATATGTATGGAGTGTTTCGTGCTCCATATTTTTGTTGCCCATCACCATATTTAAGTGAGTTGTAGTGATTTGAAAGAGGGTGAAGGCCAGAATGAGAAGAACAGGAATCAAAAGGTCTCTTCCAAATGGGAGTCCAACACAATGAAGGCAGGAGTCACCTGCAGATCATATTGAGGGAATTAAGTTTGAAAGCAACATCCACTCTTGAAAGCACTGCCAGGAAAGGCTGTGTGGCTTTGGCTTTGAGTTCTTGTTCTAATGATGCAAGTCATTAATGCACACAGCTATGAATGAAATGGTTCCCTGGAGAATGTAATATATGAACATTTATTTTTCTCCCACTTTTTATGATTCTGTGGGTAGTTGTTTAAGGTCTCCATTTAAAGAGAAACTGCTGATTTAAGTGAATTGTTGAAGTTTTTGTTTGCTTACTGTGCTAGAGTTCATGTTCCAGCATTAGAAAGTATTCTTCCTAAACACTGTTTGACAATTTGGCTGTAGAGTTACAGTTACAGCTGGGACATGACCCTTCTCTGCTTCTCTGGCTGTGCCAACATTGCTTATCAAATAGAGCTTCATTTTCTTGGTAATTCATACACAGCCTAAACCAGGTTCAATACGGCCCATCTCATACGCATCACCTTCACATTAATAGATGCAATTAGAGCACTCTGAACATTCCTAAAGTCTCATTAGCTGCAGACTGTGCTAAAAACCCCACGATCAAACCCTTGCCGGTGTTCTCTGTGCCCCCCCAGCCCATCCCTCGGCTGTTCTTCGCGGGCGAGCACACCATCCGCAACTACCCGGCCACGGTGCACGGCGCGCTGCTGAGCGGGCTGCGCGAGGCCGGCCGCATCGCCGACCAGTTCCTGGGGGCCATGTACACCCTGCCCCGCCAGCCCACCCCGGGGGTGCCCCCCCAGCAGGCACCCACCATGTGAGGAGCCACCTCAGAAGAGGAGCTGGACGCAGCGCTGGACCCTGGGGTGAAGATGGAGTAGTTCGTAGCGGTGTCTGCTGAGAGGAGCCTGAGTTACCGAACAAGCCTTGGCCTGACAGGAGCTTGCCAGACCTTTGGCTTGCCAGCCTTTTACAAAACCTTACAGCTGTTTGGAGGGTCAGCGTGAACACCATCCTTTACTGCAAAGCTGGTCAGGGACTTGAACTCTGCAGATGCTTCTTGGAAGTTAAAATAGCTGGAGGGGTTTTTTTAGGGTGTTTGGGGTATTTTTTTTTCTACCTGTGTGTGTATTTACAAGTTGGTAATTGCACAAGGGCCTCTAGAAGCTGGTTGCTACGAATAGTAGCTTAGTGTAGAATGTATGTAAATTTCTTTGTGGGGTTTTTTTTTTTTATGACTTTGTTTTGAAGAGTAATATTTTTGACCAATTCTATTCCTGTCTTGCATTTAAGAATTTGGGGCAGCTGTTTGCCTGCCAGTAGCAGCAAATGCTACCTCTCCAAAATGGTCCATTGGCTGCTACACCATCTGCATCCTGCTGTAGAGTAACCTGGTACCACTGAGTATGCTAAGCATACTGTTTTATTAAATACTTCCAACAAAAGAAAAGGTACTGAGCTGTGTTCCAGTGTCCTGAGGTGAACTCTGTGTGCAGTGCCTGGTGCTATTCTGCTGACCACCTGTTCCAGTACATGAAAGCACTGAATGCCTCCTGGTGTGTTAAACATCCCAAAGGAGATGGAAATGATCACCCCAGGGCATGTGACTGGAATTCCAGTGCTTGTCCTTTAACCCTAACAGGGACCAGGAGAACAGGCAATGGCTGGGATGAGAGGAACAATCCCCAACCTGGAAATCCCTGCTTTGGAGCTGCTGTCTGATGTAGGGACATCAGTTAAATGCCTTTTTTATGGTTGTGTCTTTCTACCTGGAAAGCTCTGGCACAGGGCTGGCTCAACATCTCACCAATAAAGATGATTTACAGCAGGAACCTTCTCATGGGTGCAGCTGAAGCAAAGAGGTTTGCAGCTGGAGCAATCAGAGAACAGCTGTTAGGACCACCTAAACCCACTGATCAAAAAGATCAGAGTAAAAACGTGTTCTGGCTGTTGAGCACAGTGCCATGGTGGGTGGCCACTGCTCAGCACACATCCTGCACTGTCCCCGTGCAGCAGTGGTGAGCCTGCCCTTGAACCACAAGGAAAGAACCTCTCTGGTCTGTGCTGGAGCTGTAGGCACGGAACTGACTTAGAGCAGACGTGGCACCTTTGGAGAATACCACCACTGGCTCTTCTCCAGGTCTCTGCTGCTCTTTGCAGGCCACACACAGCAGTGTTCTTGTAGCTCCAGGTAAACAACCACCTCTTTAATGATGTTCAGTAGCTGCCTGTGTGAACTGGGACAGAAAGGGCTCAGCCAAGTTCAGTTTTCTTCGACAAATATTTACCAGACGCTGTCTCTGTAGGACTTCACCTTGCATTAATGGGCTCTACCCAGGGAGCAGCAGCTGAAGTGACAGCTCTGGATGACTCCTAAATGTCCATCCACAATACTAACCCATTTTATAAAGCTCTGAAAACGTCCAGTTTTGCAACCAGAATAAACCAGATACAGGGGAAAGATTTTTTTCTGTAAAGTATGGAGATCTGTATGCAGATCAGTGTATTTCAAGTTACAGTCACGTGGGCTCATCCTGTATGTGACAGCTGCTCATTCTACTTGTATCTGTGCTAACTCTGCACATTGCAAACAGCTGGAAACCATGAAGGAGACTTTGTCACTTGTACTGCCAGCATTGTCCAGGAGTTGACCAATGGATCCTGGTTCCATTACAATCCATCAGTCCTGGCTGGTGAGAGAACTCTAACCAAGTGGTGACTTGTGTTTCAGCCTGTAGAAATGCCCTTCCCTCCCTTCTCAGCAGTGCCATGTCCAGCTCAGGGAGCCTCAGTGGGGACTGGCTGTGCTGTGTCTGCACCTTCCCTGCCTGAAATGCATCCTGCAGTGGGTGTGTGAGATCTGCCTCAACCACGGCACAAAACAAAGTGCAGGCTGCTCAACTCCAGCTAAAAACTACCTGCACACAGACACACACAGACAGACAGACAGACACACTGTGCTGCCTCAGTGCCTCTCGCAGGGCCAGCAGCACCCCCAGGCACTGGGCACTGCTGTAAACACCACATCACAGCCATGTAAAAAGAGAAGAGTGTTTATTGGTTATATACTGTAGCACTGACAGTGTTTGAGTCAGGAGAGACATGCAGATAAGTGTGTGTTTACATTTGGCATGCAGACTAAGAGCACTGTGTCACTGGAAGGAGGTGAGCACCATCTGTATCCACTGCATGGGCAGCCTGGGGAGGAAAGCACTGGCTTTCCTCTGCTCAGCATGCTGAGACAGGGCGAGTTCTAAGAGGGTGGAACACTGCTCATAGCTCTATTGGACACAAAGTTTATTTGAGGGGAAAAGGCAATACTGCAACCCTGGAAAAATCGGCTTAACTTGGGTGAACCTGTGATTATGAAAAGATTTCTTGCATTATTTGTCTTCTAACTAAGCTGCCCCACCCAAATATATGTTCACAAATACAAAAAAATAGATTTATTCTCTTAAAAATACATTCCATGCAGCCTGGAGTGCTGCTTCCCCAAAGCAGGAGCCGGCACTGCACGTGGGGCAGCCCAGGAGGATCCTTTGGGCCCTGGGCTCTGACCATGGGAGGCATCTGCAAACAATGGCTTCGTGTTGAGTTGCACAGCTCAGCCCGGGGGAGGCTGGCCTGGAGCAGTGCCCTGATTGCTTCAACGGTGTGCAAGGGTGGCAGAGATGAGGTCTGCTACGTCAGTGACGACACCAGTGTGAATATTGCTTCGCTCTGTAGCTGGGAATCGCTTGTGTCAAGTGTCTCTGGAAGCACCAAGGCCCGTGGCTCTGCCCTGTGCTTCCTGCCCTTTTCCCTTGCTGGGGTCCTGCCCACGGGAGGCTGCGCTGACAGCCCCAGGGCCAGGCTCACCCCACACCCTGCAGGGAGCTGCACAGGCAGCTCTGCGGGCTGCAGACGTCTTCTGGACATGGAGGAAGCCATTCCATGAAGCAGTGAGCTGCTGGGCCCTCAGACTGGAGCCAGCCCTGCTGGGGAAAGCACTGGCTCTCCACAAGGGACCAGCAGCTGAGGTTCCTTGGGAGCAGCAAGCACTGACACAGTTCCTCTGTACAGCAAATACATTTACAACTTTGGAATTACCCGAGGGCTCGATGCATGGCCTTGTGCACCATCAAGCCTACTGAAAAGCCTGTTATATTTATATGCTAAAATTACAAATACTTCTTCAGTGATGGCAATATTTACACATATACTCTATTTTACAGCTGTTCAAAAAAAGTGTGCAATTCGAGTAAACACATTGTGTTTCCTGAAGTCATTGCTATAAGATTAATAATACAATCAGCTCCTATTGCACTCATTGACTAGAGGGCATGGCCCCTTTCCATACTAGGTAGGGTTTTCTTTCTCAGATTCAATCTCAGCTGTGGTAAAAACAACCAGTGTGCAGTTACCAAGTGACATCTGTGTCCAGTATTTACAAGCAGTGAAAGTGAGTCTAGAGCAGGAGTTCAAGGTGTATCTGCTGTAAAATATTGAACAAATAACTTGAGGCAGCTGGAGAAAGGAGAGACATCATCTGTGAGAAGCACCTGAAGACAGTGCCAGCAGTGCTGTGTTGCTGGGGCAATAGCTGGGGCTAAGCCAGCTGAGCAGCAGGGTAAGGCCCTCCTGCTCCTCGGGCAAAGCCTGGTCCTGGCTGACAGAAGGAGAAAACACAACATCTATTGCTGCTGGTGGTTCTTCCCTTGCACTTCAGACACGGGGCTGTGCTCTGGGGAGAGCAGTGGGGTTCAGAAGCTGATGGGTAAAGCCAAATGTTTGGTGGGTAGGCACAGGGCAGCCCGAGTTCACCCCACGTGGTGAATCACAGGGACGCTGAGATTTCCACACCATGACTGAAACCGCTTCCCTTGGGAGGCTCTTGGGGAGCACCATGCTAAGCCACATCCGTGCCAAGAAGGAGAAGGCTGGGGGATGTTTGGGGACGTCCTGTGGGAATGGACCCATGTCCTGCAGCAGGATGGGGCTGGGACTGAGGAAAGCTGTTCAGTCAGTGCCCAGAGTGATCCTTGTCCTCCTCAGTACGTGCTGTCCAGCGGTTTGTGCAGGCTGCAGGTCCTGGGCAGCAGTGACCCACACCCTGCTGGCTTTGTGGGGCAGAACTGCGGTGTAGTCAGGTGTGGTCTGGAGGGGCACATGAAGAGAANGCTGGCTTTGTGGGGCAGAACTGCAGGGCCCAGCAGCGGCTCTCCCACAGCCACTGTGACTGGTGCAGCTGGAGAGCTTTGGGACTGTGCAGGGAGGGAATCCCTGTGGCAGCTGAAGAGGCAGGAACAGGCCAAGATGCCTCCCAGCTGCTCCCAGGGTGAGCAGGCAGGTGCTGTGTGAGGCAGTTGTAGTCAGGTGTGGTCTGGAGGGGCACATGAAGAGAAGGGGGCATGAAAAGAGGAGTCAGTGGTGGGCAGGGCAGAGCTGAGCTGGGCACTGCTGGGCAGGGAAGCTGCTGCTGCTCAGGCAATCCGGGGTTCTGGGGGCTGAACCTGGCACACAGGGAGTGCTGGGCACAGCAGGGCGCTCGGGAAGGATCCGGCCATTGCACAGGACTGTCACATCCACGGTGGTTTCAGATTGCACAATCCAAAAGGATTTCCAATCCTTCCTGATGAACATGGGGCAGGGGGAGGCAGTTCAGAAGTCTGAATTTACTTCAGAACTTCACTTTCATTTTTAGTCTGGAGTTTAAATTTTTTTCCCATCATCTCATTCTACTAGCACTACCATGTCAATGGTAAGAGAGAGCAGTTGATACAATTTCTTTTAATATAATTTAAAGATTATTAGAGCTGCCACTCATACTAATTTAAAAGCATTATCTTTTTTGTCTTGGTATGCAAGTTGACATATATGTCACAACATGTAAAAGAATAAAACAAAGGGTTAAAAATATACACTTGGGAAAACATCTTTAAAATTCCAAAAAGAAACTTTTTTTTTTTTTCCAAAAATAATTTTTCCCTTCCTCCAAACAATCTTTATAAAAAAAATAATCGTGTCACTAAAATACATCCCTTTTATATAAACGTTTTCATAGATATTTTGCAACCAGCTCTATTTTTTCTTTCTGATTCATTTTCTTCTCAGAATTGAGGTGTGCATTTCCCAGGCCAGGGAGGAGCTGCAGTACAAGCAGCTGGCTCTGGTACCTGCTCCTCTGGAGGTGGGATATGGGAACAAGTGTGGGGTGCAACTCAGACATGGAAGTTATTGGGGTGCAGCTCTTCCCACAGCACCTCTGGAACAGATCAAGGATCTTTTGTGTCTGGAGCATCATCCTTGTCCTGCTGCAGAGAGGGACAGGCAGCACTGGGGGTGGCAGTGGTGTTTGTGTAGGGGCCAGCCCAGCAGCTGGGGATGGGATGGGATGGAAGGACTGTGAGAGGCAGGTGCCATCACCTCACCCAGGGTAGAGGCTGCTCTAGCACTTCTGGGGCTGTGGGGACATTTCTGCCCCCAGTGACAGCAGCTGTACTCGGTGGCCTGCTGGGGACACACACCTCTGTGTTTGAAGCACTCTCTGTCCATAGCTGGGTCCCAGGCGTGGCAGAGAGGGGTTGAGGCACAGACCAAAGCCACTGTGGCTCAGCTTAGGGTCCAATCCAGCTGTCTCCAGCCTGTTTTGGGAAGGAACAAGGACATTCTGCTTGTCTGTGAGGAAAAGCACTTGTTTCTTTTTCTCTTAGGGCTCAACTGCCTTGCACAAGCCACAGAGTTGTTGCCTGCAGGGTGTAACACACAAAGCTTCAGGTAAATGGCACCCTGGTCCCCGGCAGGAGGAGGGGTTGCTGCTGTGCTGGTTTGGCTCAGTGGGTGACTTCTTGGTGCAGGATCTCAGGTGGTGACGAGCAGAGCTTGTAGCAGAAACTGACAATGACGGGGAACCAGCTCCTTCTAAACAACATTTTCTGCTCTCCTTCCCTCTCAATTTGTTCACTGGGGAACTTTCTCCTCTTGCCTAGAGACAAAGGGTGCTGGAAACAGGTACTGAGGTGACCACACCACCCCAGGCAGCAAGGGTGTGCTAGGAGAATGCAAACACTCCACATGAACTGAAAGCTTTCAATTGTGGTGGACAGCTGTCGTGGGCTGGTGGATGTAATCACAGGGACACTGCTGGGATCTTGTGTGAACACAAGTGGATAAAAGGAAGTTCTCTCTTGTGCAAGGAGTACCATTGTTCAGAGAGGCTAGGTAGTCAGAGTTTCCATATGGAGACAGACCTATCATCCTACAGGGAAGAAGATTAAGATTGCAGGTACAGAGATGAAAAGTGGAAGTCCCCTGAGCAAAGTCTCTGCAGCTGCCTCTTCAGCAATGAAGAAAAAAAAATTCACTGGTAAAGCTCCTGTACCTTTCAAATCGCATTACAAAACTGGTTTCAGGCTAGTTGAAGCCTCTGGAGAGGTCACAAACAGCTGTGAGCTTGGTACTGTCCTGCCTCTTGCTTCACCATGGCCACTGAGAAGGGAATGCAGCTCATCTCCGAGATGTCCGGCAGGCCCGGGCAGCGCCCTGGAAGAGACAAACCCCCAGATCACAGACTGCCCAGAGCCCACAGCTGCCCTGGAGCATTCCTGCTCTGCAGACAGGATTGCAGCTGCCCTTGGCAACCATCCCAAATCCCACCAGGATCACAGCCCCATGGTGGCAGGGGGGAGAGCAGTGACAGGATGAGTTTGGAAGACAGAGGCTCTGTCAGCTGGGAGTGAGCCCAGAGCAGAGGGACCTGGCCCAGCCTCATGCAGGCTGAGTTATCAGCTTTTTTCATGCTGTAATGTGCCCAATTCCACACCCAGGTGTGGGTCCTGGAAGTGAAATGCAGAACAAGGAACTGGAGCACACCGTGTGTCATGTTTGGGTTAGGCACTGGGAGGTCAGTTCAGGTATTGGCCTCTTGCCTTGTAACTCCCTTCCCTGACATACCTGCTCCTCTCCTTGGAGCCCTGGGGGTGCAGGGGAGCTGGATTCAGGGTCCTGCAGCTCCACCTTGCTGGCTGTCCTTTTCCCTGGAGTGTCAGCCTGCAGGAGGTACTCAGAAGAGCCATACTGCTTTCTTCTGGAGCTGGACACAAAATCCTTGCTGTCATCCTGTGTGAAGGAAAAGAAAAAGGGTTGGGACCCAGGGTCTGTGAAGGTTCTGGAATAGCACTGGGGTCCTAGTCCAGCTTTGCAGTGTAAGGTGTGGCCTTGAGTCCCTCTAGCAAGGAGGGACTTAAACCACCAGGCCAGCTCTGGCTGGCCTCATTTATCTGCTATTTCATAAAGATTTTTTTTCTCAAGAACCATCCAGTAATTTTTAACCCAAGTTATGGGTGCACAGTCATAGAAAAGATCCCTTGGACAAAATTGCTGAGGTCCAAGGAAAGATGAAACCACTGCTATGGTTGGCTGGCTGCTCAAGTAAAAGCCTGTTTGGAGTCAGCAGGAGTGAAACGGTGATAGATACTGTAACTGGGATTGCATGGCAAGGTTTTGGTAGGGGATGGGAGGAGCTGCCAGGGTGGCTTCTGTGAGAAGCTGCTAAAACTTCCTCCATGTCCCTCAGAGCCAATGCCAGCTGGCTCTGAGATGGACCTGCCACTGGCCAAGGCAGAGAGCATCAGAGAAGGCAGCAGCATCTCTGTCATAACACACTAAGAAGGAAAAAAAAAAAAATTGCACAGAAGTAATTGTGGCCAGGAACGAGAGAGAAGTGAGAATGTGTGAAAGGAACAGCTCTGCAGATGCCAGGGTGAGGCAAGAGTTCCAGGAGCCAGAGCTGGGACTCCCCTGCAGCCTGTGGTGAAGCCATGGTGAAGCAGTGCCCTGCAGCCTGTGGAGGTCCAGAGGAGTGCTGAAGGCACCTGCAGCCTGTGGAGGAGCCCCACATGCAAGTGGATCCCCAAAGAAAGCCGTGACCCTGTGGGAAGCCCATGGCAGGGACCTGCACACCCATGGAAAGGGAGAGCCCAGGCTGAGCAGGTTCACTGGAAGGATTTGTGACCCCTTGGGGGACCCACACTGGAGCAGCCTGTTCCTGAGGGACTGCACCCCATGGAACAGTGACCCACGTTGAAGCAGTTCATGAGGAACCAAAGCCTGTGGGAAGAACTCATGCTGGAGTTCATGGAGAGCTGCCTCCTGTGGGAGGGATCCCCTGCTGAAGCAGGGCAAGGGCTCCTCTCCCTGAGCAGCATCATTAACAACACGTAATGAACAGACCACAACCCATTCCCATCTCCCTGCACTGTGGGGATGAAGAGGCAGAGACTGGGAAGGGGGAAGGTGTTTGTAAGATTTGTTTTACTTCTCATTGTCCTGCTCTGATTTTTACTGGTTATAAATGAAATTAATTTCACCAAGGGACTTCCCATCCTGCTGGTGACAGTAACCTGTGAGTGATCTGTCCCTGCCTTTATCTCCACTCACAAACCTTTCATTCTGTCTTCTCTCTCCTGTCCAGTTATGGAGGGGCGGGTTACAGAGGGGCTTTGGTGAGGGCCTGGCACCCAGCAGGGTCAGCCCACCACAGATGGCCTGTGCATTAGTCCCCAAAGCAGGGGAGAGAAAGGGCAAGAGGCAGCACAACCCTGGACACTGCCTGGGACAAGGACACTGCCTTCAGCCATCAGAAGTGACGGTGGCTTCCCTTGAAGACAAGCCTACCTTTATAATTTTGCCAAATATATGCAGCACACAGCCCGGCTCTGGTCACATTAATGGCAGAGGCACAAGAAAACCATGCATTCATCTGACATTGCTGCTGCTCATCTGCTCCCTGCCTGCCAGCACATTTGCACTAATTTTCATCAAACATCACACCAGAGGAACACAGAGCTCTCTCTGTGGAGCACAAACCCTAACAGAATGAGTGCTCGAGGTCTTGCATTGCCTCAGGTCTTTAGGCAGCCACAGGAGGCTGGCTGCCAGCAGCAGAGGGAGCTGGTCCCCAGGCTGCAACACCCACTGGTGCTTCAGCACCTCCCCGGGGCTCCCAGAGCAGCTTCTGCAGCACAGAGCTGCCTTACACAGTCCATTCCTCCTGTAGCTTCGTTAGAGACATTTGCCTGCATCAGCAATACGCAAAGGGAAGGTTGCAGTGGAAGAGAGGAAAATAGATTTTGGCAAGAACAGCACAGATCCCACATTTCCCACGTAAGATTCTCCAGGCAATGTCAGACTGTGGATAGTGGAGCTGGGAAGAGGTGACAGTGATGCCTTCATAGCACAGCTCAGTGCCCAGCCTTCTGCCAGAGAGAACAGCTACATCTTTAACTAAACACAAACCCCAGCTGAAACAAGCTGCTGTGACATGAGGCATATTATGAGCCTGAAGATACCCCTCAAAGGGTTTTTTTCCCAAGGGCATATGCAACAATTTAAGTTGCATAAAATTTGCTGTATCTAGTACAATTGAATATCTGCAGTCCTTCAGGTTAACTTCATACTGCTCATTTACGAACTAAAAGTGCACAATCCCTGACCAAGAAATCAGGTTTGTGACTGTGTGGTGCCAAGGGTGATTCTATTGCCAAGTATGATGCAGAGAGGGATCCCAAGCCCAGCTCTATGTGAACTAACCACGGGGCTGCTCTCCTGACACAGGCAAAGCAAGAAGCAGCTAATCCTGGATAGGCTTGGGCTGCCCAGGCAGAGATCAGGCTGCTCAGTCAGGTACACCTCAGCTGCTGTGAGGGTACACTGCACAGATGGCAAATTTCATCTGGAGAGCACCTGCAGAATTCACTGCAGAGCTACATTCAGCCCTGGGTGGGCTGCCAGGAGGAAAATTGAAAAGAAATCCTTGAGTGCCCACTGTTTAGGGCTCTGAACCAACCACATGTGAATGCAGTTGTGAGCAGAGATTGCTTCAGTTGTGAGAGTCAAGGTTGTGGGCACAGGGAATTAGAACTCCTGGGACAAAGGACACCCAAGGAATGGATCTCTCATTTCCCAAGCACACAAACTGCTGTTATGCAGAAGGACAACCTCAGTGATACCAGCTCTGCTTGGATTCATGAATGAGCAGTACAGATTGCCTGTACCCACCCTGGCCAGGGACACAAGGTATTCTCAGTTTCCAAATGGAGCTGGAAGGCCACCCTGTGCTTCCTAATACCAGGTGTAACAGACTCTCTGCAAAGCTAATGCAAATTCTTCTGTGCTTCTCATGGCCAGAGAAGTGGAAGAGAAGATTTGAAAATGTAAAACTCCTTGCCTATCTCCACCAGTTCATCTTTGTCAGTGCTGAAGTCATTCAGTTATGAATTTATCCCCTCTGCCACCTGTCAGATTATCCAGCCTGGTTCCTCTCCTGCACACTGGCAATAGCAGCAGCTGCTCAGAGTAGTGCTGAATGAACAGCAGAGGCAGGAGCTGCAGCACAAACCCGTGTGGGGTTTAATGGCCAGAAGGGCACGTGCTGCCAGTGAGTTCACCTGAAATCTGTGGCAAGAACATCTCACCAGACCAGCTCTCTGCTTCCAGGGACTCCCCTCACTGGTACCAGTCAAAGGAATAGGAAAAGAGCACAGCTGTCCTTGTGGCTCTTGCTCCTTTTCAGGTGCAATATTGACACAGGGCAAGGAGGGAGCAGCCTGGTGTTATCAGCCACCATCCATCTGTTTAGGAGATGCCCAGGAAGCATTTCCAGACCAGAGTCTGGTTTCACATGAGAAAACCATGAAGCTCTTACCAAAAAGAGCTCTATCTATCTCTACAGCTGCCATTAGAGCTACAACTCTGCTTCAGGCACAACCCCACTCAAATCTGCTCATTTCCATAACTTTTTTTCCATTGCTACTCCAAAATTAAAACGCCACACAAAGTCACTCTGAGAAGCACACCCCATCCTACTTAAGCTGTGACTGTGTCTTCTCTGATGCTACTATGTGGTTATTCATATGGCATTACAAGACCCAAGCAGATGGAGCTCATTTCAATAAGGCTAAATCTGGTAATTCACATATGAGAAAAGTTGTGGGCGCTGCGAACTGTGAATTCACTGAAGGAAGACAAGACAGCAGGAGCTGGGAGAGGCAGCACTGAGGAAATAAGCTGTAAGAATTTTAAATTGTGCATCCTACAACTAAGAGACAACTTGGAAAACCTCATCCACTGCAAGGGTGCAGAACACAGGGTACTTACAGGTAGCGTGGTGCGCTGCCAGGCAGCAGCTGCTGTAGGATCACTCGCGTAACTCCTGCGTGTCAGCAGCTCAGATGCACTCAAGTTACTTTTGGTCCTTCGGGACCCCAGTTCAGGGGCACTCCAAGAATTAGCTGTGGCACTGGTCCTTGATGAAGTCTGCTCCAGGAAGTCTGTTTTTGAACCATTCCCTTCCCCTTCTAAAAGGTCCACTGAGGACCTGCACAAGTTTGTGGCACTGAAAGTTGCACTTTTCTCCACTTTGGTTTGAGAGTCCTCCAGGGAATGCAGGCCTTGTCTTGTTCTCCAGGAGCTCCTCACAGTGACGTGCTTTGTTTCAGATGAACCCGCCTCTGACGAGCCATGGCTCTTCCAGCTGATTGTCTCCAAAGGGTTCTCACTGTTCCTCTCCAGGAGTTCAGAAGTCTTTAGCATAATGCTGCTTCTCGAGACCACTGTTTCAGCTTTACTCCTCGGCGCTGCCTCTCCACTTCTGTCTGTCTCAGATGACTTCAGAGCACTTCTATTAATGGAGATCTCAAAGGGTGAAGGGGCATTGCTTGTTACTGATGGTGAAGGCTCATTGGAAGCAACTCTGATGTTGCTGGTGGTAACATGCCTTTCCTTTGCTGCTGTATCTGCAGTGGTCCTTGGAGCTGTTGGCTCAGAAGGAAAGATTGTGATGCTGCTTGTCATTTTACTCGTCACCATTTTAAAAGTGGACTTCTGTTTTTCTGACTCTGCCTCTGAAACAGTCTCTCCCATGATTGCCTTCATGTCCTTCTCAACAATTGCAGGTTTAATGATGGCTTTTGATCTCAGAGCTTCTCTGGGGCTGAAGGACCTTCTGGATTTCAATCCTCCAGTGCTGGCATCTGATGGTTTTATGCACTTGGTAGTGTCTTCATCATTCACAGTTTTTTTGTCGTTTTCAAAAAGCGATGCTCTAAAAACTCCCCTAGAATTGGAGAACTGCTTGGAACTGACTTTCTTTCTTGTCTCAAAATCTGACTGAGTTGTTGGCTTTTTGCCTCTCCCTGATTCTTCATCTGAATTAAGCTTTTCCTGGTTACTCTGGATGGTTTTGGAGTCGGTTTTTAAACCCACATTTACATGATCTGTTGCTGCACTTGAGGACTGCTCCGTGCCTTCTTTATCAAGACCTGTGAGAATCTGCAGAATGTCCTCCTGACTCCGGGAGTGATGGGAACGCTTCGTTAGCGCCGAAAGCTTCACACTGTCAAGGGATGTGTCTGCAGCTTCTTTCTCCTGGGAGGTCACTGCCCTCTTAGCCCTGCCCTCCGAGGGCTGCCTGTGTGATGCAGCAAAAGTGCTCGCTGCTTCCACTTTGGGGCCAGCAGACTCTGACACCGACACACTGGAGGACACGTGGTACCTGTATGCTGAGGCTGTGCCATTGGAGGTGTGGTTACCCCTCGTGAGCTGCGTGTCCCCCAAGCACTCACTGACTTCAGCCTGACTTGATTTCAGCTTCTCAGCCAAAGAACCCACTGCTTCTCCTTTGCTTGACTTGTCATCCCGTGTGTCAGCACCATTTTGGCAGCTGCCACGCAGCACCTGAGATGGCTTTTCAGCCTTGGATCTCAGGCCTGGATCACCAACAGGTTTGGAAGGTGCTTTCCAAGCCTTCTGCTCCTGTGCAGCCGGAGGGTATCGGCTGAGGACAGATGGCTGCTCTTTGGATCTCTTCCCCTCATTCTGCGTGATGCCGCCATCCTTCTGACCAGAAGAAACAGCGGAAACTGAAGATTTCTCTTCCAGTCTTCTTGTATCTGTGACAGCAGTGTCTGAAAGGGCAGATGCACCAGAGGCTTTCCCTGCTTTTCTGCTCATTAAGCTTGGACTGGGCACCTGCTTCCCACTGTGGCTGTAGCTGTCATTGCTGATGGAGAAGTCCCTGTTCCGCGCTCTTTCCCGGCGCTGCTGAGGTGAGAGCTCCCTTGGCTTGTGTTTAGCAGCTGTCAGCTCAGTCATGACTCCTCTGTATTTGGGTCTGTCATGTTTTCCCCTGCTAGAAAAGCTTGTATCTTCATTTTCAACTTCTCCGTTCTCCAGATCTTTCTGTTTCTTTATTTGCATCTTTATTTCTTCTAGCTGACCTGTTAGGATTTTGTTTTTATTCTGCTCGCTTAAGTAACTGTCTTGCAGATCATTATTTTTGGCTCTCACTTTTTTAAGTTCTTCTTCTAAAGATTCAAAATGTTTGATCTGAGTTTTAAGTTTCTCGATTTCTTGGGTGAGATCTTTCACTTTGTTGTCTTCCTGGTTTTTATTCTTTTGGTTTTCTGATTTATTCCTGGTTTCATTTTCTACATGTTTCAGGTAATCCACACTCCCCTTCCTCCTGGTCTCCTTAGAAGGCAGTGCAGAAGTCAAGTCATCTTCAATTCTCATATCATTTCTGTCCAGGAGATTGTTGGATGACCTTTCTAGCAAGTTGGATGCATTTCTAGTTTGATCTGCCCTATTTAGTTTATTGTTTTGTTCTAGTTTCTGCGTTAGCTCCTGGATTATTTTTTCATTTTGCTTTTCTCTTTCGTTAAAATGTTTTCTTTCTGTGATAAAGCTCAGGGCTAAGGATTTCAGCTTTTCTAACTCAGCTGTTAAGGTCTGCTCAGTTTTATCCAGCCTGTCCTCAGATGATTCCAGTTCTTTCACTTTCACTCTAAGTATTTCTAATTCTGTAGATATTTTTTTGGTCAAGTTCTTTTCTTCATTGAGGCTAAGACACAGCTGTGTACAGTCATTCTTGCTCCTGCTGAAGGCCTCCTCCAGCTTCTCCAGCTCTGCCATTCTCTTCTGAAGGAGTTCAATTTCTGACTTCAGATCTCGAGTGAGGCTCTCCTCCTCTTCAAGTTTTTCTTTCATTAATCTGCAAAGCTCCTCAGCCTTCCTAATTTCTTCATCCTTGCCTTCAATCTTCAGCACTCTTTTCCTCAGGGCTTCGATGTCAGCCAGCATGCTGGAGTTGCTGCCTTCTGCCTGGATAACTTTGTCCTGGAGGTCAAGCAGCTCGTCCTCTGCTTTCTGCAGATTTTTAGTTGCTTCCTCCAGTTCATCAAGGCGCCGACTGAGGCTCTGCAGTTTGAAACGCAGGTGCCGATTTGAGGTTTCCTTGTAACCTGTACATTCTGCCATGATTATTTTATTCCTTTCAGAACAAAGCTTTTCTTAGTCTGGGTGAATGGTAAATTGTGTATTTCTGGTATGTTGTTGTTCCTTTGAGCAGAGGTGATCTCACCCTGAAAGAAAAAAAAAGCTCAATATCAATATAAGAGCTCAGAATATAAATATACTCCTTGTTTAAGTTGCACTATAAATGTTTATATAAATAACTTGTTAATTAAACACATTTCTGAATACTCAGTTAGGTGAAACGAAATTGCAGGGAAGAGCCACAGTCCATTTACTTTGGTTGTACAGGGTTTCCAAAAACAGCCTGTTCCCCATAGCTAAGGGCAGGACGTGTCCTCCTGTGCTGGTCTGCACAGGTGGATTGTGCACCACCAGTGCATCCTCAGCAGTGCCCCACAGCCAGTGCAGCTGCTCAGGTGGGAGATCCCAGGCTCAGGTGGGAGATCCCAGGCTGCAGAGGGTCACACTCATGCAGGACTCAGGTCCCTGTACACAGACACACCCATGCAGCAGACAACTCTTTCCAGCACCTCTCCTGAAGACACCTCAACAGAAGACACCTTCAGGACCCACACACAGAATCAGAAAAAGGCAAACCCAGCCATATGGTGAGCACTGAGGATGGGGCAAGCCCCCCATGGTAGCCTGCAGATGGAGGGGACTGGGAGCTGCTGCCATTTGACACTGCCAGTATTTCTCCAGCATCTCGGGCTGCTCAGCAGAAATCTTCACCTGGGCTGCAGTCACATCCCAAGGACACTCCACCAGTGGAGTTTCAAGTTTCTCCCTCCCATTTCAAAAGCTGTTGTTGCCCTCAGCTGCCACCCACTCACCCACCCAGGAGATGAGCAGCTGCTTATGCCTCTCCTTGCTGCAGCTGAGCTGAGCAGTGATTAGAACACATCGGTGCATTCTGACACACTCCATGTGAACTCTTCCCAGCCCAGCTCAGAGCTGGCAGGGGGATTTTTAAACAGCCCCTCTGTGCTTTGAGGGAGGAGGAGGAAGGAGCCCCAGGGCAGACCAGAATGGCCACTGGGAGGATCTGAGGTGTCCCTCTGGCACTAAGCACCTTCCTCTCCTGGGCCTGAGGCACAGCCCAAAGGGAAGGCTACTGCAAACCTGAGTGGAGGGAGGGTGGCTGCAGCTCTTTGATCTCTACCCTTGCTCAGGCAGAGTGTCTTGGAACAGGACTTGACCTCCAGAATTTTTGTGAACCTCTCTGCAGAGGAAACACGCAGGAATTTCCTATTGCATAGTGTCAAGAAGTGACAAGCAGGATGTGGGGAGGAGGCAGTGCCAGTAAAGGAGGCAGCAGCACCCGGGCACACACCCCTGGGCTGGAGGTGATCCATTTCCAGGCAGGGAGGGGCGTCCCTGTGTGCACAGGCACCTGTCACACACACCACAGGGACAATCCTGGTGCACACTGGGCACCCTGTGACCCATCTCACTGTGGGGGAATCACCACCCTCTGTGCTTGGTCTCAGGCTCTTCCAGCCCCTGAAAGGAGCACTGCAAACAGAACATGGAGAGGAACCTTGGTCTCCTGTGCACAGCAGTGCACCCAGCCTTGGCCACATGCCTGTCCCCTCCCTTACCACCATGGCCTTGTCCTGCTCCTGGGCCACCTTCCCTCATGCTGTCCACACACCTCTGAGGCCACTGCAGCTGCCTGCAGGCAGGAAAAGCTGTTCACACCCCAGCAGACCACGAGAAATGTCACTGGACCAGCACAGGAAAGGCCACAGCGAGCAGATTGAGCAGATTCACAGTGCCCAGAAAACAAAAGCCTGTCCCCAGCAGGCCACAGAGCTGGGAGTTAATGGTTAACCAGCACCAGCCACTGGCTGGGAAGTGAGAGCAGCCTCCTCCCCAGACAGCCAGAGCACGATGGAGGCAGAGCTGCACAGGGCTGGTGGCTGGTGGTGGATGTGCCTTTGCTCTAACCCTGCCACAGGGTCCAGACAGGCCGTGGGACCTCAACTCATGGAGGTATTCAGGGCTCTGGCACTTCCCAGCATCTCCCAGTGAACATGATTTACTGCCAGAGAGGAAAGAGGCTCAATCTAATTAGCGAATAAGGAGAAGGAGACATAAAGCAACATCTACAACCAATACAGATCCAGAGAAAGGATCTACAAGTCTCCTAGCTGGAGGCCTTTTAACTTCCTGGCATAACCAGAAGTCACCTCAGTGCTTGGAGACAGAACCAGACCAAATCAGTATTACAAATAAAGTGCACATTTACAAGATTGAGGGGAATTGGCCAATATAAGATATTATCTTAGGTACTGACTGCTTTAAAGTCATGATTTGAGTTAGGGCTTGGACCAGAGAACTCAAGGGGGCTTCCAACTGAAACTGCTCTGGCTGTTCTTTTCCAGTCTGACAATGATATCAAAGTATCAGAACAAATTGTACAGGATTCAAACACTGGGACTATGATGGATGGATGGACTTCACATTTTCCTCTCTTCCTCTCTCGTTTGGAAAAGTGAGCAGTTCTCAGCCCTCTATCCTACAATTTTTGGAAAAAAACCCGCATCAAATATCCAAACAAAAAAAACCAAAACAAAACCCAACAAACAAACAAACACCCCCAAAAACCAAACCACCAAAAAACCACACGAACAAAAAACCACAAACAACAACAACAAAAGAACCCACCCAAAACCAAACAAACAAAAACCCAGAGGAAGAAAAGAGGATGATAACTTCCACAAACAGCAAGTAAATTGCGGCAGTGACAAATGTAACATGGAGAGTTCAGTTTAACAGAGCCATCTGAGCCACCAATAAGGTCAGATGAAAGACTCTGCAGGCCATTTTCCTGACCACACTGAAAAGGCTCAATGGTCACAGCAGCAGCTGATGCACTCCTGCAGCTCAGGGACAGCTCCTCTTGCCTGGACCAGAGGAAATCCTGAACAGAAGTACAAGAGTAGGGATGACATTATTTTGTATGTGGAACTGGACTGTATATATACATAAATATATGTATTTATACCTACATTTACACACCCAAGACTGATGCACTTTGCTTAGCTCTAGAGCCCTCTGGATTCAAAGAGAAAAAGATGCTCAGCTGTCTCCAGCTGACCTTGCCAGGGAAAACCAGGATTTTCCACAGGACATCTCCTCCCTCCCTGACAACAAAGGGAGGTCTCAGGCACAGGTACCTGATGGCAGTTGTCTCCTCCAGGAATGATGCCACACTTTCTCCAGGGGCCATGCATCAAGAACATGAACTGAAAGCTGAGGAAAGTCTTGGAAAAGCTCAGAAAAGCAGTCAGGTGTGGTTCTTTACTCTTTAAAACTTAAAAGACCTGATTTCACCTCAACAACAAGGGCAGTCCTGCATTAAGACAAGATGTACAATGGCATCCCTTTGGATTTGAGTTCTTGAGAGAATGTTCTTCAAATGAGACACGTAGGAAGCCTGGGGAGTCTCCAACTACCTGTTACTCAAATAAAATATCAAGGCAAACAAAATATGTGGCCAGTAACTACCTAGAGGGGGAAAAGATTTTGTCATATCTAAAAGGTTCTTTATTAGAGCACATGGAGTCAAACCCCAATTTCACACATTTTAACCAATTCAAAGCAGCAACATCATACCAAACACTGCAGTGAATTTACCAGGATTCACTGTTTAAATGACTCATTCTGATTCTACTTTTCCCCACAGATTTATCATTGGGTTTTCTGCTCTTCCTCAACAAGTCTGCATATCACCTAACTACATTTATATTTAGCATTATCAATTACCTGCTCCCACTGTTTAAGACAACTGCCTTTGAGGGTGACTCTGGCTCTGCATGGTTTTGGCTACAGCATCCTGTTAAACAGCTGTGAGAATTCAGTGTTCAAGACATTTACCAGAGTCGTAACTCTCAAATTACCCTTCATGTCCTTAAATTTAATTTTTTCTGCACACTCACTTTTGCTCATCACCTACAATTTTCTGAAAACGTTTCTTTAGCAGAATCGTTGGATTTAACTTTCCCTGGAACCACTTCACCTTGCCTGCACAAAACACATACAGGCAGTTCACAGCTGTGAACAGAGGCAAAAAACCTCCACCTAGAAATCTTTGTGTTAGCTGAGCACTTCATGAATTGGGAGATAAGAATGAGACCTACTCACATCATCCGTGCAGAGCTGCTCAGGCCTGTGATGCTGCTCCTCTCCAGATGCACAGAAGCATCTTACCCTACACACCCTTTTCCTTCCTCTGATTTGGTCGTTGGGACGAGTCCCAAAAGCACCCACTGCTCCTGATTTCAGGATGTCCCCAAAGCACTCATGTGGAAAAATAACTGTTGGAACAGACTCCTACTGTGCCCTCTGCTATGCCAAGATGAAAACGCAGCCAGCTGCCACACACGTCTGTCGAGTACTAGGAGACACTGATCTCTCTCACAAGCACATTTTGCATTTAATCTTTGGGATTTTTAATCTTTCTGCTTGCACTTTCAGACAGAAAATGCAACACCCCTCGCTGTGGCTGGGTGAGCCTGAGCTCCCAGTGATGGCACTGCTGCTCTGGCTCAGCCCCCATCATCACAGCACAGATGACACATTTGGCTTTACCCAATCCTAAAGACAAATGAGAATTATTAATGGCTTAGTCTGCAATCTCTTTTTACTAATTTATTTGTTTGCTCTTGAACTTGCCAGGGCTTCCCATAGACTTTGGAGAGCAGCACTCATCAAAGGCAATAGAAAATCAATAGATTCAAGCAGAGCTATAATCAGAGAACAGAAAAGCAATTTGCCTCGTTGGAGTTTGAGTCCTCTGTGTTGTGAAACCACACAGGCTGAGGTCTGCATTCCCTGGCTGACAGCTGGGCCAGTTTGAGGAGAGGAGCAGAGCAGGGCTGTTCTGTTGTCCATGCTCTTATGGATGGAGCACACATCTGGTACTACTCCCTCCACTTCCCCAAATGCTGGGGTGAACTTAGATCCCCCCTTTTCTATTTTCTACTAAACTATTCCTCAGGATATCCCTGGGAACTGTATTTTTGCATTGAAGACAATGCTTGGAGTGTTGGGACACACCTGGGGAGAGGGAGCCTTAGGCAACACAGGTCTCCAGACTACGTATAAAAATTACATTAGATGGCTGGCAGTCACTCCAGGCATGAGGATGCAGCTCTGTGGATGCACATCAGCAAAACCTGAGGTAGCATGGGAGTTCCTCTGAGCAGTCCCCAGTGGCCAAGCAGGTCAGGGAGAAGCTGATTAAACTATTAATTTAACTATTATTGGTGATTCTCCTGATCTAACTCATACTTTTCCACCTGAAGTACAGGTTACATGTGCTGGCTGGATTCTGCCCCATGTGCACATACACCTGCAGTTTTAATTAAAAGGTTTCTGGTGTTGCATACGAATGCAAGGGAGTGTGAACATGTCATGCTCACACATGGTAATGCTGCTGATGAATCATGCTTGTATCACAGCTCAACGTGCTGAGAGCATCAGTGGGACTTTTCTTCCCTGCCCCAGGGTGAAACGGGCTGGGAGGAGTCCAGCATGTCATTCTTCATTTGTAAAGCAGTATTTCTCTACTATCTATATTGAAACAGGGCATAGGTGTCACAAACTGCAGCAAATGGCAATGCTGTGGCCAGAGACTTCCATCAGTTAAAAAAAGAGAAGGAAGGAAAGTTTTTCTTAGTATGATTTTGCCTTTTGGGAGCTCTTTCCAGCATTTGGTTCTTGACCCAACACAATGACACAGAGTCATGAGAACTTGAGAAAAACACTAAAGAAAAGAAGAAGGGTATAAAACAAGATAGACTGGACAAGAGCCAAAGTCCCCTGTGTGACATCAACCCTGCATGCCACCTGCAGGCATCCAACAGCCTCCTGGGACAGCTGAGGGATGTGCTTATATTATGATGATGTATTTGCTTACACAGGATGGGGACAGGGGCTCCCTGGCCCCACTGAACACAAAGGCAAAATGCCAAGTGACTTTTGGGGATGCACATGTTTTGAAGGATGAATTGTCTCAGAAATAGCTGCGTCTAGTGGGAGAGAAAATTCTAAAAGTCAGAAAGAAGCTCAGTAATCAGGAAATGGATTGACTATTGACCAACACAACACGAAACTAGAGATGTGAAATAATGAGACAGCAGTCAAAAATAACCACAGTGACCACAACCTTCAAATTATGACACAAACAGCATCCACAGCAGTGTGAGACACTGCAGCAGGCTCTGCAGATGCCGGGGAGGATCTTGCACATCACTGAGTCACACTGACCCTACGTCAACACTCCAATCACCCAGTGAACTCCTCAGCATTGCTCTTCCTGCAATATAAAATAAGTTTCCCTACATGGAGCTGGCAGGGCCAATGCAGAAGCAGCAGAGGATAAAGCCACCCCTGGCTGCTCACAGCAGATGCTCACTGGGGTTTGAGCAGTTGTGCTTTACTGTGCACAGCACAGAGATTCTGCTTTGCTCTACAAAGCCACTCTCCTCTGGCTCCCCCTTGAAATCACTGCTTGTCTCACACTGGAAGCAGGTCTGGGCATTTGCTGACCTTCCTTTCAGCACTACAGAACAGTGTTAACCTGCACTAGCGCCAAAGAGAAGGCTGCTGGTGGCAGATGTTACCCATACTCTGGAGCTCTTGATCAGAAATGGATTGGTATTGCCAAAAGCCTTCAGCATGTTACTCCTATGTGCCACCCTGCACTGGAATCAAAGTTGAGGAAGACGTTTTATTTCTTCCCATGCTGCCACTTGTAGTGTCCTCAGAAGCAGATTTTACTGTCACATTTGATTTCACAAACACTATGCAGGCCTCTCTTCAGCGAGCCACAAACTTGGCAGCATCCTGCAGATGGCATGGGAAAAGCAGCCCCAGCTCAGTGGTGCTTTTGTAATAATTACTGGACACAGAGGTCTCCCACCTCCTTCACCCTCCATCCCTCCCCTCCCATCTCCATCAAGCTCAGCTTTGAAAGGACTTCAGGGGCCATGGCTCTTACCACAGCTTCAGCCCCAAAATATGTGCTAGCATGAAGGTAGCTGAGCCACCCATGGGCTAGCTGAAAGGCCCAGACTAACTGAAAAGATTCAGGGGAGATTCAGAGCAAGCAAGATCCAGAAGATTGTTAGAAAAATGAATGAAATAATACGTCAAAGATTACTGACTGTGAAGAACCCAAAGCTCTATGACTCAGGACGTCCCTGGAAGCAGACAATAGGGAAACACATAGTCATTATTTTTATGTTCCTCCCCAACATCTGGTGTGGGTTGCTGGTACAGCCAGGATGCTGAGGAGACAGGCACCTCAGCTGGACCTACAGTGCCTTCTCCTCTGTTCCTCTTCTTCCCTCCTGCATTACTGCATCTTTTGTGCTTCTCAGACTTCCATTATTCCCAGATATTTAGCACACAGTAAAAGCTCTTCTCCGACTTGTCTTCCACACTGTCACTTTAACAAGCTTGACTCCTGAACTTGCTCTTCTACCCTTTTCATCTGGCCACCATAAATCTGACCTTCAGGCACAATTCTATTCCCTCCACCCTCTTCTGTCATGCCTGTGCTGAAGGCTGGGCCAGGAACATCAATCCTGGTTCCTGCTGGTGTTTTCACTCCTTTGCCCCATCCTGTTACCTTCTGCTTGTCTCTGGTTGGGCTCACTCTGTTCAGTGCCCTATTTCTGCTTGTGGTACACTAGGGAATTCTTGCTGCACAATATGATGGAAGCTAGAAGTCCTCATGGGTTCATAAAGCAGCAATTAGATACATTCATGGAAGAAAAATCCCTCAAGGTCCTTCCTACAGGGACCCACTCCCAGTTCAGCAAGGCCACTTGAGACAAAACTTGCAGGTTGGGAGAATCCTAAAGAAAAGAAGGTTGCACACTTCCCCCATCGTTCTCCCTCCTTCCCAGGCATCCATTTCCAGCCACTGCTCCCAAACAGTAGAGCTCTTATGATCTTCTTGGGCTCCTTTATTGTCCTGTCACAAACACTTGTCCAGGTGAAACAGGACCAGCACTGCTCATCTGACAAGTGCCACACTACAAATTGGTTACACGCCCAAAAGCACAAACTCACACAACTTCTCATCCAGCAACATCTACAGAGCTGGGAAAGGCCTGCCTGGAACAACGCACTTAATAAGATTAACTTCAAGTCCTCATAACCATCTCTGAATCATTTTGCTCATTAGGCGTAGGCAGCTCTAACCTTCACATTCTTCCTCACACTATACCCAAAGAGCCACGTGGCTACAAACACCTCCCTGTTGGCATGAAAATGACAGAGTATTGTGTGTTTCTCTGCATCCTGTCTGATACAGGGCACATTCCATTCTCCTAACAGAGTAGAAGGACATCTGAGTCAGCTTTGCAGGAACACTCCTTTGATGGCCGTGAGTTTTTCTGGCTAAAAGATTGGCTCAGCCACTCAGAGGTTTCCATGCAGATCCCTCCAAACCCTGCAGAAAACTGGGATTGCCCCAAAGGTCCTCCCAAAAAAAAAAAAAAAACAAGCTCATGAGCTCTGTAGCACAGACAGCTGGCCGCTCTTGTGACCCTCAGACTGATGGCATGGTAGCACAAGGAAATAAAATGTGACCTGAAATAAAAATGATCATTCATATTTCAGTAAGTGTCTGCATTTTAATTTTCCATTCATCTTTACTAACGGCCCTTTAACTCCAAAAAATTCTAAGCAGACATCTAGGACTAATTACTCTGATGAAATTCAATATTCAAGCATAAGCCCAGCTTCTGCCTTGTAGATCAACTTTATAAATCATCAGCATTGCTATCCACCCATTGAACAGAACAGCCCTACCACTACAAAGAATCATGATCATCAGAAATCTCCCAAAGCAGTAGAAATTTTACCCCAAGTCCCTGCAGAGCTGCTCTTGCTGAGGGCATCCCTCTTCAGGGCTGTTCCCCTTGATTTGTCTGTGAGAAGTTTGCCCTGGCCTGGCTAACACCTGACACAGTCCCCCCCATGCAAATCCACCACTTCCCTGCTCAGTGCAGATGCAGAAAATTAAATTGCTGGCCCGTTTTCAGGACCCTGCCCTGGCTAGATGGACAGCAGTACCTCTGCAGGCATGCTCAGCACTCTGGCCTGCCCTGTGCTTGCAGCCTAAATGCAAAGTGCTGAACAAAGTCTGCAATTAGCAGCAATTCAGACTCGTGGAAGGGCCCCTGAGGAAGCCAAGGAATCTAATTCAGGTTACAGGTGCCACTGCTGCTGCTCTTGGAGCAAACCAGAGTTTAGGCTTAGCATAAAGGCTGACTGGCTTGGGTTACACCAGCAGCATCACTCCCAGCTTGAGACAAACCTTTTGGCTGCAATTCACAAAATCTACACGCTCTGGAGCAAGACACTGGGTGCTGTCACCAAACCAAGGTGCCACCACCAGCTCAGGGTCTCTTCCAGAGCCGCCAGGTCACCGTGCAGGAGCAGCAGCTGAACTGAGCAAGCATCCAGGACAGCAGGCAGGCAAGACGAGGCACGATGCTGCAGCGGCCGCCCTCCCATTAGCCAGGTACCCACGCAGCACAGGCACTGAGTCACAGGCAGTGCAGCCAAAGCCTGGCTGATTTCTGCCCACAGTCATGTGAGCTGGGTGGACCACGGCTGCAGCGCCTCACAACCACTTGTGCAGGTAAATGAAGGCTGGATAACCAACACAGCAGCAGTAATCTCCAGATCCTTCAAGGCCTCCCAATACAAACAGTTGGTAACTCTGTCCCCTGGCTGGACCACAAATACTAATTGTGATCTTGGACTCCCTTGTAACAACCAGCTTTTTTTTTTTTTTTTTTTCCTTTCTGAGCTCCCAACCTGCAGCTTTTTTGTTCACTGGCAAGTGTGAAGTCAAATGAAAAGAGGTATTCAGGAACTTATAAATCACTCTTAAATATGATTTGCTCAATGAGGACAGCTGGGTGGATTGAAAGATCCTAACAGTAGTCTTTGTGTTCAATTCATTGCTGAAAATACCCTCAGGTAACAAAAAAGTAAATAAAATAACATTTACAGACAGGAAGGTGCTGCCTTTGTGAGAGCATGCCTGCAGCTGTGGGGGCTTTACCCTCAAAATTAATGCTCCATGGACAATGGGGAGACCTCAAGACAAGCTGCCGAGATGGTGTGAAGACACTGGGCAGCTGTGCCACTGAAAACTGCCCACTTGAAAGCCTTGATGAATTTATGGATGGAATACATTCACCTGTAGGCTGAGCCTCACAAAATGACAACAGGCATTTCACAGACAGACATAGAGCATTGTGCCAGGACCAGGGCAAGCAGGACATAAAGGTGAGGGCACCTCACTGCTCTAGCAGGCAGAGACCAGCTGCGTGCCCTGTGCTACTCTGTGCTCTGGGAAGAGCTGCAAGGGCACCTGGTATTCTCCATCAGCCAGAGGTCCAAGGTCTGGTAACTGGCTGGGGCATTCAGCAGTCACTGCTGGGATTCTCCTTAATGCAGAAAGAGAGAGCAGAGGGATACCCAGCCTCTGCTCCTTCTTTCCAAAAATGGGCCAGAGTAATTCCCCATTTGCCTGGGGAAAAGTGTCTCCTCTGACTAGGGAGGGCACTGAAACAGCAGAACAGCTGTAACTGCCCAGAGAGATCACCCTCAGCATCCAGCTGCCTCCTTCAGTAGGCAGCTAAGAAGCTTTTTGGAGTCATGAGTGTGGAACAGGATTTCCATCAGGAAGGTCCTGAGCCATACTCCTTCCACAGACAAGGCTGAGTAACATCACCACCTTCAAAGTTCTTCCATCTCCCACCAGCCTCTTGTCCATAGGACACGAAATGGTTAGAGACACCATTCAACTCCTGACTATCATGGGAAAACTTTGTTCCAAATTCTCCATTTCATGCTGCTAGAAAACCAACAATCTTGAAATACCTTGTATTAACAAGGCAGCTCTACAGGGCAGCCCGCATTTGCTTTTAAGTCCACTGTTATCCAGGGTTTTCAACTAATGGACAACAGACAGACAAATTCTACTGCTCTTGGAGCACAGGTATTCCTGCAAGCATTACACAAGATGCTAATGACAAAATCTGCAGGCTTAATGCCAAGCATTAATTTATCTGAATCCTATCCTAAATGAAGATCAGAAGCAAGAGGGCATATGCTTTTTTTCCAGCATGTTTA
Source organism: Sinosuthora webbiana (assembly GCA_013397395.1). Classification (NCBI taxonomy): domain Eukaryota; kingdom Metazoa; phylum Chordata; class Aves; order Passeriformes; family Sylviidae; genus Sinosuthora; species Sinosuthora webbiana. The sequence goes on along the minus strand of VXBN01002708.1, from coordinate 134,253 downwards.
AGAAGTGGAGAGTGAGAAACAGAGCATAAGGCAAAAATGGCAGCAGAGGATTCCCTCCAGGACTTTTCCAGGGCACGGCTGTCTCACTTGGACTGTTATTTATGTGTCCTTTTCCCCCTTGCACTCCCTGCACTGAAGGAAGGAAGGATGTTTCATAGGAAGGAAGCACTGGCGTGGCTGTACTGAGACAGGACCACACTGCTGCCCCCACCATGCTGCTCCTTTCTACAGAGAAGGGAAGGAGTAGGAAATTCACATTTTCTCTCTCATCTTACTCAGCAGTAAGGGGATGAAGGTAACCTCAGTCCAGCTCTGATCTCACACAGGGTTAGTGTCCAAAGCTGGAGCAGGTTGCTCAGGGCTGCATTAAGTTGTGAAAATCTCCAGGGTCAGAAATGCCCCAACCCCTCGGGTCCTGTTTCCTGTCAGAACAATCCCAGGGAGAAAATTATTTTCCTTCATGTTCAGTCAGAATTTACCATGCTGCAACTTTCTGCACCTGGGATGGGGCAATACCCAGCATCGGTTCAGACTGCTGGAGGAATGGATTGAGAGCAGCCCTGCAGAGACAGACTTGGGGGTATTGGTGGACAAAAAATTGGACATGACCCAGCAATGTGTGCTTGCAGCATGGAAAGCCAACAGTGGTCCTTGGCTGCATCAAAAAAATCATGGCCAGCAGGTCAAGGGAAGTGACTCTCCAGCTCTGCTCTCATGGGACCCCACTTGGAGCACTGCATCTGGAATTCTGGAGTCCTCAAAAAGACTTTCACAAGAGGCCACAAGCAAAGGTCCAAGGGCTGTAATACTTTTGTGAAGAAGGGCTGAGAGAGTTGGGGCTGTTCAGCCTGGAAAAGAGAAGACTCTGGGGAGATCTTATAGGCCTTTCAATATATAAAGAGGGTTTATAACAAAGGCACAGACAGACTTTTTACCACACACTGTAGTGATGGGATGCGGGCATTGGTTCCAAACTAAGAGAGGAGGTTAAGATTGGATATTAGGAAGAAATTCTTCCCTGAAGATGGTGAATCACTGGCATAAGTTGCCCAAAGAAGCTGCAGATGCCCCATCCCTGGAAATGTCCAGGGTCAAGCTGGATGGGGCTGTAGGCAGCCTGGTCTAGTGAAATTCCCACTCACGACACTTCAGACACCATCTGACCAGTACTGAGCAGAAAAACCTTCTCTCAATCTGCCTCACATGCAGCCACTGCCATGCTTCCAGTGCTTTGCTGAGCCTGTCCAGCTGGCTGCTGCCATTCTTGCTTTTGCAGGGGGAGATGCTCTGTGTGCCCCACCAGCTCACACACAGCTGGGCTCCAAAGCAAGGACAGTGCTGAGCTCTCAGCCACATGCCCCAGCAGTTGCAGCAGTCCCCTAGAGGCACACAGGGCAGAGATTAATAAAAAAAGAAAGAAGAAAAAAAAAAAAAAAGAGAAAACCCACCCTGTTCTGCAAATCAGCTCAAGGCGTAGGCAGCAGAGGAGAAGTGAATGGAGATGATCTGTGTGTAAGGACTTGGGAGCACGTTTCTGCCGTAAGACAGCCAGAGAAAGCAAACCCGAGCACGGGGCTTGCCACTCCTGCTGCTCCAGGAGGGAAACGAGGGGCAGCTGACCCAGACCCAAGGAGTGCCACCTGGCAATCCAGGCAGTCAGCAGGGCACAGCTGCTCCCCTGCACTCAGCAGTTGTTTCTCTCTGCCTGCACCTCCAGCCCAGCTCTTGTACACCAGCTCCCAGCAGCCTGTTTGTGGTCTGTGCTCTGCAGACACCCAGAGAGCCTCCCCATCTTCCCATCACTGCTGGAAAAGAGTTCCCCACCTCCACAGCTGGTAATGCAGCATTGTTCCTGCAGTCACCTTCAAACACACCCAAAGCACTGCTCATACTCACTGTCCCCTTCACAGCATCTCTGACAGTGGTTACAGACAAAAGGAAAAGACCTATTCCAAACTGGGCTTCTTGTTCCCATGCTCTGCCCAGTGCAAAGAAAAGGTAACATCCAGGGAATTTTAGAGCATATGCAGGCAGTTTACAATATACTAACAGCTAAAACTCACACAGAAACATCAACACCCACGTTACACAGGATACCTTTATGCAAAGACATTAGTCACACTCAGCAACATTAAAAACAATCCTGATGAGCAGCTATACAGAATGGGATGCAGACAGAAGAGTGAGAGACTTCATTAAGAATTCGCAATTGCTTCAAGTTCAAATTCTCACCACAAAGCAGTACTAGTAGTTATTTATTATCATCCAGGAATTATTGTTTTCCCTTAAAAACAGACATATTTCCAAATGATTCACACTACCTGAGAAATCAATGTTTTTGCAGCTCTGTTCCAGATCCTAGGTCAGGAATCTCCATTCTGTTCCGGTAAATTCCACTAAGATATCACATGTAACAACAAGTTCTTAAAGAAGTTTCATCAGATTTTCCCTTTAAGGTAACCCACTGCACTCCCACGTGAGGCACAGGCACCTCAAAGGCACAAGCAGCTAAAAGTGCTGCAGTGGAATCAGATGATCAGCACAACCTTGGAGCCTCTGCAGCCTCGGAAACACATCCTGGGATTTTCAAATCAATCCAGTGGGGAAGACACAAAGCCAGTGCTGAACTGTAGATAATGCAGAGCCAGATAATGCACGCAGAAGCAATTTTAATTAAAAGCAATTTTGAGAAGGAACGTGGAAACCAAGTCTGACAGATTTTGCTGCAACACGTACCGAGGGTGCAGCACTGCAGCAAAAGCTGTCACTCCCATTTGCACAGAGCTGCAGCACGGGTGGCAGGGCTGACGACACCAGGCAGCAGAGTCCTTGCTGCACAGCCCAGAGCTACCTTTCTGCAAGCACTGCACTGCATGCAGCAACAGAGGAAAAGGTGAATAGTAAGCATTCAAGGTAAAGAGAAGCATTCTTGAGCTAATTAAAGAGCTGCTTGAGCTTATGTTCGTCGTGATCAGTCATGTAGAAAGACGTTTTCAGCTTAGGACGAAGCTACCATTTTTGGAGGTCAATGAGAACACCGCAACACTTACATGAGAAGTAGGAACAGGGGCCCTACTGTGTCACACAACAACATGCTCCCTCTTTTGCTCCCACACCTCCTTTACCTACCCTGGCACTTGCACTTCCAGTGCAGTGTACTTGTTGTCACCTGCTGCAGGACCCTCAGGGGAGATGGGAGCAGTCAATGGGATGACCTGCTACGCTGGCTCCCAGTGGGAGCTCCCAGTGGGAGAGCTGCTGTCCTGGAGCAGAGCTGATGTGTGTCACCAGACAGCACCTTCCTCAGCTGCCCCACAGGACTGCTGTGCCATGACACAGGTCAGGCAGCCCTCTCACATCACCTGCCCACAGCCACGGATGCTTTCCTCTCCTACTGTGCAGCCTGACACATGAGCCCCAAGCTCCAGTGGTTGTGCAATATTAACCACCAAAGCTGAATCCTACCAGGGCTGAGAAAACCTTGGTTCTCATCTCCTGCTGCTCTGCTTTCTCAGAGGCATGCAGTGCACAACCAAAGATAGCCACGACACTATTTGCAAGGTGTCTGAATGAAATCAGTCCTCCTACTTCTGAGCCAAACAATCACAAATCCAAGCAAGGAACGTGGGGTTTTTGTGGCCAAAAAAAATCTTATTTAGATCAACGCCCCCTCCCCCTGCTCCAGGCATCAAGTTTGCAAGTTGAAATCACAAACCTCAAAACCGGCTGAGTTAATGAGTTAATTCAATACTAAGTAAGGTTTGATACTATGGCCTGGGCAGTACAGCAGGTCAAACTGTGACTTAATCTATGACTTAAAAAACAATTAGCTAAGTAAATTCAGAACTATAAATGTTTACATGCAGGGGCTTGTCCACCCAGTACCGATTAAAAATGGCTAAAGCCTACACTTCCCCCTTGGTGACTTGAAGCAGCAAAACCACCACATTCCTCACAAACCAGGGCAGACAGCAAGGAGGAGAGATGAGGAAGGATCCACACTCGACAGTGCAGGTCTCTCATAACTCCATCCAGGAGCCCACCTGCCAGAAGTAGGATCTGCCCATGGAACCAGGCAGGTCTGCCTGTGCCTGCAGCCAAGGCAGGAGAGCGAGCACGGCTGGGCTGTGGACAGCTGGTCCCCCTGACAGACAGGGCAGGGCAGGATGACAGCTATTGTGCTGCAGCAGGCCAAGGAGCAGCCACACGGAAGCTTCCAGCTCACACAAAGTATTTACACACGTGAGACGGGTGCACTTTGCTGGCCCAAGTTCAACACAGCTGCTCAGAGTCCAGATGGCAGGACTCTGAGGTTACTTTCCGATGAGGACATTTGAGGTTTGCTCAATTCAACGAAGCTCTGATAAACAGGGCCGAAAAGATTGGGACTTAATAAACGTAGAAAATTTTCCACTGAAGTCTTCTAACCATGATGTCTCTACTCCTCTGCCCAAACTTGGGCAGCACTTTGCACGAACAGGAACTTTGCAAAGGTAGCACGTCCAAACTCACTGTGAAAGCACCGTGGTGACAGAAACCTCAATGCAGACAGCAATGCTTAGATGCTCAAGGGATGCTATCACTGCACAAGTGACCTCACAGAGTTTGGACCAGATCCTCAAACTTAAGTTTTATAGTCATTTTCAGGTGGCTCTGCACCACCCCTGCCTCCTTCTAGCCTCGTGCTCCCCTCCCTTGGCCAGAATAAAGCAGCCCTGCAGCCAGGCTGGGAATTAGGCAGGGCTAAAGGGAGTGGAGGGAGAGGCTGATGGTTAATTTTCACCCAGATCAACTCTCTGAACACAGCTGCATGGAGCTTTTGTCAGCTGGGGTAGGGCTAGAAAGGGCATTTTGAGGAGAAAGCGGTTAGGACAAGGAGAAAGGCAAACCCACCTCATCCAGGCACAGTGCCCAGCTGCACTGATGGAGCACTTCCCAGATCCATGACTGGAGAGGATGTGAAAAACCATCTCTCCTCCAACGTGACAAGAGCAAACAGTCACTCTCATCTACTCACTGTCACACAGAAACAAACTAACCAGCTTATGTGTTCTCATACTTTATACCTGTGTATTGGCAACTTTGTTCCTAAGCAAAGAAATTACACATTTCATTCCTGGGGTTATTGGTGTGGATCCTAAGGGGCTTTACTATGAGCAGAGACAAGGCTGAGTGCTAAGTATAACATTAAAACTCATTTCTTTCTAAATAACCCCACATCTCCTTTCAGCTCATCACTCACAGGGTGCATTCACCCTTCTGGACTGTGTTTCTATGAGAAGTTCAAATGTTCTGGAATACACAACTATGGCAAGAAAGCACCAAAATATTCTCAGCTTTCTGTTACAGAAAAGGAAACAGAAACTGCCTGTGCATAGCATTCATGCTTCTGTGCATGCTGCTGTCACACTTAGGTAAAGCTGCGTGTTGCACCTGCATTTCTTACTCCACCCAGGTGAGGGTTAAAGCACACAGGGCTGAGGCATCCTTTACAACCCCTTATCTGCCAAGATTAGGGCCTCAGCGGGGGGAACATCACTGCCAAAACCTAAGACACCACCGGAGACACAAAAGCATTAAGGCCTAAATTGCCACATTCTGATGGCTGACATCCAATGCCACACTTTATACTGGATCATTTCAAAAACACTGGTTTTCAGGCTGCTGAATCAACCCAAACCCCACCGACTTCACGGGAATGGCATGCCTGGCATGCCTGCTCAGTCAGGGTGGTTATGAAGGCTCCTAAATCTGGACAGCTGAGGGCAAATGGTTTGTGGGTTTTCCACCAAACACATTCTGTCACCAGCTCTAAACCCTCAAATCCAGAGAGATGTGACTGTTCACAGTGTGTGCAGTGAGTGGCTGCAGTCACCACCAGGAGAAGGCTGCCAGCCCCTGTTACCCTGGCAAACAGCTGAGCTTGGACAGGGAGATTAATCACACCTTGGGTGGCTACAGAGGGAAGAAGAGATCAAGTTAAAAGGCTAAAGCCCTCCAAAGATTCAGCCCATTGGAAGCAGAGGGAATAAAACCGTATGGAAGGACAAAGCCAACCACCAGCTTCAGGAATGCAGGAAGTGCTGGCAAGCAACACCTGCTCATCAGCTGTCACCAAGTATTTGAAAACATTCATGCTTTCTACTTCATATGTGCTAACACAACCATCAACCAAGGCAGAAAGTCTGTACAGCAGGCCTTTGACTTCTGAAGAGGTATGTAAGTAACCATGCCATAACCATCACAACAAAGGTTCTCCATTCCAACGTGGTTTAAGGGCTCCCAGGATCTGCAGTCCACTCGTTAGTGTAAAACATATTACTCCTATGAATCACCCTCATGGGACTCTTCCAACCCAAACGACCTCCTGAAGAGATTATACGCTTCTTTTTACTGTAACAATTGTATCAAAATCACCCTTTTTTGTCATTTCGCTCAGTAGCGCCAGCCATACTTTCTGAAAAAACTTCTTAAGGAAAGAGGTCTCTGGTTCCTCACCAACTGCAGCCCATGGTGGGAGGGAAAGATTTCAGGGAGGACATTGCACAGCCTCAGAGTCCCTGGGTACAATACTCTGGTAAGGTCATGCTGAAAGACCTAATCACCAACCCATTTGAACATACAAAATAATGTGGTCTAGACTGCAAAGCACACTGGGCTTTTAAATATTACCATTTCTTGTAATAGCCACATTTCACAGTTCTCTTTTTTTAACAAGAGTTATTCTTGCCTACAGTTCTGAGCCTCGCATTAAATAAAGAAAATCAGTAACTTATTCTCAGCTGGGCAATTTTCAGAACACAGAGACAGCCAGAAGGCTAGCAAAAAGTCTAGGCACTTGTAACTTATTTCTACTTCTTAGGAACTCAACATTGGTCAGACTGGCCTGTACTGGAGTGCAGAGACTTTACCATACAACATAATGCTAATTCCATAGTATCATGAGGAACCTGGGGTTGAAGAACTACTCAGATCAGGAGACTCAGGGGTTAGTTAAGGGGGACCTGCCTACTCCCGAATTGTGCTGTTCTCCCACACTCCCTTTTGCCCCAACTCATTCCTTCCCCCAGGAACTTTCAGACACGTATCCAAAAGAAACACAGCAATCAGCTCTCCGTGTCCTCCTCCTCCTCGCAGTGTTACAGAGGGCTGGCTGCCCCGAGCAGCCCCAGGCGTCCAGGCACCATGCCGGCGAGGGGGTCCCGTGCCCAGGAGGGTTCTTGCACACCGGGCCCCTGCACAAACCTCGCTCCCTCGGGGCTCCCGGAGCCCCAGGCTGGGGGTGTCACCCTGGCAGGCGCTGCCGACCGCTTTGTGCAGCCCTTACTGCTGCAGAGCCCATACAATGGAGGAATTACACTCCTGCAAGTGCCGCAGAGGCAAAGCGGCCACGGAGCACGCTGTCCCTGCCGAAACATGCCAGCTAGCTACCGCCTGCACGAACTGACCAGAGCACAGGGCTGTTGGCTCCGCGCTCGCACAGACTGTAACACCGGGGAACGACGTCCCCACTCCCCACCCCAAAAATGTCCTGCAGGTCAGCAGATGCATACCTCCGCCATGAGGCTGTAGGCATGTGGTAAGTTACTGCATTTTTTCCCCCCTAAACACGGAATATGCCACAGACGATTCCAGGTTGTAAAAAATCCCCCTTCCCACTGTCACCACGGTGGTGCTGCACAGAGAGAGGCGCTCGCCCACCCCAGCGGCTCTCGGCGAGAGACTCTCGATAAGCACCAACCCCAACACACGCGGCAGCGATGAGCACTCCTTCCCCTGAGCTTCGTGGGATATTTTAACAGAATTTACGCACCAATTAAAATCTAACCCCACTGCACCTAACTCAAATGTGCTGATTAGTCGGGATGGTCACTTTAACTTGCGTTTAATTGGTTTAAAGGCTTCAGATGTAGCATTAGAAGGGGGGGGAAAAAATGCAGATTTGCAATGAAAGCGCAATCACCAAGGACAACCAGCGAAGGTTTGCTGTGCCACTGGCTTCACATGCCAGCACATGGGACACCTGACAAAGGCCAAATGGGGTAAGTTTCAGAAATTTACAAACGAGGCAAAGAAAAGTTTCACAACGCTCCGCCAATTAATTCCCTCACGACGGGGGAGCAAAGAAGACTGAAGTGATTAACGAAGTCAGAGCATCAGAAAAGCACATATATAAAAGAAAGTTATTAATTATATGATAAACGTGGGCGGGCTGGCAACGAAGGGGAAATTCAGGAAAAATAAGCAACAGGAAAGGGAGTATGCGTCTGCAGCAAGGCGGGGGGGGGGAAAAAAATGGTTATCCACAGAAAACGCGTTAAGCGCCCTGGAAACCTCCAAAATCTCAACCAAGCCCCAGCCAACGGGTTTGGGAACTTCCTTGCGGGCAGCTCGCGACAGCGAGGACCGGCGGGACCGTGCCCTTCCCGGGCGGGGACGGGGCCGATCTCCGCTCAGGAAAGCGGCTGTTCCGGTCCCGTCGGAAGGAGCCCGACGGCGGCTCCATTTCCGAGCGGGAGCCGAGGCCCCGCCGGGCGCCTCAGGGCCNGAAAGGCGGCGGCGGTCAAAGACAAAGCGGATGCCTCGAATTCCTCCCCGCCCCGCCGGTCTTGCGGCACCCCCCGCCCCGTCCGCCCCTCCATCGCAACAACTCTGCCTACCTGGGCAGCCAGGAGCGGCCAGGCTCCCTTCCCTCCCTCGCAGCCCGGGCTTGGGCAGCCGCAGCCCGCGAGGGGCTCCGGGGCTCGGGCGGCGGGTGCGGGCGCTGACAATGAGGGGAGGGCCGCGGTCCCGGGCGGCGCCTGACGTCAGCGGGAGCGGGCGGGGGCTGGCCCGGCCCGGCCCGGCCCCGGGAGGCGGGCAGGAGCCGCCGCCATTTTGGGGGGGTCGGGGTGCGCCCGGGCCCGGAGAGGAAACTTTTCCGAAAGGCCCCGGGGAGGGTCTGGGCCGCGGTGGGTGATGTGGATGCGGCGCGGGAGATTCCGTGGGTGGTTTGGCGGTGGGGTCGTGCTCCAGGGCCTGCCGGACAAGCCGTTCTCCGGCCCCCGCCCGGGGCCACCAGCGCCCCGGGGCTTTGGTGTGGGGGAAGGCAGTGCCGGTCCCGGCTCTTTAAAAGCAGGGCTGAGCCCCGAGCCAGGCGGCACGGCGAGGTTTTGTCCCCGTCGCATCCCCCCTTTAGTGCCACCTCTTGGAGAGTTTGGGACTTGGTTGGTCAGTCCGGCTGTGGTTGGTTCCGCCTGTGGTGTCTGCAGCCCGGGGATGCCGAGGTGGGACGGAGGCAGGAGAGCTCCGCCAGCACTGACCGGGAGTTGTTGTTCCCGGTGTGCCTGAGCGCTGAGCAGAGCCCGGCGCTGCTGACCGGGCGGGGGACACGCTGGGGACACCGGGGAGCTCTGATGCTCTGTACAGCATCGCGCTGCCCTTGCCCAGCTGAATCCGCAGCAGACGTGGTCAGAGGCCAATTCCAGCCTCCCGGCCAGGCAGCGAGACGTGACAAGCTCGGAATCTATTTGCCATCGTAGGGACATTTGGGGGAAAATTGGAGCTGCCTCCTCACCTTGTAACACCCCTCGTTCCACTTGTGCCTTTCTGTACTTTTGTCTGCAGCTTCCGTTGACTGCGCTAAGTCCCCATCAATAAAAATATTAAAGACAAAAAAAAATTGCGTTCTCTTAGAGCAGCCAGAGCTTCCTTAGTTTTCCTCTACATAATTTCCTTTCCCTGGACAGAAATTTCTAAGTCTCTAACCTCACACCACTAAGCTTTTTCCTTTGAAACACCAGCCTGGGCAGTGGCCAGCCCTTGTTGCCGTGGGCACTGTACCACCAGCTGCAGCCCTGCTACTTCTGTGTCTCCCACTTGGATCCAGAGATTTGACATTTATCATTCCCTGGGTTTCCATTCACACTCTTCTTCACACTGCAGACCCCACCTGGCAGCTGGTTCAGTTGCCTCCTTGGTGAGGGGCTTCTTTCTCCTCCTTTAACATCTCAGCTCAGTTTGTTTCTCCTCACCTCGCTCCATCACTCTTGCTGGGTGAGTCAGGACTTTAGCTCACGCCTTGTGCTGTCCCTGCAGCAGCAGTTCACTGTGCCAATGCCGCTGGCATCTGGTGCCACGGGAGGCTGAGGAGTGTCTCTCACAGTCCTGAATGAGCATTTGCACGATGAGGACTCACCAAAGCCTGAGGCATGGTTACAATGCTTATCTCTTGGATTGGAAGGATGGGTGACAGGTTTCCAAAACCCAAAGCAGGGTGCCAGCACCGCTGGTAGAAAACTTTCACCCCAGATGTCACCACAATGATTGATAGAAAGGATATAGTTCCAAGGAAGTGGGGTGTAAGTAATGTGGGCAGGTGTGACCAGAGATGATGGGCAAGGGGAGATGACAAACACAATAAAATCACAAATCACATGGGGAAGCAGCAGAACCTGTCAGTGTGTCTGACAACAGAGGATCCATATGGGTGTAGTAGCTTTAAACAAATAAAAATAACTCATGCATCTTATGCACAGCTTGATAACGTGAGAAGTGGATGGCTCTAAGATGCCATGAACACCAGAGGCATGAGATTCTAAAGGGATTAGACAAATTTACAGAGAGCAGATATCTCAGTGGTTATTTAAAATGTCTACCTGAGTTATCTTCCAGTTCATGAAGTCCCTGAACTGACTCTTCAGGTATTCTTGCTATTCTGTACTCCCTCTGCTTGTATGGTGAATTTAAGTGAGGTTTTTGAGTTGATCTTGTTGCTGCTGATACATGCAGTTGTATGTCCCTCCTAAAATTACCTGTGTGTATGTGCTGCTGCTTCTGCACCAGTTCTGGGATTTCCTTCTTTTTCACATTTCCTTCTTTTTCACCAGCGATAAAATCTAAATGCAAAATCTCTTACTGACCAGAAGTGTATGGAATATGTGTCTAGTCACTGGTGTTTTCAAGTGAATCATCTTGGCTGTATTGAAAAAGAATTCAGAAAAGTTGGGAATTCCTCACCTGTGAGTCACACGAGGTACTGAGCACCTGTAGTGAAATTGTCTTAATGTAAATTGCATGGGAACCATAGCTACAGCTGTCTCTCTTTGCATTCATTCAAGGACTTGCAAGGTTTACTGCAGAGGGAGTTGTGAACTCAAAAAAGAAAAGCAGGGTATTGGGTAGTTTCCATGGTAGTTCAAAATTTGAAATTGTCTATCCATCATTAACTGCTACGGAATAGGCAGGAAAATACAACCCATCAGATCTTCACAGTACCAAAATACCTTTTGCATTAGAATATCAGAGTGATAAAAAATCTTAATCGTCAATGAAAGGATTCTGACACTGTGTTATAAAGTGTGTTCTGCAAAAACATTTCCATCATGTCATAGACTGATTACATGTACAAAACAGGAAGAGGACTTTTGTGTTTGTCTGTGGTGATGTGATGTCTTCATCAACAGGGCTTCATGTACTTAAGTAGCCTTACATATACAGCATTTGTTCCTTTGTGCTCCCCTGACAAGGAGCTGCCTTCAGATTGGTGAGCACGGTGGGATTGCTTCAACCCACAGGCTTTCAGTGACCACCTTTCTTTCCAGTAGCAAGGTTCAGGTTTGTCCTGGGAGGAGTGATCATGTTCCACTTGCATTGTCCTGCCAGTCTTCAGTCATGCTGACTCCTCATTGCTGACACTCATCCTCTTCCCTGGTTGTAGGAATAACCTGCACTGGAATTTACTTGCAGGGTGCTGCAGTGAATGCACGTGCTTTGATATATATTTAGCTATTTCTTCTGGTTTTAATAAATTTTACATTATCATTGAAATAACTGTCTTCTTGGACATAGCAATATGTACTTCTGTGCAAACATAACATGTTTTAACTTACTTTTCTGCTCAGTATTGCAAGAGCTGCACTGGAGAGGGACTGAGATAGCAGTCAGCCCTCATATACCTTCTGTGAAATACATTTGTGTGCTCTGGACTGCAATTCACAGAGCACTGTAAAACGTGGTAAATATGGACATTGATGTCTGTGACATGAGAGCCTCCTCCTTTCAGCTCAGAGGCTGTGGGTGTTATTTATCTTTAATTTCATCTGCCAATTCCATATCACTGGGGTTTTTTTTCCAATATAAATTACTGAGAAAAGCTATCAAATATTTACTAACAATAAGAATGGTGTAATATTAGACCATGTGCCTTTTAAAATTAACCTAAAATCTAATCAAAGAAAGGGCCTACTTTGTTTACTCTTGAATTAAACAGTATCAAAGAAGAGTGGTGGATCATCTTCCTATGATGATCATAGGATCATTCTGGTCATCACTGGAAATATTCAGGAGTAGGAAATACAGGAAGAGAACAAAAGCATAGCTGATACAGGCAGGGAATGGACTAGCCAGCCTCTCAAAGGCCCTTCCAGGACCATGATCTGCAATTTTATGTTTCACACTGAGCAGGTGAATCACCCAGGGATCTTGGAAGTCATCACGAGCTGGCCCAAAGGTGAACATTTTGGACTATCATCCTCAGAGGAGGATGAATAATTGACTGCTGCTGTAACAGCAAACTGCACAGCACCAGGGACTGGCCTCAGACAATTCAGTTGTCTACACTAGTTAATGGTTCAGGCCTTCCCCTGAGGGCTGTGGCTGTGTGAGCTCACATGTCCCCAGGCAATGCCCCAGCACAGCTCAGGAGTGAGCACAGGTGAGAACCTGCACTGACAGTGGGCACTCTGGACACGCTTTGGAAGCAGACTGGACATGGCCATGTAGAGGCACCATCACAATCCCTTAAGCTTGACAGAGCTAGATCAGTGCACTTTTGGGAGGGTAGAGGAGTCCCAAACAGAGCAGCCTCAAATGCCTCCAGTGAGAGAGAGGACTGCTGTTCTACGACCACACAACTCCTCTGTCTGACTCTGCAGCATGTGGGTGGTCCTGGGGCATCACCTTGTGGAACATCCTCAGCAGAGGCACCAGCAGCAGGGAGAAGCTGCAAAGCTGTGCTGTAAATGCAAAGGGGAGGCTGAAAGCTGTGCTGGACAGGCACTGTGGTGGAGTGTGTTGGGATGCCACAGCAGTGGATGGTGGAGATGGACTGGGGCAGGCTGAGAGATGGAAGGGCGGTCAGAAGGATGATGGGGTGATTTTCAAACAATGTGTCACTCTCATATTCAGTATAGACATGACACTTCTGATGAAAAATGCCCAGGGACTAAAATATTGCATGAAATTTGGGCTGCACCACTTGGTGTGCTGTCTTGTCTGAGACTTCATCCAAGATTTCTATGGGCCAGCTTCCCACCTGCCAAATTAGGGAAAAAATCCCAGAGGCAGAGAAGGGCATGTGAGAAAGGTCGCAGGGCTGCCCTGCGACCCCAGCAGAGGGTCCTGACAGTGATTCCTGACCACAGTTTGTTTGACCAGTACTTGGAAAATTCCAGAGACAGGGATGCCACATCCACCCTAACAACTTTAATTACTAAGAAAGTTTTCCTTGGTGTGTCACTTCGTCCTCTCCTCTCTAATCTCCCGTATCTTGTCACCAAGGAGTGAACCTTCTGGCTGTTTTATGATGTCCTAGTCATTCCACACCAACCATGGCACTAACCATATTCTCCTGTTTTTAGTTTATGCATGCAAAAACAATAAATGACAGAAATATAAGATCAATAATTTTCATGCTATTTATTTGGTAGCATTTCTGCACTGGTTGTTCTATTCATGATAAAATGTGTAATAATTAATTCAAATAAATTCCCTCCTTTCTAAGTTCACCAAAAGCATAGCTTCCAATGCATCATTTGTGAAATATCCACATAACTTCCATCTGTGCTATGCTGCTCTGCCCTGCTGATTATAGTCAGGCTGTGTCACACATCTTCTGAAAAAAGTTACAGGTTTTATCAGCTTCACATGGGTAAGATACATACCACAGAAAATGTATCAGATCCTGCTCTCCAGAAACTTTCTCAGCCGACATAAATGGTTAATAATATACAGCAGAAATACTAACTTCTTGTAAATACACACACAATTTCCTCCCATCGGGTCAGAAGGCGTGGTAGAATTGGATAACGTGTCGCCTCATCCCACAAGACAGGCTCCCTTGGTTCACACACCTTGCCTCGTTGCAAAGATTATTTCATGTGTCACTGATCCTATGTACAGACGTGATCACTGCAGAGACCACGGACAAGTTCTGTTATGGCATGTACAATCCCAGATGGAAAGTATCAAATTGGCAAGAAATTCCCAGTTACATGCACAGAACAGGGTGGCAGCAGAGGTGGCAATTACCACCCTGTTCCTTAGGGATAAAAGCATGGAAAGTTTCAGGTGGGCTGTGAGATCGCACAAGGGTCAGTTACACGAGAGGAGAGTCTCAAGAGGAGCGCTTTTTGAAAAGTGTTAGTTTTTGGAAAGCCTGTTTAAATTCTTCATTAAAAGCGGTATAAATGACTGGATTGATTAATGAGTTTAGGTAACCCAACCAGGTAAAAAAGTCCTGTAGGATGGGATGAAACCAGCAGGCGTCTTGGCAGATTGGTAGGACGAGGGATGTGACGAAAAAAGGCAGCCAGCAGAAAATGAAAGCTCCCAGAATAATCCCTAAAGTTTTGGTAGCTTTCCTTTCTCTTGCAGCAGAAATTCTTTTCCTTTCCAGAGCGCTATCTGCGAGTTTTATTTTAACATGACCGATAAATAATGGGGATCCACCTGAATGGGAATGCCCTTCATGGAGGCTGGCATTAATGGAGCAGAGGGAAGACCCCGCAGAACCAGTGATCAGGTGTGCAGTAGTGAAACGTTTCCCATATAACGAGGGTGGCTTCAGAATCCTGGATCGAGCTGCCACATAAATCCTACCATACAGTATCAGGAGGAGCACGGTTGGGATGTAGAAAGCTCCACAGGTGGAATAGATCGTGTAGGAAATCTGATCCGTGTTCACAGCGCACTTCGCGATTTCCTCGTGAGCCTTCACCTGCCTCCAGAAAAACGGTGGCACGGAGATGCTGATGGAAATCATCCAGACCACGGCGATCATGAGGGCTGCTCGGCCGGCAGTGCGGCGTTTGGTGTACTCCAGGGCGTCTGTGATGGCCCAGTACCTGTCCAGTGCAATGACACAGAGGTGCAGGATGGAGGCCGTGCAGCATGTGATGTCTGATGACAGCCAGATGTCACACAGCAGCTGGCCAAAGGCCCACGTGTGGGTGACAGTGTAAGCGATGCTGACAGGCATCACCAGCACAGACACTAAAAGGTCAGTCACTGCCAAGGAGCCGATGAGGTAATTCGCAGGCGTGTGGAGCTTTCGAGTCAGAGAAATGGTGATGACCACGAAAACGTTTGCGAGGATTGTTGCCAAAGTTATAACAGACAGAAGGATTGACAGGGAAATCTTCAGCCCTAAGAGTGTCCTTTCATCCCAAGACAGTGGTGTTTCAGTGACGTTTATTGATTTATTTGCTGAGCTCTGGAGAGAGAACTGTGCTGAATGGTTGTACTGAGTCATCCTCTGCTCTGATTTCACCTTCCAGTGTAACCTTTCTGGGATGATGAAGAAAGATGCTCACTTTTTTTGATAAAATAGCACTTTTCATACTTTGGTCCAACACTGAAGAATTATTAACTCGTTGAAAACTTCAGTTGATGCAGTAGATGAGGTACTCTCCTATGTAAGATTTTCCATTACATCACTGTTACAGCAAAATGTCATCCTGATGTGAATCTGGTGTATGACAATGAAAACAGTACTCCAAGTGATGGGAATTTAGGTGGTTTTCATCTTGAAGAAAATTAAATAATTCTTTATTATCTTCTTTTCACTCCTCCTTTCTGACCTAATCTTCTGCAAAGTTGCATAAATCAATCCTGAAGGGTAAGAGATGGAAAAGAAACATCTGGGCATGCAGTTGATGCCCCTTTGCTTGAGACTAAGCTACCCTCAAGAGTATTTTCCTTTTCTCTCTAATAGCTGAGTGTCATGTTTTTGGTATTTACAAGGGTCACTTTAATAGTTGACTACCTAACATATGAAACGATACTTCTGGATCCCTTCTGTAAACATAATTTCTGCCAGATTTGCAAATCGAGCCTCCTTCAAGTACAGATCTCCATTTTTATTTGTTTCTCCAGACTATTCAGGGTTTCAAATGCTGAAGTCAGGTGTTGGGTACCAGACCCCAATGGACTGGTGCACATTACAGCACGGTGTGCAATCTACAGGCTTTCCATACTTTTCCTTGTATTCACCAGGACTGGATTTCCTGAAGTCTTCACAAACCCAAAGGAAACATCCTAAGACAGATTTCCATCAGGCCTTTCACTCACTTCTACCCATGAGAACCAGAATGTCACTTGTATTACGCCAGCCCAACCCTTCTTGGAAGAGATCTGGAATTTGGGTGGTGAATGGCTTTGAAGTGTGCTATGAGGGCTACAAGGAGGAACATGGAATTTCTCCAAGGAGATAATCACCAGGCCAGCCCTCTCCCTGCCATCCAGGAGAAGTGCCCCTCTCAGTCATCACTGGTACCAGTTCGTGCCATCCAATGCAGAACGGGGAGTCACTGGGTTGGGAATCTGTGGAGCAAGAGGAGAATACCATTCTACATGAAACATTAGCATGAAACATTTGAACTCAAACAGCCTCTCTTAAGCTCCTAAATCCTAATATAAGAAGCAACACTTTTGGTGTTTTGCATTTGGTGTGTTTGATTTCTTTATATACAACCACCTTCTGTAAGGTTTTCAGACATGCTTCTTCTTTTGGGGTGTACTTTTCTAATCAGGAGGGACTGAAAAGTCTCATATTTCACACTAGACTATTACTTTCTTGATTTTTTTTTTTCTCTAGAAATGGAAAATCCCTTCCTCGTGGCCATTTTGTGATACTGAGCAAAGGTTCAATTTATAAGAATTTTTGAACTTAAAAATGTTTAAAAGTGACCGAAGTCCATCAAATTCAGTCACCTGTCTCTGGCAATGGTCCACACATTCAGCTCAACCCTTCTGCCATTTTCTGATGCTTTCCCAACACTGATACATTTTTTTAGAGACAGAGACCAGAACCATGAACAATTGTTGATGTGGATACACCATAGATTTATACTTCAGCATAGTGGTGGTTTCTTTTCCCAGTTTATTTCCTAACGATTTCTGAGAAGTACTTTTCTTTTTGAATCATTGCATAGCACTGATCTGACATTTCCACAGAGCAGTCCCAATTAATGTAATTCCACATACCTTGACTGGTTATATCAGCTTTTTTTCCCCCTCTCTGCTCAGTTGTTGCATCTGTGAATACTGTATTCCTTCTCCCAATTTTTAACTAAGGCTCTTTGCAACTCTGCAGAGTCAGTCCTTGTCTTTAATACTCTGAAGAGCTTTGTTTCACCATCACATGTCATCACCACACCATTCATGGACTTTCCAGATCACTCAGAGTCTCTTGAGAGTCTAAATAATTGTATCAGTTGGACTTCACTCACTCCATATACTCATCAGCTCTTCTTAATTAATTTAACAGATTGGTGAAGCGTGACTGACTTCAGTACAGTCTGAACTTCACTGACTGTTACCCTAATCACCATATTTACTGTGTGTACAACACATTGTTGTAATTTTTGCTAACTGGCTGTAGGTACGGATTTCAGGTTATGGCTCAGCAGCTGCCCAGAGCTCTTTGGGAAGCAGCAGCACAGGGGTTGTCTTGCAGGTGCAAAGGGAGCTGAAGTGGAGGCCGAGCCTTGCTGCCACCATCACACTTCAAGTTGCATCAAACTCTCTAGCTGAGCACTGTCCCATAGTAAAATTTTGTTGTTGTTCCCTTTGGGCAGAAATAAAGGTTCCGCTTGTAAATATCCCCCAGTTTATCTTTAGTGAATAGAGATGCTGAAGTTGATCTTGTTTCTCTAAGGAATTGCCTTTTTTTCCCCCCCAATACCTTTACCATCCCTTTAACTCTCTGACACAGTAATGGCTCACTTTAGAGCTCTCACTTTTAGAGACTAAGGAATCTCTTACCTGAATTCTGGGCTGATCACACATCCCACACAGGAGAAAATCTAAACTAAAACCACCAGACAGGCTTATTTACACTATTGAAGACGATTAAATTACTGTATTACCTAAAAACTGAATCCAAATCCCACCTTGATGTCAGTTGTCACTGAAAAAAGAGATATCAAGCCTTTCCCATCTATTTAATCAGCTTTTTCTCTCTGTTACAACATTCTAGCAATATGAACTGAAGTGAACTGCACCTCACCCACCCACCTGTACATCAACAAGCCTGTTAGTAGTCCTATTGCTTCCACCAGGTTGCAGTCACTGTGGGGAAAAAATAAACTGATGTGAAACATGGTGTTTGCAGTCCAGTGAACTAGTCTAGAGTTCAAGTGATTTCTACATCTTCAACATACCAGTGAACAAGCAACCCAACCCTGGGAGAAAGTCATACTGAAACCATACATATACTTAGTTACTGAATTCATTTTTGTAAATAAATTATGTTGTTCTCTAATGTGATCACCAAAGGAAAAGAACCAGTGTTTTACAAAAATGTTCCAAGACAGTACATGATTATTTATCATGTACTCAGGAAGAGTTACCATCTAGACAAAATGAACATATTCCCAATAATTTAGTATTCCAATGAAATTACCTTTTACTCAACAAAAGAATGATGAATACAGGTAAGTTGTTTTCCTGTTAAAAAGAAAAAGAAATTAAGTTTGTGTAAACTAGAGATACTGAAGAAAAATCATATTAAATGACAAGCAGTCATTAAATTATGTCAAGTACAAAGTCATACACATAATTGCCTGTTAAGGAAAGCAGAAGACAAATGCACAGACATTACATATCTTGGAACACCAGAGCCCAGGAGCAGGAAGGGGCCATCCAGCAAGTTTCCTGAGAGCAGAGGACAGGCTGCCTGGGCAGGATGCTCACGGTCTCTGGAGCGTGAGGAGCACCCAGGGCAGAACCTGGGTGTTGAGGTGATGCCTGGGAAGGCTGAGCTGGAACAGAGACTGGCCAGAGCTGGAGAATAAAGCAGGGATTTATTGAAAGGCCTTTAGGGTACACCTTGGGCAAGAGCCTGACCAGGGCTGCACCCAAGGTGGACCCAAAATGGTCACAAAATGGACAAATGGTCACGAGGTCTCACACTTTTATAAGTTTTGGTCCATTTGCATCTTGGGCTTTAATTGTCCAGTTACAGCTTCAGGTTGTGAGGTCCCATCCTTCTTGTTCCTCCCTCCAGCCCACCCTTGTTTGTGCTTTTGGGCTGAAAGTTGTCCTTGGTGTGCAGCAGGAGAAGGATTTGTTTTGTGTCCCTGCTGTGTGCAGAGCTGAGTGACACTGAATGTGAGGCTCAGATCTACACACCTAGAATCTGAAATACGTGAAAGCTAAAACTTAAGGCATCAGAGGAATACATTTAGTGCCAGTAGCTCAGGGCACAGCTGCAGGTTGAGCTCTTGTAGATGACAGCTCCTTCGAGACATCGGAGACTCTGCCACGGGAAAGGAAACCTTGTGTTGAGCTGTGAGTGTGGGGCTGCAGCGGCCACGGGGCTGCGGTGGTGACTGTGACTGCCAGAGCGGCTCCTGGATGGTCAGACAGGGAAGTTGCCTTGATGCTGGTGATGTTATCACCCTTAACTAAGATCCTTATTGCCTCCCGCGTGTGCCAGGCTGGGTCGGTGCGTGTGGTGGCAGTGCAGCCTGCAGGCAGCGGGAGGCACCGGCTCCCCACAGCCCCACCCGGCAGCGCACGGCAGGTTTGTCACCCCGGATTGTCACCGCGTTTGTCACGCTTCCCAGCACGGGAATCCTCTCAGCTGCCTTGGCTGCATCGCCGCTGTGCTTGGTCCGTCTTTCCTTGGGCTTTACCTGGTGCTCTTGGGTATTTTTTTCACTTCAAAGCGCCTGAAATAAATCGAAGGTGATGTCACAGCCAGACCAGAGTGAGGTTTGCACAGCACAGCACGCTGACATACCGTGCCAAGCCGGAGCAAGGCACAGCGTTGTGTTGGGTGCACGCAGGCACGGCTTGCTAAAGAGCAACCAGGAACAGCACAGAGCAAAGGAGGGCACGGATGTCCTTGGGTTATCCAAAGAGGGCACGGCAATCCTGGCTTTCTCCCTGCTGCTGTCCCCAGCATTTATCCACACTGCTGTCCCTGTGCTGTCCACGCTACTGCACGGAATGCTGTGCTGGTTTGGCAGTCAGGGGAAGAAGGGGCAAATGCAAATGAAGGTGGGGCAAACCCAAGCAGTGAGGATGAGAAAACAAGACACAGAGCGACTCTGGGCTGAAGAAATATGACAGTGATGATCCAACCACAGCGAGCAGCACTTCATCACAGGAAGGAGCATTTAAATGGAGAGACAATTCCAGAAATTGCAGTGCTATTTAACTTAGCAGAAAGCTTAGCTCAGGGTCTGGGAGGTGCAGCAAGGTCATGTGCAATGTGAAAAGAGAGCACACTTTAGCTGTTGGTGATAACACTGGCACTGCTTCACAGTCCAGGGTCCTCACCTAAAACCAGGCACTTCTTAGGAAAAGGTGCTTTGTGCTCCAGCTCTGCAGTTAAACTCAGAGATCAAGGGCAAGGTGGCAGAGGAGGGTCTCTTTGAGGAAAAACCGAGCACCGGGTGTGCCAAGGCAGGTACACTGGCAGGCAGGAGTAGCCTGGGTGGCACCAGGAGCTCCTCAGGACCAAGTGTCACCATGTGGGCACTGGGCACGGAGCTGCAGAGATTGCCCAGGTAACCAGAGGGGCTCAGTCCCGAGGGTAAACAAAGTCCCAACACATTTCTGTCCCTTCTGGAGCACAGCAGGTACTGGAGAGTGGGGCAGTTCCTGCAGACTGTGATTTCATGGTGCAGCTGACACACTTTCTGAGGATGCTGGGCTGCAAGGAGAAGGCTTCAACGCACCCCTGTAGAGCTGGGCTGGAGCAGGATAAATAATGTGTGCAAAATAGGTATGTTGAAATAAAAATACAGAATTTACTTTTCACTAAACAAAACAGCAAAAAAAAGGAAAATGAGATAAAATGTCCTTTAGTAAGTTGCATGTTTACTTTAAGTTCACACTGAGGTTAGAGGAATTAGGGAATTCATTTTCTTCTCTTGAAGCTGGAGAATTTCTAAGGGGTGGATGAGAACAGAGCCAAAGTTCAGCAAACTACTGAAAGTTCATTTTGTAACTGATTCTCACTTTTCATTTAAATGTAGAACCCTCTAAATAGACCAGGTCTATTCTGTGGTGCTGAAAATGTGATCAGCAGTGAAGCTGCTTCCAGTGAGAGCCAACAGCGGGTGGCCAGAAGGCAGGACAGGAGGTGGCACTCTGGCCAAGAGGAACCCCTCTGAAGGCCCATTTCAGAGCAGAACTTAAAAGAGGGAACAAGTTTTGAGTAAATTCTTCCATATTTGGGACAATTGACTCAAGCTTGCATCATAGAGCAGGTGTGGAGCCCAACCTGGAGACAAAAGTGCTGTTCAAACAACGTGAAATACATTTAGACTTAGCTCTAGGAATGTGCCCACCAGAGATCACAACCAAACCTGGATGCAGCTCCTGGGAGAAAACCAGGCAATGCTATAGTGCATTGCACTGAAAAATCGAAGGTACAATCTGTGTAAATTCTGTTTGCATCAGAATTTCTGGCCAAGCCCAGCAGTAGCTGGGCCCTTCAGGGCTGAACATCTCTCTTCACTGCCAGTGAGGGGAGCTGGTAGAGAAGAGTTCATGTTTCTGGAAGAGAATACCTGACTCTGAGAGTGTTCACTCCAGCATGGCTAGATGTCTAATCATTGCCAGGATCATTGTGACTATTCCCAAGTAAATCAGGCATTCCTGTTTTGTTATTTTGATACAGAGAACAGCGTTCTATAGGAGAAACGATATGCAAAATTTTCTCTTTTTAATAAGCAACTATAGTAACTGGCAACCGAATGTTAGCAATGTTTAACACCTTCACTCTCCCCAGCTTCTATTTTCAGTCAGCTTTTAAATTATTGGTATTTTTCCTTTCTTACCTTTATTTACACACCACCAATATGTATTAGCTATCCAACCCATTGTTAATTACCAAGTTACAATTGCTGTCACACCTTATAACTAAATATTACTTACCAAAGAGGAAGTCTGGGATTTAATGGGAAGTGATTCTGGTAAATACTACATTGCAAAAAAAGACTCTACAATATGTTACCAGTAAGTTCTTTGGAGGGAGCAGGGGCTGGAGCACTCAGCCCTCAGCCATAAAGTCTCTGGTGACAAACATCCACCAATGCAAATCTCCAATTAACATTTTCCTTCTCACATTTTGTCTGCCATTATTATTCAGTGTTATGCAATCAGTGGAATTTTAAGGGCCAAAGAAATACAGTTTGGTGTGAGATTGTAATGCCAGCTGTGTCCAAGAGCCTGCGAGGTGGGATCTGGCACAAGCAGAATGACACTGACTCTGATCTGGCTGAGCTAAGTGATACAGAAACTTTGATCTGACACATCTGAGCGCTGTTCATCTCAGACTCCATCTATGGAAGTTACTTTCCCTCATGTTCTAGAAGCTGTTTCGTGGTGCCCATTTATCTCCAGTTCCTGAAAAGGACACCTGGAGTGACACCAGTGTGTAAAAGCCTAACTTGAGCCTATCAGCCTTGCCTGAAGTCTGGAAGCAAAGGTAGATAGCAGGAGAGCTGGGGCAGGGACAGGAGATCAGCTGGGATCTCCCAGGTACCTGCCCTGAAGTACTAGAAAGAATGGACAATTGCTGTTACAAACTCCTACAGAATACCTCTAGACTGTTTTCAGGCTTGGGGACTTTTCCGAGTGTTTAATGACGTTTAAATACCTTTATTCTTCAGTCAGCAAAATGTTAACATTCATCCAATGGAGCAACAGGAATAAGGCTCATACTGAGTGCTCTGGAAAAGGCCAGTGCATTCAGAGTCCTCAGGGACTTCAAATTTTTAAAATCAGCTGGAATCTATCATGATCAATGCTAGAGAGACCTGCAAAGAAGAGAAAGTTCTTGCAAGTCTCATGCACGTCATCCTTGCTTGGTTCAGCACTTCACTGTGCTCTATGACTCTTCTATTGATGCTTTGCTGAATTCAGTTTCAGTATGCACAGCCACTCCCATGAGATTTTATCCACCAGAACACTGGTCCATTAAGATTTTTCAGGGCTATCCATATGCACCAAGTTTCACTTTTATGCTCTGGCCATTATTCTTTGCCTGACCTTTTTGTCCAGTCCAGAAATCAAGAGTTATATTTTTTTTTTTTTCCAGAAAGGATCTTCCAGGGTTGCCTGCAAAGGGATTTGAAAGGCATTGGTTGATTTGCTAATACTTGCACTTACATAAACAGGTATGCCTTAAAAATACAAGCTGTGATGATAGATCATAATTGGTCTGCCTAACTATAGACACTGAATCAGAGTGTAGCCCTGATTGCCAATAATGAGGAGGAGAGAGCTTCAGAAGGCTCTTCCTGCAGCACTTCCTCACTCAGTAAATAAATGAACTTTTGCAGAAACGTGCTTTACACTTCCTGGAAGTAGCACCCTGCATCCTCTTACCCTCTGTCCTGAAGGCAATTCAGGAGAAAACTGGGAACAACTTCTGCCTGAATGACCTCTGGCTGCAGGAAGTGTGTGAAGGAACATCCAGGGATTTTAACTAGCCGAAAGCAGGATGAAACATATTCTATTGTACAATTCTACAATTCTACCAGCAATTTTACCGTGATAGGAACGAGGAGGCCCAGGAGTTGGAATTCTCAGTAATGGTTGGGGTGATGAAGTAGATGGTGTGTTTCATCCAGTGGAATGACACTGCTGGGGCTCCAGCCTAAATCCAGCTCCAGACTAGGGAAGAGGATTAAGGTTAAAGTTGAGTTCATGGACAGGAATAAATGAGCAGTTCCCCTGGTGTGTGATGGAGAGTAACCAGCTCAGCAGAAGCTCTGCACAGTGTTGGATCAATATGCACAGTCAGCAGAGCCTGTGACATTGTACCAGGGCAAAACAGCAAACACCTTGGCAAGTGTGTAACTGGGAACAAGGCCTTGGATAGATCTTGTTCTGTTCATTTTGGAGAAGGCCAAATGGCAGCCTGGCATTCAGCTTTGGGCTCCGTTCCCAAGAAGATACAGACCACACAGCAAGGAATCAGAAGAAAGCAGCAGGAATCATGAGAAAAATATATGGGAATAAACTGCATGGGAACAGGGATGTTGGGGTTGAAGGAGCACAGCTCAGGGAGATGTTCAACAGTCTCTCTATGCATGAAAGCCTGCAGAACAGGAAGGAATATTCTGTTCCCTGTGGCTGTGACTAATATCACTGAAAGGAGAGGGGCTTAATTACAGCAAGGCAGACTGAGCCATTAGGAAAACTTTGGAGACAGTAAGAGTAGTGAAACAAAGTATTGCTTAGGGACACTGTGACATCTCCATCACCGAAAGTCAAAAGGAGAGGTCAAACAATCTTTTTGGAGTGTGATTTCCTCTAACCAATGAAGCACCAGGAAGGTAAAGTGAATTAGTCTACCCCACATAAAATGGTGAAAACCAGAATTTTTTGACTGCAATACAGTGTAAACGTAGCCCGTTCAAAGTTAACAAAAACCCAAGAAAGTGGAAGTTTTGCAGAACATCACAGTTCAGGTCTGGAACTAGCTCAAGACTCAGCGTTGTGGTGCTGTGGTGTTCCACACGGGCAGAGGAACACAGAGAATTTTTATTGCCCTCGAGAAGGGGCTGGTGAGGAATGACAGAGCTGCTCGTAACAACAGTCAGTGGATGTCACTGGGGCAGCAGAGCCCCCAGGCTCCACCATTTCAGAGCATGAACACAAGGAACAACTGTGTGCCATGACTGTGGCAGCTAAGAGCACAGAATGTTCTCTTGACAAACCAGGGCATCAGCCCCATGAGCCTTTTCCACGTGCCTCTGGCTTTCTAAGCATTGCTCCCTAACTGTTCTCTGCCCTCCTCTCTCCCTGCACTCTGATCTTTGGTATACTCCTCTGCCATCAGCTTCACTTTCTAGGATGCAGACACAGGGTTCCCTGGCATGCAAAATGCTTGTTCCTTTGGGCCCTGAATGTTTGAAAGGCACTTTGAAGTAGCACACCCCTACAGGACTCTTCAGCTCTAGCAGCCCCAGCAAAGAAGCTGAACAGTTGTTGTTCTGGTCCCAGTCTTTGTGGCCGTAATGCTGGTTATTTTTTTTCTGTGGTTTAGAATCAACTCCCCATGCCATCCCAGGTTCATGGAGCTCAGAGATGGGGAAATATCTAAATTCCTCCTGCACAATATGTCTGTGCTCATATAAGGTCAGGAATGGGCAGGCTGGGAGCAGGCAGGAACTCAGCTTGACTGAGATATCTTCCTTTACATGTATCTCTCAGTGCATCACTAGGGGACAGAAAGGAACCTTTACTCCAAACACAGAGGAAAATCCAGTCAATTTTTATGCTAATTTTGATATCTGGATGGTTTCCTTCAGAGCTCTATGTAGGACAGTTCTATCCAGGCAAATGGCTGCAAGACAACTGTATTGCCTTGCTGTGTACGTGTCAGAAGTGAGTGATACTTGTCACTAAGGTTTTTTCTGCATTTAGGTGAGGACAGAACACTACCATCATGCTTATTCTGTATTAAAACCAAAAGTAGCCAGGCCCCTCACATCTTCCTGCACTTAGACACGTCTCAACTCAAGAAATACATTTCCCAGATTTCTAAGTAAGCTACAAACCAGCAGTGTTCGTGCCATGAGTTTGATTTTTTTTTTAGTTTCCTTATTCTCTGCAGTTTACTTACACATGCTTGCATTGCACGTGCTGGATTCCCAGCCCGTCAGAAGTGTGGCACATCAGAAGAAGATGAATGAGTGATGACTGGTGAGAATGCTACTCCAGATCTGGGGCTAAATGTGAAAACCAGAAAACGTTAAAAGGAACGTGGAAAACAACAAGTTGACTATTCGTTTGGTATTTGCTAATATTAATATTTGAGAAGCATGTGTGATGTACATCCTAAATCCTTTGTTATGATGCTGCTTAAACTTCAAAGACGATATGAAAAGGAAAAGCAAATTTGCCTTGAGAAACCTCACAGAACCCAGCCATTGCTTTCTGGAATAATCTGTTTAACACTCTGTTGGCAGCAGTTCCTGGGAGGAGGAAGTTACAATTACTGGCAAAGTAATCCCACCTCTCTAAAGTCAGTTGTCCCCTTAATTTCGCAAAGGAAGTTTCTTTTCCTGGGGTTTGCATCAGGCTCACAGCTGGGAGAGGGACTGTCTCTCTGGGGAAACATGATTCTCCT
The DNA here is from genome assembly GCA_013397395.1 of Sinosuthora webbiana. Lineage (NCBI taxonomy): Eukaryota > Metazoa > Chordata > Aves > Passeriformes > Sylviidae > Sinosuthora > Sinosuthora webbiana. Next base: position 107,894 of record VXBN01002708.1, on the reverse strand, counting down.
TGAAGCCCATGTTCCAGTTTCATGCACTGCTGCCCGTAGTACACTGGAAAAACCAGACTGCAACCCTGGCAGTCCTTGGTTTTGGCTGGGTCCTGCTCTTTGCTGCAGGACCAAAGCTCATCCCAAAAGTAGTTCATATCCATCACTGATGCAACAGGTGACAGGTTGTCTGCTGGCTCCATGTGAGAAAACTGCATTTTGTCCTGAAAAGCCTGGCTTGCATCCAAGCAGGTGCATACAGGTATGGATAGTGAGGATTCTGAGGGTTCAGTATTACACCGGCAAATCCTGGCTTTGTATTAGCACCTAATCGGAGGTGACCTTTGGCCACCATCACACCCGGAGCGGGAGTGAAGAAAAAACCAGACAGCTGTGATACTCGTGGAATACAAACCAGGATGGTGTGGGATAATAATGGGACAACCCTTAAAGTAACCCAAATCTTTCCCCAGAGCAATCCACATAAAATTACACTTCTAAAGTGGTCACTTCATTTATGCAGTATTACCCTGTACCTGGAGGAAGAGACCCGCAGTAAGCATTTACAGCTCTAAATCGCCTGCGAGCTTCCCTCCCCGGCACACGGCAGAAAGGGTCGCTACAGGCTGCCCACAGAGGCTGTGGCTCGAAACCTTCAAGGTCAGATTGGACGGGGCTCTGAGCAACCTGATTTGATTGAAGATGCATCTCGTGGCTGGGGGGACGGACTAGGTGACCTCTAAAGGTCCCTTCCCACCCGAACCATCCCGTAATTCCGTGCCGCCCGTGTCCGGCGCTGCGGGGTCCCCGCTCTCCGCAGGGCGATGCCGCCGGGGAGCTCAGCCCGCTCCATCCACCGGCGCCCGCAGAGCCGGGGCGATGCCGGCTGATCCCGGGGGCGATGCCGCCGCAGGCCCCGGCCTCCGGCTCCCGACCCCCGCCTGGTTCGCCCTCCTCCGCCGGCGTTTTCACCGGGGCCGCCGCGGCGAAGCCCCCAGCGCTCTGTCCCCGGGAACCAACTTCAGCCGGGGCCAAGCGCCCGCCCCGTCGGCACCGCCAGCACTCACCCGCTGTCCCCGCTGTCCTCTCAGTCCCGCTCTTGACCGGCTCCGGCAGCGTTCGCCCCAAAATACCGGCGGTCGCGGCCGGGCTCGTCGCGCCCGCGCTGCGCGTCCCGCTCCTCCGCTCCTTCTCTCCGCTCCGCTCCGCTCCTCCGCTCTCCTCCCCTTCCCTCCCCTCCCCTCTGCTCCGCTCCACCGCTCCTCCGCTCGTCAGCGCGGCTGCGGCTCGCTGGGAGCACCGGGCTGCTCGGCGTTCTCTGCCCGCCTGTGCCTCGGGGCAGCGAGGGTCCGTCCCTCCGTGCGGGGCCAGAACTGCCCGGGGTGTGCGGGGCCAGAACTGCCCGAGGTGTGCGGGGCCAGAACTGCCCGGGGTGTGCGGGGCCAGAACTGCCCGGGGTGTGCGGGGCCAGAACTGCCCGGGGTGTGCGGGGCCAGCGCTGCCCGGGGTGTGCGGGGCCAGAACTGCCCGGGGTGTGCGGGGCCAGAACTGCCCGGGGTGTGCGGGGCCAGAACTGCCCGGGGTGTGCGGGGCTAGAACTGCCCGGGGTGTGCGGGGCCAGCGCTGCCCGGGGTGTGCGGGGCCAGAACTGCCCGGAGTGTGCGGGGCCAGAACTGCCCGGGGTGTGCGGGGCCAGAACTGCCCGGGGTGTGCGGGGCCAGAACTGCCCGGGCTGTGCGGGGCCAGAACTGCCCGGAGTGTGCGGGGCCAGAACTGCCCGAGGTGTGCGGGGAGCGTTCGCAGCCCCGTCCCGGGAGCTCCCCGCTCCTCGCCCCGCTGTGCCAGCCCCGGGCTGCCTTTCCCCGGGGCCGGGCAGTGTGGCCGTGGCGGGTTGCGGGCTGGGAAAGCCTCGTGCTGTCCCCGTGGATTCGAGGATCGATCGCTCTCAGGACAGCGGTGATGAGCAGAGCGGGTGCGGAGGACCCGGCAAGGATGGAGGACGGTTCAGAGCTCCCCTGGGTGGGCTTGACCCAACTGCTGCTTCAGCTTGGCTCCGACCTGGGGCTTGCACACCCTCTCAGCGCAGCCTTCCTGCATCCTGAAAGAGCCAAAGGTCATTCCAGCATTTTTAAGCCGTGGATTTTATGGATTTTACTAGTTTCAGTTGCTAATTAGAAATGATTTTTTTTTTTTTTTAACCAGCAGTGACTATGTTCACACAAGACAAAACTTTAACATAAAAGTAATTCAGATTCCAAGGTCTCGGAACAGAAGCACTTAAGCCACAGCCCCTTTGCAGCATCATTTGGCCTTAAATAGATCCTAAATTAGCCATTGCCAGCTGTCTCCGTTTTCCTCTGGCAGCTAATTTACATATTGGATTACTTTCAAAATACAGATAATCTCATGATTTTTGCACACTTGATACTGTTGATAGCCTGGCTCTGCCCTCTCCTCCACAGAGTCTCAGAAAATGATTTTTGACCTTGAGCGCGAGCCTGCTGTAGCTGCCCTCAACTCAGTCTCAAAAAAGTCACACTCTCTCCAAATATCTTAGAGGGTTTTGTCCCAGCTTCAACATATCAAACAGCTGGCTGCTCCCAGAACAGCAGCATTTTACCTGTTCTCCACTGCAAAGGAGAATGGGTTTGAACCCGGAAAGGCTGAGGGTGCTGTAAATCATAAATCTCACCTGAGATTGAGAGGAAAATATAAGCTTTTTAAACTGCGGCCACATGGTGTGAATCTTACACAAAAAACAATAATTCCTCGCAGCATCACTTCGCTCCCAGGCTGGGAGAGGACACATGGTGAATCTTTTGAGCCTCCAGAATTTCCCACTGAGACAAGAGCAGCTACAATAGGTTTTCTCTGAACGTCTGAAGATGCCTCTCCATTTATTTTCCTCCCAAACAATGTGGGTGTTGTTCTGTGGGTGGGAATGTGTTTGATGTGATACAATGTGAAAGGAAAGAGGTTGGCTCTTTTATATCTCCAACTGAGGAATAAATTCTGCCCTTGGGGTAGAGATACTCCATGAAAGCTTGCAGAGCTTTGCAGCAGAGTGCAGGCTGCTCTGGGGTCTGTGGCCACCCCAAGACAGCTGCTGCTGCCCTGCAGCCCCTTGTCAGGAGAAGAGAGCTTGCATGCCACAGGCAGAGGATAGGTTCCTTCTAGAATAGAAAAAAAGGAGTGAAGTTGCTGTAAAGTTGTTGTCCTCCCATGCCAGGACTTCACAGATGTCAATTAATTTTCAGAAACAGTAATTCCGTGCAGAAAAAGAAAGTGTCTGGTGGCTTTCCTTAGGCTGACTGGGAGAATCAGAGAAAATTTCAGGGTGCAGGCTGGTCTTCAGATATTTAAAAAAAAAAAAAAATCTTTTCCCTCTGACTTTGATCCTCCAGATACTCTCTAATAAGAGCTGTGGCACTTTTCTCTCATGCTTTACAAGGTCAAAATCAGTATTGTATTTAATATCCTGTGTTGAATGTCCTGCTTAGAAAAATAATGCAGCTACGCTTTTGAGAGAGATTATCTTCATTTTTGATGGAGCAAGTGCACAGAGAGAATTTGTGCACAGGCCCAGAGCCAGTACAAATGTGCACCAGTAAGACAGACAGATCTACAGATAAAGGAGTCTTTTAAACCAGTCTGCTCTTTGCCCTAAGATTAGGAAAAAACCCCCAGAGCTGCATTGGCATGCTTGGCAGAGTCACAGCAGTATGTTGGTGATGCTCAGTCTGTGTTGGAGATGTTGGTGCTGTGCATCAGTGGAGCTCAGGCACATTTGCATCCACTGGGTGCTGGGTGAAGATCAGGATTTCACACACAGCTTTCAGTAATTTTCTTCCTTTAATCCACTTATTAAACTTTCACAAGGCTGATTTCATTTTTTCCTTTTTAATCTGAGCCTGCCTAAGCAGTCCTACCTCTAATTTCGTTTCCTATCATGTTTGACTCCCAGAATTTCTCACTGCTGCTGCTCACAGCTGAAACATTTCCCCAGCAGCCTGAGCCAAACTTCTGATGCAGCTGAGCCTTGGGTCCCCTGGCTGGGGAGTGGTGGAGAAAGGGTTACAGGCAAGGAGAATTAAATTCTCCAAGGAGAATTAAACCTCATCCAAACCTCCTTCCTCAGAATCCTGAGTGAATGCCTCACCGTATCGACCAGACTCCTGATTGCTCTAAGGTGGTGAAGAGCATCTCCCGGGTGTCTGATTTCACAGGGCTCAGGGTTTTATTCCCTTGCTGCAGAAGAAAGGCTGAAAAGTTATTTTTCACAGCGTGGGAAACAGTTTCCTTTCTTGGACTAGCTGGAAGGCCACCAAAGGCAGAGCTGATGCTTTCCTTCTCGAGGGTGTTGGCTGTCCAGACTGTCCCAGAGTGAGCACACGATCTGTGGTCTGAGCTTTCCTCTGGTCTGATCTAGTTCAAGACCAAACACATTGGGGTGATGTTGCTTCCCCTAGTGTGGCTCCCCAGGGAAGCAGGATGATGATGAACTATTTACCTTTCCCAGAAATGCTGGAGGAGTGTTTTTACTTGTTTGAGCTGGCAGGAGGGGTGGCACTCAGTAATGAAGGGCTCTGCAGGATTGTGCATAGGCAGGAACTCATCAGGTTCTGGTAAAAGACTGCTGTGCTACACTGAGAACCAGCACCACCTGCACAAAACCTCTGACACCAGAATTATTTCGCTGCCCTGGCTGTAGCTTTTTCCAAGAGCTGGGAAGTTTCCCAGTCTCCCTGTCCAGCATACGGGAGGGACAGTGGACTGAGCAATTCCAGTGAATTCACATGAAAACCTTCACCTGAACACGTCCTCCTCAGAAGGTGGGAAATGACATGAAAATGGCTGCACCTCGATGATGTTCATGTAAAAACACCTCCTTCCTCACCAGCAGCATGGCTCCCTGTGAGTGCAGTCAGATCCATTGCTTGTGTGAACAGAGACGCTGCTTTTTCTCTTTGGAGATCTTGCCAAGCCCAGACTAGAGAAGGAGAGAGGGCTGATGTCATCATGAGTACTATAGCAAGTGCTTCAAAACTGCTTTTGCTCGCCATTAAACTGTGGTGAGAACACTAATACAAAACACCCTCCTGGTTTTCAGTCTAATTTTGCCCACTGCTAATTTAAGTCTATTTCTCCTGCATCCAGCAGGACCTTCCTTGAGATATACCCTCATGATTTACCAGCCAACCCTTTTTTGAGACAACAAAAGGTACTGGCTTCTTGCCACAGAAATTTACTTTAGCTGGAAGACAGATGCATCACGTGAGATCCCTCCTTTTGGTTCAGGAATTCTCTTTGCCTTTTTGATATTTGATGTCGCCTCACTTTATCATTAAAAACTTAATTAAGGACCCAGACATTCCAAAAATGGAGGAAACTCACAGTACTTTTTTCCCTGGATGAGCCACTTTCCTCCGAATTCCACGTTTTTGTCACATTCCAAACCTCACACTTAGTTGCTGACATATGGAGAATCCTTCAGGCACTGCTTCTCTGCAGAAGGTGTATTTTGGCTCTAAAGCTTTATTCTCAGTCTTACAAAGGAGCAGAACCAAGAGCCCAGCCACTGCTTCCTTCTTCTGGGGCTCCTCTCTTTCCTTTCTCTCTGTCAAGTAGAAAAATGCTCAGAAACTGGTACATAATCAAAACACAAACCCTCTGTTATAATTGCTGAGGTAACTTGTAGCAGAGCCTCGAGCTGCTTGGCAGTTGCTTTCCTCAGAGTTCCTTGAGCCTGCTTTAACCATCTGATTTGTGCAGAATATGGCTGAGAAAGGCAGGCAGCCTCCAAGAAGTTGTGTGTGTGCTCACTGAACTCCACGAGGTCTTATTTACACAGTAAACAAAACGACATTGCCATGCACAGACATTCATTTTCTTCCAGAGAGGAGAGGAATTCTCCATCAGCACTGCTCTCCCGCTGACTTAGTGAAGCATTTTTCTGGACAGAGTGTGTGGTGCTGACACCAGGGCTGGAGACAGCCCACCAGACACTGGGTGAGGAAAGACTGAAGGACCTGGCACGTTCATTTTGGAAAAGACAAGGAGGATTTAGCTGCCATCATCATCACTGCCATTAACTAACGGGGTTATGGAAGGTGCCAGAGCCTGTGTGACATCTCCGTGTACAGCGTGGGCATTTTGCTGTGTCCAGCACCACCGGCTGGCTCTCATAAAGCAATTGTCTGCCTCAGTGCTTGTAAAGCAATCATCAGTCACAGCTGAGGTGAGGAAAGGGCTGTGAGCAGGCTTGAGTCAGCATTTATTTCTTTTGACACTGATCCCTGCGTGCTCCTGCTGAGAACCTTGGGTTTTAAGCTGACATTCAGCTCTGATGTTGTGGCAAATCCTCTGTGGAGGAAATGTCTATCTGCCCCTGGTGCCCGTTATTGGGTAGACTACTGACTAAATACTTATATTCTCGATTAGAAGTGATGGATCTGTGTCTGTTCTTTGCCATCCTTCCCTTGCCTTACAGGCTATTATGAATTTAACGTGTGTGAAGAGGAGAACAAGGGAAAATATTGAAGCACAACACGCTTTGATTTTATTTTTAAACAAAACCACTTGCCCCTGTCAACTCCCATGATTCTCCTAACAAGGTATTTTGCTAAGAGGAGTTCAAACACCCAAAGCTGTGAGAAAAAGCAGCCCATGTCCCCCCTGCTCTCCAGTGGAGAGCTGCAGCACGCAGGATGGTGCCAGCAATGCGACAAGGCACGCGGGCAAACAGCAGCCACATGTCCTCTGTGCCGGTGGCTCTCGCGTTATTTTCATAAATGTCAGAGACTGAAATAGTCTCTGGGGATGGAAACACGAGTCAAATCACTCGTGTGGAGAACTGGAAGGGATCCCTGGAGGCCTGTGGTCCAATCTCCTGCTGGAAGCTGGGAAGCCTAGAAGCTGTAGAGCGGGTTATGCAAAGCCCCATCCAGCTGAGACCTGAAAACTGAAAATTCTTCATCAACAGTTACAGTCTTGGGATACCAGGGGGGTGGAAAAGATGAGGGAAATGTTGCCTTACAGCTTCCTGACAGGTGGCTGTGCTTAGGTGGGGTCAGTCTCTTTCTCCAGGCAGCACTGACAGAACGAGAGGACACAGCCTCAGGCTGCACCAAGGGAAATACAGGTTGGATATCAGGAAAAAGTTTTTTACAGAAAGGGTGATAAAGTACTGGAATGATCTGCCCGGGGAGGTGGTGGAGTCACCATCCCTGGATGTGTTTAAGAAAAGACTGGATGTGGCACTGGGTGCCAGGGTTTAGTTGAGGTTAGGGTTGGGTTGGACTTGATCCTGGATGTCTCTTCCACCCTAATGATTCTGATTCTGATTCTGAGTCTGATTCTCCCTGTGGAAGCAGCTCCTGAGAAGGCAAAGCACCAGTGATCCCAGTGGCCCATTAACACATCCCAGAGAAGAACAACTGGCAAGCAGCCAGCAAGATGTTATGGAGAGAGGATTATGGCACGTTGCAGAGGATGGAGATAAAACAGATAAAAAATCGAAGCAAATGGAATGTTCATGCCTTTAATGCATATTTCAAAATTATACATTTGATTTTTCTCAGTGGCAAAAGAAAATTGGATTAGAAAAAGAGAAGGATCAGCCCGAATGGAAGATCTTCTGTTCATGATTCACCTAGAAGAACTACTCTTGTTTCTAGTCAGGAGAAAAACAGAATGTACAGACATAATAAATAATTCCTCATATTTTGCGAATTTATAGGTAATTAGAGATTAAAAACCATATGGAGAAAACAACAGTGAGGAAAAAAAATCTCGAAATAATTTCCTTTTTGTACATTTGGAAAAAAGAAATTTTTTACATTTTTTCCAAAATCTCATTAAATTTTTGAAAATTTGTGTTTCTGAACTTTTTATTGGCTATTTTTTGTTTGTTTGTTTGTTTTCTGTCTTCTTTTTTTTCGTTTGATCCAAAATTTTGAATTGATTTTTGTTACTTTTGCTCCATCTTCTTTTCCTTGCGTTTGGCATCGTCTCACTGGGTTTTCTGTGGGCAAACTGAACAGCGAAGCAAATAAACTATTTGTGCTCATCCAGATCCTGTCCAAAACTACACTGGAAAAAGAAAAATGAAAGAAGGGAGAGGATAAACCCCGTCTGATCCAATTAAATTAGGACAACATGCTGCCATTGACCTTTGTGTTATATTTGTTCAAATCTCAGCATCGCAGTCTGAGCTGCTCGCTATTGTTCACGGATGTTGGTGAGAGGCTTTTACTATTATTATCTCCCTTTTTATAACCATGGAGCTCCTTTCACTTTAATATCATATTTAGATTCCATGCTTTCAAAATAATTGCTGCAGTATCTGTCATTGTCATTAAAGGAAGGTATTTTGGGTGTTTCCCCTGGGTCTGATCCAATTTTTTTCCTGAGAATTGTAGCAAGCATCCCCCATCCTTTCTGAGGCAGTTCACAATGGAGCTTTAGTACCTGAGGCATTTAGTAATTTACTTTTTAAAATTTTAGCAGACAGCTAGGGGAGATAAATGCACTGCTCGTGAAGCTCAACGGATAAAGACATTGTTCATTTTCGCAGCACTGGATAAAATTACCTCAGAAACTTCTAAGGCTGGCAGAAAAAAAAAGCTAAGCATTATAATAACGTTTAAATACCAAATAAAGAAGCAGATGCTGTGCAGTTTGCCTTTGGAAGAGAAGGGACCTCTTGGCCCACAGCTCCTCAGGCAGGGATGGGCACAGCCCTTGAGGAGCAGCACCCAGCAGAGTAAAGGGCTTCTCCTTTGGGAGGATCCAAAGGCCCTGGAGACAAAGAAGCAGATCCAAACCCAGAAGAATTCCAAACTCAGAATACTTCATCTGTTCTTCCTATTTCCTCTCTGGGAGAGGAACTGCAGCTTGGCATGGCACTGACCCCTGGAACTTGAATTTCTCCTTTTTGCTCAAGCACTCATGAAGGCAAGCACTGAATTAGATCACACGGCTTAAGGAAGAGCAAGAGGACCATGATCCAGAACAAGGTTTGCAGGTGTTACTCTCAAAGAATTGCAATTGAGCTGAACCTGGCCCAGGAGTTCTCTGATCACTTACAGAGGAGCTTATTTCATCTGAATATTGCCCAGAAGCAAGGTGAAATGCACAGAGCAAAGCAGAGCTGGTGGACCATCACCATCTAAATGTCCAATGGGAATTTCCTAATTATTTTACTTCCTTCCTATGTTTGATATGCCTGCCCCAAGCCTTGCATACACAGCAGTCACCCTGACAGCAAAATCTGAGAAATGGGTGAGCTGAAATGGCCCTGCAGTTCCCTGGGGATTGGGTCCCAGACATCCCTCCCTCTCTGTGGGAATACTGAGGCTGCAGTCATACATTTTCAATGTCAGTGGGCTATATGCTACATCACTAGGGAACGTTCACTTTGAAAACTATTTGGACCTTCCATGCTGCAGGAAATCTCCTCAGTGGCTGCCCGGCTGTCTGAAGGCACTTCTGCTGTCACAGTGAAAGGATCCTCTTGGAAGTGCTTTCTCCCACAGTGAGTTTCCTCACAAGTTGCACAAAGTAGAGAAAATTGGAGTGATGCCTCGTCTCTCTCTTTCGATTTCTGCTTCTAGCTAGGAACAGAGCTCACCAGAAGTCTTTCCTTTAAAAGGAGCTCTGGCATGTCGTGAGTTACTGCTCTGTACAGAGCACCTTTCCCTGCTGAGATTGTAATTCGTGGTCCTTGCTGTGGGTGAAGTCACACCCTCCTTGCTTCCTTTTTTTGTCTTGTTCTGCTCTCTTTCTTTTTTCAACATTTTTTTTTTTTTTAGCTTTCCTCATGAAGCAGAATTTGCATCACTTGCTTTAAGCCTCCACATTGCAGCTGTCTGAATGAGTCACCCTGGAAAGGCAGAAAAAAGTAGAGTCTCCCAGGAAGTGACTGAGGTGATCCTCCTTGGCTTTGGCTAACTGCACCCTCCGGTGAGTTTGCTGCTAAAGGGAGCAGTGGGCTGGACAAAACCCACCAGTGTCATCCACCACTTCCACACTGCAGCTGGGGCATCCTCCAGAACGCCTCTGATGCCAGCAGCTCCCCTGCAGGAGGACAGGAAAACCAACACCCGCCTTCCTTTGGAGCTCTGCCTTTCCCCCGGCACTTTAATGTGGCCTCTGGGGACTGTGCACCAAAGGGACACGTCCCCCCAGAGCCCCAGCCCACCAACCATCCTTTGCATCACAGCAAAGAGTGCCAAGCTAAGGCTGCCACCTCAAATGGGCTTCTCCTGGTCATTCTGATCCAGAGCTCCCAGCAAACACAGGAAAAGGCCACAGGAAAACACTGCAAGGCAGTGAGCGAGTCTCCAGTGGGGAGGTCCAACCACAGGGTGCCAAAGTGCCTTCCAATTATACAGCTCTGAGGGTAGTACTGACCAAACCTTCCTGGGTTGTTCAACCACAGTGGAAAAGTCTGTGTAGTTTTCTGTTATCACTCCCTGGTCTGCTGGGTGTGCTGTTCCTTGGGCTTTTGCTTCTCACCAGTGTCACGATTGGACTTTGCAGCTGGGTAGGGATTGGGAGGGCTTTGCAGTGAGGAGGGAAAAGGCACCAATGGGGATTACTACCAGAGCCAGAACAACCAGACACAGCCAGAACAAGCCATTTCCAGCTTGAAGACTGTCCTACAAGAATCACTTTCACAGGGCAACCCTTCCTTTTTCTTTCTGGCAGGTGGGTTCAAAGACACTTCCCAAAGAGCGAACCCCACATGCTTCAGGGATAGTGGAGAGAGCTCAGCCCTTGCTGGGCTGTTGGTTTTCCTTGCCACCACAGCACAAACAGCCATGGCAGCACAGCTGCCTGCCTGGGAGGGTGGGTGGGAGCGCTGAGTCACCAGCTGGAAGCACTCTCTCAGTTCTTAGCTCACTTCAGCACTGCAGTCAAGTGGAGAGCACAGCCAGAGGCTCTTCCTTTCGGTGCAGATTGTCCTCACCCTGCTCCTGTTGGTGACCCTGAGCAGCGGTGCAGGGGAAGGTCTCACCACAGGCATCCACGGGCTGGTTTTCTCTGTCTGAGATGGTCTGGTCTTGTTTATTGTCAGCAGAAAATAAGTGTATTGAGGGGGTCACTGGGACATTCAAAAGCTGAGCAGCCCTCAGGAGGACAGGGTTAAAGTATCCTGGTAATTATGAGATTAAGTATTCTCCACCTGCTTTACAAGGTATAAGAAATGGATCCAGTGAAGAATCATGTGTCTGTGATAAACCTCTATCAAAGTGATGCCTTGTATCAAGATGTTCCATCTGCCTGTGTTTGGAGTGACAATCCCCAAAGGCTTAAGCATTTAATGGGGTTTCCTCCACGAGCAGATAGGAAAAACAATTTTTACACCTCAGTTGTTTTTGGATAGTAGCATCCCAAATATCTTCTGCACACACTCTCGAAACATAGGGTGCATCAGAGCCTCACTCTTATAAAATATTCATTTTTCACTCTGCTGCCAATGGAGAGCATCTCCCATGCAGCACAAACGTGTTCCTACAACAAGCCCTTTGTTTGCCCTGACAGAGGGAAGAAAGGGATGATCAGCTCAAGTTAAATACCAAACTCCAGAGCATCTCACTCTGAAACCATCAGCCTGTGAGCTTGATAGAGAAGGAAATGAATAGAAGGTATGACCATGATTGCTTCCCCCAGCTGTAATTCCATGAAAAATCTGATTGTGCTCATTTTGAAGGTCCAAGTGCCACAGCATCCTACACAGTACAGACAAGTTGGGTGTAGCAGCCCTGTGATGAACAGAAGGACCATCCTGGAGGGCTCTGGAGATGGCCCCTGCTCCCCGTGCCTCCTCCACAGACACCTCACCATTATTTCACTGGAGATTACTTCTCCCCTGTGGTTTAGGAATGGTATTCCCCAATTTAGAGTTGCCACTAAAACACTGTGGTTTTCACTCAGACCCCTTCTTTGTCTCCCTCCCCCTGCAGTGGGATGGAGAGGAGAACCGGAGGAACAAAAGGTAAAGACCACAGGTTGTGATAAGAGCAATTTACTAGAGGTGACAATTAAATAAGAAGTGAACAGAAATAGGTTCCCTCTCCAGCATGGGCCAGAGAAGCTTCTTTGTCATTCTCTGAATGAGGACTTTTATAATTACAGTGGAAGAATTAATTAATATTTCAGCCGTTTCTACCATCATGAGTTTGGCTGGGTTTACAAGGCCAAATTAATAAAACTTCTCTAAAGTGCCCCAGAAATACATTACAGTGAGGTGATTGCTGTAGGAAATCACTGTTTAAGCCACTTAGTGATTATTTCAGGGATCTGCATAGGATGGGCATTTTCTAAGAAAATGAAGGTGCTCTCACCAGAGAGAGAAACACACCCCTGGGTGCAGTGCCCCTGCCTTGGCCCTCATCCATTATCACATAGGTGGTTTGGAATAACCCCAGGGTCCTGGCCATGCCCCTCCTGGCTGCTGCAAAAAATCAACTTGGCTGGAACCAGGACACCTGTGAAGCCACTTGTACCCCTTTTATTTTGGAGCTCCTTCAATAACTAATTTAAAAATTATTTTGATAAGTAAAAAAAAAAAAACCAAAATGCTTTTAACTAGAAAAAAATTGGGTTTGCCTGAAGTGTGATTCCTGAGCCACTGTGGGGGTCTGATTTTAATTCCCTTGTCCCATGAATTGATCAATGATGACCCTTTATTTCAATGCAATTAGTGCATCCATAGCCACAGGGTGTCAAAGGCCATGTCTCAGTTAAGCTGGTGCTGTTTTGTAATGACAGATGAGAGGGACAGGTGAGATTCAGAAATTCAGAAGAGATCACACTGCACCAATGGGAAGCAAACCAGAATTCAAGATCTGGTAATGGAAGGAGATCTGGCACTCAGTCCACTCTCCCTGAGGGGCAAAAACCCCACCAGGCAGGCCTGGGATTTTCTCCTCTTTGTGAACCACAAAACACGTAGAAATGTGCAGCCTGTGGATGTGGAACAGTCCTTGTTTTATCCTGAGAGTTGTCATGACTTGGCGGGGAGTTTGAGCTGCTGCAATTCGGGGGAATTTGGCAGCATCCAATTCACTGAACGTTCTTGAGAACCCATTTATTTTCTTCTTGTGGTTGTGTAGCCTTCTTCCTACTGTTAAATGGAAAGGTGGAGATAACAGCATGTGTTATCTTAAAAATACATTGACTTTAAACTTCTAATTATACAATGACCAATTTACAGAAATGTCGTATTTTAATCACTCTTCAGTATGCCAGAAAAAAATCGCTTCTAAAAGGCAGTTCTAACTGCGTTTTCATGTCAGTGGGAGAGGTGCAAGCCAACATTTTGTCAAATATGCTAAATTTCACGAGGATGGGGCTGCATATATCTTTAACTGAGGATGTTCTGTGGGGAAGGGCCTGTGTGGAGAAGGCTCTGGCAGAGAGCAGTGAGTGATGGCAATGCTTTGGGCAAGAACTACTGGGGGAAAACAAATTACAAAGCAACATCCATCACAGCTTTATCCAAGAGCAACCCCTGGAGACTTTGGTTCAAACCTGAATGACCAATTCATTATAGTTTTCTTTGTTACAAATTGCAGAATTATGGAGTGATGTGAGACTTCTTGGGGCCAGCTGTATGGTCCATCCAACCAACCTCCCTAAAGCAGGACCAGGTTTGAAGGTGAATTAGTTTTCAGATTAATTCAGGTTGTTGAGGGCCTTTCATATTTAATATCTTCAAGAATGGAGCCTCCACATCCTCACTGGCTTCCTCTTCCAGGGTTTCACTCCCCACTTCAGTGTGGAACCATTTGGTATTTAGAAAATCCAGAGATAGTAATTCATATCCTCCTAACAGCCTGAGCAGGCAAATTCCAGAGTGTTTCACAGAGCTGAAAAGTCAGCAGGGCTCATGAAACAGTTAATAAGATCAAAGCCTCCTGCTCCTGAAAATCCCAGTCAAGCAGCCTGTTTTTCTCATGTTTTGGAGCTTTTTCAGCACAAACCGGGTGGCACTCATCCCCATTACCAGTTTCCTGGGCAGAACATGTTAGCCTGCACTTTCTGTGTTCTCTGGAGATGCCTGATGCAATCTTGAGCCCATGTGCTCTGACTCACTTGCTGGAAGAGACCGGGGGAGCTCTCAGAGCCAGCTGATTCGCAAGCTGCTTCGCTCCTCTAATTGATCCTATCTGCCTGTGAACACGTTTGTATTCAAGATAAGGCATCTTGGATATGAGATCCAGCTCTGCCACGGCAGAGAACATCCCATGACCGAGTAAAGTGAGATCCTGTGTGTTCCCCTCAGTGGCACTGAATGATGTGGCACTGAGTCCCATCTGCCTGGCAGCACAGGAGCCGACAGGCAGTTTGCAGATCCAGCCACTCTGCAGTAATGTTGGCAGACTCTGGCATGTGTAGGTCTATCATGTGCAGGGAAGGAAAGTCTGCAGTGGCTCCCACAGGATGTGGTTTCATGGGAGCAAAACAGTGAGCCAGCAGCTGAGGCAGGCTCTGCCCCAGGTTTTCCTGGAGCTGGGGCTGCCAGTTCATCCCCTGGGGTAATATTTCCTTTTTGAGGGAGCCACGTCCATGCCACATCTGTGTGGTCCCGGCTGCAGTATTTGTCAGCACAAGGTCTCCAGGACAATTCCCGTTCCAGCAGCCAGCAGGGGGAGGTGGGCAACGCCTGCCAAAATCGTCTGAGGATGAGCAGACTGCTGGCAGTGTGTCACGGGGTGTCCCTTGCCATGCAGGGTTAGGGTTAGGGGTCTTGTCAGGTCATTTTGTCCCTCCCATGGGCCACTTCTCCAGCTTTTCCAAGTTCCTCTTTATGACATCCCAACATTCAAGTGTGTCACCTGGACCCCTCATCTTGGTGTCATCTGCAAATCAGCTGAGGGTGCACGAATGAAAATATTAAATAACGCTGGTCCCAGTGCAGACTCCTGAGGGATACCACTTGTCACTGATATCCATCAGGGCCCTGAGCCATGGACCACAGTCCTCTGGATGTGATCATCCAACCCCTTTCTTATCCATCTAAGAGTCCACTCATCAAATCCATCTCTCTTCACTTTAGAGACAGACTGAGACAGCTTCGTGTTCAGCCTGGGAAAGAGAAGGCTCCAGAGAGAGCCCCTTCCAGGGCCTGAAGGGACTCCAAGAGAGCTGAGAGGGACTTTGAACAGGAGGCTGGAGTGATAGGACAAGGAGGAATGGTTTCCCACTGCCAGAGGGCTGGGCTGGATGGGATATTGGGAAGGAATTGTTCCCTGGGAGGGTGGGCAGGCCCTGGCACAGGGTGCCCAGAGCAGCTGTGGCTGCCCCTGGATCCCTGGCCAGGCTGGACACTGGGGCTTGGAGCAGCCTGGGACAGTGGGAGGTGTCCATGGCTGTGGGTTGGAACAAGATATTCTGTAAAGCTCTTTCCAACCCAAACCATTCTTTGATTCTGTGATATTCATCACAAACGGGGGGAAACTCGGGTGTCTTCTTCATGTGCAGGCAGAGAGTGCAAGGCCAGCTGCAGAGGAGCCCTGACACCAGATGTTCTCAGCCTTCATGGATGGCACAGAGCAAATCTTGTGCTCTCTTATGCTTTGAGGAGTCTCATTCAGGTGCTCCCTGTTTTGGGCAGTGGCAGCACGTGCATAACAGGGCCTTTCCCAGCATAGCAATTTGAGTTTTTTGAACTACCCTGTTTCCCTTACATCAAGGCTTGGACTGCACACTTGAAATGGAAAATTAAGCAGCAAATTCTTACTGTTTCTGAAACAGAGATAAATGGTTCTGTTGGAACAGAGCCCCAGCATGACAAGTGATTTTTTTTCTGACATTCTGAAACAGAAGCATTTCTTTTTGACATTTTGAAAAGTATGGCTTTCCCCCTCCCCCCAGTTTTTGTGTTCAAATTTTCAATTTAAAATTTTAAGTAAAAATCAGTGTGAGTGGAAGGCAAACTGTGTCAACAAAAATGGTCAAATATTCCTGCTTGTACCTCCTTCCCACCCCACCACTCCTGCAGGAGACAAATACTCTATTTCAGATAAACCAGAATATTTTCTGTTGGTCCCAAAGAAAACATTTTGGTTTTCCAAATTAAATTACATCCAATATTGAACATAATGAATGCTGAAACCACAGTGTCTCCATTTCCTCCTGTGCACAAGCAGATGTTTCAGAGAAAACTGCAGGAATCTTTACAGCAGTGTTGCCCCAGCCCTACCAGCCCAAGCCTGAATTTTGGGCTGAATTTTTAAAGGGAGAGAGTTTCTAAAGAGCAATATGCAGCTTATCTCCATGAGATGCACACAGCTGCATCCAGAACTCCCAGGAGTGTTTTGGTGCTCCAGAGCTCCTCTGTTTCTCCAAACTGGTCCTCTCCCCACAGCCCTGTACACTGAGGTGTATTACTCTTTATCCACAGGTTGAAGGGGGCACTACATACAACTCTTTGCATTTGTCTGCTGCAAAAGGTCTCAATTCTACCTGGACCCTGCCCTGCTGTCCCCCAGGGCACGGTCACTGAGCCCCTCTAGAGAAGGGCTGGGCTGGGTGAGGGAAGGTGGAGCACCCAGGGAAGTGCAGCCCTGTACAGGCTTACACCTGGCCACAGTGTAATGAGCCCCCTGAAGATGCATCAGGTCTGACCTGCAACCCTCCAGAGTGGCTAAATAATATTGCAAGACAGCTCCTTGGGTTTTGTAAAGGAAAGGTTTTAATAAAAGAGAGGATAACAAACAATACAGAAAAGAGCAAAGCCGTGCACGGGTGCCAAAGAAGCATCTGACACCCGACTGGGACACCCCCAGAAGCACCTGAGCACCTCCGTGCTCCTTCTTGAGTGTACAACAATCGAGGGATCATTTGGTAAACTGCCAGTAGAAACAGCCACGGGTTTTGAGAAACATTTCCAAGCCCAGCCAGTGTCCCTGGGCTGGCACTGGGCCAGCCACGGTGAGCGAAGGACAGAAAGTTCTGGTGCTTCTCCGTAAAATCAGGGGTGTGACTGAAACCCCTTTTCCCTATTGGGAAACACCTGCTCAGGTGTGGGGTGCGTTCCTGCACAGCCCCATTCTCGCTGTCAGGATAAGGCCCAAGGTATCCAAAGTTCTCCAAGGGAGGTTTTAGCCAGTGGAAATCTTGCTGCTTAACTCAGCGTCAGCTGAGCCTTGCGGAGAAGGTTTCGAGCAGAGGCGAGTCCTGTGATGCAGCACCGAGTCTATATTTGTGCACAGATAGGAAAGTTCACCCACTCTATGTATAGAAAACCTAAATGTGTCATGTGTGTGTTAACTGCATTCTCTGTGTGTGCTCACACACCCGCTGGGACAGATTTAGGCTCCACAGAGCCTTCCCTTCTCTGAGGCTCCTGACGACGTCTGGTTCCCACAGTGGCAGCTTCACACAGGAGAGGAAGAACCAACACAACCGTTCCCCAAACTGTGTCTACAACTAACCCTACATCACTCTGTGAGTCACCAGCGCCCGGATCTTGTCGCACAAAAGAACGTTTTTGACTCTGTGGTCGATCCAAGCGTCTAACTGAAAATTCAGATGAAAGCCCAGCAGAACTTTTAAGGAGATTTTAAACTTTCGAGTAAACCTGGAGTATTTTTTCTCAGGCCTTAATAAAAGTTCAGCTTTATGTTGTTTGGCTCTTTCACTGGCATGAAGCTCATTTTTCTAAGCAAATGTTGAATATTTCCCTTTGGAAAATTTCTGCACCAAAAACTTTACCAGTTTGTCTTGTTCTGGTCTCAGGATTTAGCCCGCAATATTAAATGTAATTAATGAGATATTGCGTAAAAGAAAAATTTTAATCACCCTGATGATAATTTAAACAACAAGCATATTTAATAAACAATATTTCTTGAAGCCTAATTTCACAAACACTCCAGTGGTCTGTTTGCTTTTCCCTTTCAGCCACTCACACAATCCCTTTCTTTGTGCTTTTTTTTTCTTTGTGTCCCTCATTTTAGATTGAAAGGAATGAGAAGGAGGTGTCTTTACAAACAGACTGTGGGCCTGCTGGTAGATAAAGGCAGATACTGACAGGTGAAAGAAGCAATGAGGAGGAACCACAAATTCCATGGGAATTCCACTGGTTGACACAGACTGTTACTCACTCAAGGCTGTGCTAAATCCCTGGATTTAGAGAAAAAGAAGAGAGAAGCAAGGAAAAGAAAAAAGGGGGTTGCTATACATTAGAAGAGGTCTTTAATTAGGTGATTTGGGGAATTCTGTACCTCTCAAGTACCACAGCCAATGAGGAAAGAGAGAGGGAAATGTGGCCAGGAAATTGGGATAAAAAGGAGGCTGTGTCCTCCAACAACTTGAGAGACTCCATGAGAAACGCCCCATGGCCTCTCCCTTTATTCCAATACAGTTATAGGACTCCTCTGTCTCCTTTTTGGACATAAACCTCTGGTGTTTGTGGATTAATTTTCCTGGCAAGATCTTCTGAGCAGCAATCTGTCTCCCAGTCAGCACAACAGGAAGTGAAAACGTGTATTTGGTCTGTGGGACTTTGTTGTCATCCACCTGCTGTAGGAGTGCGTGTGCTCTGCTGAACTGAACTGCATCTTGTCTTGATACAAATGGCACTTTTCCCACTGCTAACTAATTTTATCTCATGGACCTTACCCCGGTTTTCTCCTGATGCTTTCACACACAAGACATGTGAAAAATCCAGTCAAAATCATGTGTCATGAAATGATTTTCTCTGCACAACCCGGGCTATGTGTGAATGAAATTATTTCTGGTGCACATCCTGGTCCAGAACAACATCCTGGCCAGAATAAAGTAACGCCTTGATTCTCTAACACACAAAAAAAAATGTTGTTGGAGAGTTTTTTGTTTCTCCTGCAGTTTCGGTGACGACCTGAACCTGGGTGAAACTTTTTTGTGGTTACTCAGATTGACATCCAAGCTGTCACAGAGGTGGGAATTGATGCTCCCTTTCTTTGCAAAGCACTATTCAACTGATGTTCTGTTTAGCCACTCACCGCCTCCACAGCCATATTCCTTCCTGGTACAGACACCCTCCTACTCCTCTTTGCACATTAATCTTCCTATTCACATACTCACTAAGCCAATGCATTGCACTTGATGCTCAGAAAATAGGATGGGTTAGAGTACTAATGGTGTCCTTGGTGGTTCTGTTATTTTCTTTCAACAGCCATAAGCAAAGAAGTTCTCAAGTGGACTACAGAGGTGGAGTCATGAATTTCCTGGGGAAACATGTATCATCCAGAGCATTTTGATAATAACACTTACAGTTAAGTTTATACTTTTAAATTTAGTCTGAAGACTGTAAAGTCAAAAATCACTGATTTTGGCTTGGATATGTGAAAGATTTCCATTTGAGTGGCCACATAGATGAATTAGCCTGTCAAGAGGTCCCGACTGGAAAAAGTCCCAAGCAAGTTGTTACAACTGGTTCCTTCCAGGTCCTTTCATTCTGTGATTACATGATCTATTAAACAGTCCTTTACGGTTTGTGGAATAAAGTGACAGACATTTTGGTTAGCATTTCAAATGCAATCCTGAATTTCCAGCAGCTCATTAAAGTGCTCATTAAAGCCAGCTCAATGAGTGCTTTGAGTCGGTACTTGCATCAGTAAAACAGGAACACTGAAACCTTGCAAGGAGAAAATGGGAAATGACACAGAATGCAAAAACACAAGTGCTCAACTGAGAATGTGCTCTTTTCAGCTAGAGCAGCACTCAGGACCAGACTTACTGAGCGTTTTCCACCCAAACGAGCTACTGGCACTAAGTCAGCTTTCCTGAAGCTCTAAGGACTTGTTCTTGAAGAGCTCTTTGAGGCACCCTTGGACTAAGGCTGTGATGTGATGCTTCAGGCAGAACAGCAAAACCTCCTGCCAAGACCAGAGGTGCTGCCTCTCTCTTTGCCTATCCACAAGGAGCCTGTGTGGGCAGCAGGGTTAGAACCCTCCTCTGCAGAGTGTCTTCAGTGGAAACTCCTGAGCAGGTCAGTAACCATGCTGTGTTTTCCCCTTGACAATGGGCCACAAGCTGAAACAACAGGACATTTGATGACTTTGCTGTGAAGTAAAAACCACGTGGTTGCTCCTCAGGCTCCGGTGAAGCTGTTGTGCAGCGGGTCTTTTTAGGGAGCTGCTCCCCAAGTAGTTGTCCCCTACCTGTCCTGGTTGCATAGAGTTATTCGTGCCATGGGCAGGAGCAGATATTTCCCTGTGTTAAACTTCGTAAGGTCCCTATTGACCCGTTCTTCCAGCTTATTGAGACATCCCTAAATGGCAGCTGTATTTCTGAGGGCTGACTGCACCACTTCTGACACATTCCTGACCTATTGGCGTGGCTTCTCAGATTAAAGTCCATATTAGCTCAGGAGCTGAGAGTAGAACACAGCAAGGGTTGTGTAACAAATCACAGTGATTTGTTTAACAGTTTTTGGCAGTGAAGGTGTGGAGAGGTGCAGGGAGGGTATCCTTTGGCAAGAAATCCTGCAGGGATGGGGCAGTGATGTCCCTGCTATGGGAACAGGAGGGGGCCCAGCCTGGTGTGGAGTACCAAGACTGGGCAGTGGGGAACGCACAGAAGAAAAGGACAAACACACACCGAAGCCCTGAGCTACAGGGCAGCTCTCCCTTCTCCCAGCACTCAGCTCTGCTAACCCCATTCCCCCAAATATAAATATTCTTTGTCCCAATCCCAACGTCCCAGGGGATGGTCCCAGCAGTAGGCAGCCACTTTCCCTCCTCCATGAGCATCCAGTCCCTGGCCAGAAGGGAAGAGGCACTAGGGAGGACAAGCCCCCACTCCCTGTGTCCTGGTGTAGGTGAGCCCTTCAGCTTACACCGTGGTTTTGCCTTTTGTTTCAGAGCTTTGGCAGTGCTGTGATGAGGTCAGAGAGCACCAGGCAGTTCCTCATCACTTAATGCCTTTTTCAAATCACTGCCTGCTCCGTATTACATCTTCTGCACTAGCCCTGGTTATTCACAGGAGTGGATGAGGGATGAAGCCATCCAGGCTGCCCTTTTCCAGGCACCCTTCTGCTCTGGCCATGAGTGTCCACCTTGGAGTGGAGCTTCTCCACCAAGAGCCTGGACAAGGGGCAACTGACCCTGATAGTGAAGGGACTGGGATGACTGAGCTGACCAGACCACGTGCTGCCAGTTCCCTCCTCTCCTCCTGGCTGCTCATTCCCAAGGTGCACCTCTTGGACCATCCCCCCTTTCATCCCAGAATCTCCTTCAGAATCTTGCATGACCCGGGGGTGGTAACTCAAACCTTGGAGGGTGGAGATGTGATGGGAGCAGAGCTGGGCTGGCCCTGTCCTACAGTGACCCAGCAGGTGACAGCTCCTGGGCTCCAGGTCAGCACTGAGGGAATGATAAAACCCCTTTATCAATCCTAAGCAATTCAGATATACTTACTGGCTGTCACGGCACTTTCTAGCAGGGGTAATGTTACCTTCATCAATAATTTAACTCAATGGCTCTTCCCTCATAAGAAACCAAGACATTATGTTGAAAAATGACACAATAATCTTATTTTTAATGCAGAAAGAAATCAACAGTGACTATATATAGGGAAAAGCCACATTAAAGTAGCAATAACTCTAAGAAATTCTCATGAAACAATAGCATCTGAGTAACGTGGAGAGGAAGAGGGTCAGAGAATATGCCACAGATGAGAAAGCAATCAGGAACTAGTGCAGACAAACCTTTTAAAAATTAACTTCCATGCTGTCCATATGCTGCATTATTTAACATAGCGTGGTTACAATACACCTTCATTTATCCAAGCTGCCATCTTAGAAACAACTTCCTACGGCTCTGGAGATGTTTGGGATAGAGAAACATTGTGGAAAACAGGCAGTTAAAGCTGCTGTTTGAGGACTGAGACATGAGGGTTGGGTATCCTCCAGGTAAGAAGTGGGTTCACAGACAAGGCACCAACTCTGCAGCCTGGCAATAACACGGCTCAGGTACTGCAGGACGTGTTCAGGGCTGGCTCTACCCAGGCAGCAGGCAGGGACAGCCTGAAAACAGCCTTGTACACCCTGTACACCCACCCCAGTGGTGTCTCAGCTGCCTGAGGAGCTTTGCTAACCTGGGTTAGCTGAGCCCTCCATTCTCTCTCTCTCACACTCCTCTTGAGCCCGTGTCTGACCCAAAGGGACAAGTCACAGAATTACAGCAGTGCTGCAGAGGGAACCCCAGAGGTCACCAGTCCACCCTCCCACATGGAGCAGCTCCAAACCAGCTCAGGTTGGCCATGGCAGTGTCTAGCCCACCTCTCCATGGCCCAGGGTTGCACTCCCTGGGGAAGAGGCTTTTCTTCTCCAAGTTGTTACTGCACCTGTAGACATGTTGGGCTGTGGCCCCCAGATCACAGAGAAGAGCATGACCCACTTCCCTGCAAGGCAGCCTTCCCCTGGCATGCAGGCTACTTGGGAGACCTCCTGATGCTGCCTTGACCTCCTCCAGCAGCTGGAAGAGGAGGCAGCTGGAGGAGCTTCAGCTCTCTCATCTGGCTCTTGGCTGCACAGGCCCCTTCTTCCCCCGCCACTGGCAGTGGTCAGCTTTCGAGTTTCAGTGCTCTCATGGGGTGACATGGGGGTCACAGCACCCTCTGCCTCTGTGAAGCAGCTCAGCTGGCCAGTATCATTAAGGGAGCACTTGGTGATGCTTCCCCAAAGGACCTTTTCCTGTGACCCATGTAGGGCTCAGGGGCCCCTGGGCTGGAGATGTTGTCTGTGTAACAGGGTTTTCTTCTCAGATCGTTTTCCAAGAAGATGTGAGCCCTCACCCTCCGTGCTAAGCCAACCAACCAGGTCTGTGTGCTTCACTGTGTGCCAAGAGAAGGGACCAGCTGTGGTTTGGTTCACATCCACCAGTTTCTTCTGACATCCCCAGCTCTTACTCTGAAAGAGGTAAATGGCAGATTTGAGCCCTTCAATCCAAATGGGATAATCCTGAACACACTCCTGAGGCACCTTCTGTGCAGTTTGAGCTGTCCTGATCTATTCAGCCACTTCTCTCACAAAAGTTATTCCTGAACTTCTGTTATCTTTGCTGCTCCTTTCTGAACTCCTCCCTGTGAGTTTACCTGCTTCAAACAGATGCTACAGACAGCATCACTATATGGACAGGCCAGGGATTTAAAAGCATTGCAAACACAGGTCTTATATTCTTTTTGAGCACTTTTCTTAGTTTCTAGCATCTGAGTCAAATTTAGAGCCCCTGCTGTCTGGACAAAATCAAGATCACTTTTCTTACACTGCTGGCATTTCACTTGCAGTGTCAGGGCTTTAATAAAAAAAAAAAAAAGCAGAGGAGTCCACTATGTTATCTTCAATCAGGCTTCAAATCTTCTGTAAGTATTGTACCCTGTGGTCTGTTCTTTCCTTACATCTTTAACAAGACTTTTTGTTTTCATTTTCCATCAAACACTACTGCATGACTTTGTCATTTCACTGCCCTTGCACAAGGTGAATCAACTCTCTGCCAAACCAGGCCACATCAAAAGTCCCTTCTCTTGTGGGTTCCCTATTCTCTGCTGCACAAAGCAATCACCTGTCTTGCTTTCAGCCATTCCAAAGTCCCTCTGTTTCCTGAGCCAGCTCTGAATGTTCCTTTAGCTTTTAAGCCTGTAACTTCATTCCAAAGGGGCCTTGTGTTATTTTTTGAACCACTTATTTGACTAATAAGACCTCAACATTCCCTTAGTACAGGCACCACACGACACTGACACTGGGGATGTGTTACATATCTTTGCATCCCAGCATCGGTGCCTTCCTCACACCAGGTGGCTGCTGTAATGTGTTTTCTGGTGTCCTCATTTAAAACTGGGATTTCAGCTCTTCTCTTCTGGCACCTGTGAGGAAGAATGAGACACTTCAGGGGCCAGTGGGCCTTAAATGTGAAGCATCACAGCTCCTGTAATTTGGGATTCTGTTATCCAAGAGCCTCACGTGACTGTCTGCATTCCACTGGCCATCATGCAGTGCTGCCCTAAACCAAGTAAGTTTTTTAAATCCCAGTGGCTGACTTTGAACTACAATCACATAAGCTTGTCCTCAGCATTTATCCCTCCCACTTGCTCCGCCTAAAGCAGAGCTAACAATTTCTGTAGCATAAGCAGCAAGAGAGTTCCTCCCTGCAACCATCCTTTCATTCCTCAGTGCAGGAAATCACAGCCACTCCTTTATCTCCCAGCACCTGCCAGCTTTCCCCCACAGCACAGCAACATCAACACCCCAGGGCCACTTGACAAGTACCTGCCTGGGATAAAAATAAGTGTAAGTGCCTTGGGAATAGAAGATAAAAACCCTCCCACTGCCCATCAAGACTGGCACAAAAGGTGAAGAGCTTGTGCCCTGTGGAGGGCAGAGTGCTGGTGGGCTCTGGAGGGCAGCACGTGCCATGTTTGCACTCCCCACCCTGGTGCTTCCTGGTCTCCTGACTCTGCCTGTACATCAGCCCGGATCCAAGTGCAACCTCCGTGTGAGTTTGTCTCCCCTCCCATGTGGAAGCCTCTTCCTCTGGATGCAGCATAACCCTGTGCTGTTTGATGCCTGACTTGTGGACACCTCCCAGACCAGCCCAGGAGCTGCTGGAAGGTCTCTACAGTGGCAGATCTGTCACTGTCCTCCCATCACATGCCTGCATGCACCAGCCAGGATCTCCCCAGTCCTTGTTGGAACCACCAGCGCCCCAGACCCAACCATACCTGACCCAGTGGGACACAGACCATGGGGACAGGTGCCTGTCCTGGGAAGAAACAGACTGGTGCTCACAGCAGAAAGCCAGTCAGTCTGAAGTCCTGAAGCCAGACAATGACCAAGAACAAGCTGGCCTGGCACAAGACTAGCAGAGGTGACAGGAGCACCTGAGTTGTCCAAGACAGTGACAGCAAAGTGCACCCAGCAGTCTCTCCCCGAGGCACACAGCAGCTACAGGACAGGGAATGCTTTCTTCATGTTTCATCTGCAGCTAATTCTGCTGATTCCTGCTTTCCACATCAATTCCTACACCTTTTCCATAGTTTGCCAACTTGTCATCTCAGGAGCAGCATGTGGGAGGGCATGGCTCCATGAGACAGGCTTCCTCAGCCTTCCTGTGCAGCTCCTGCACCTCCTTGGCCACAGTCCCAGTTTGTTCCCACTGCAGGTACTGCTCAGGCAGAGCCTTCCTTATCTGCTGCTCGACATCAACCACCTGAACCTTCCCACGAGCTCCTCAGAACGCTCCCAAGGGTCTCTGGAAACCTTAGATCAGGCAGATGTGCCAGTACAAAGACGGTTGTGGCAGGAGCCTTGCGGGCAAATGCATTTTATAATGGTTTTCAGAAGTGCCTCTTTGGAAGGTGCCACATTCCAGACCCAGGATGGTGCAAAATCACTCTGTGAAGGGACCATCCTTTCACTTGGCATATTTGCATTTGTCCTACTTCTATTCCTGTAGACCTAAAAAATCATCAAATTCCTCCTCCCTGATACGCAGTACCACCCTCCCCAGGATGCTTTACCACAGCATTTGAGCAGAATATGTCAGGACTACACAGAAAGTATTTTAAGATCCTACCCTGCGTCAGGAACTCCCCCAAACTCACGTCTGTTCTGATTTCACTTCACCCCAAATCACCTGGACAGTCAAAAGAAGAGACAAAATACGAACATGAACAATACCTGCTTTATTTTACAGCTTCTCTGTACAATTTGTTTTAAAGAAAAGTAAGAAAAAAATGATACTAAAAAGCAAAACTTCAGGCTGTTATGCCTGCAGTGAGCATTGCCTACAGCTGGCACAGCCCAGCTGACGGCAGCCAGGCTGAGCTCTGTCTCACCCCCGATGTGTATTTACCATGAACCTTCAGAAAGCAGTAACCGAGAGCAAAAAGCTCCAGCCAAGGAGTGGCTTGTGCTGAATTCCACAACCTCTGAGCAGTTGAACAGGTGGGTTAGTGCTTGCCACAAGCTGTGAGGACCCAGGGACTCTTGAAGGAAGTGCTGCAGATCCTGACAGCCACCAAGAACACAGATGGTCAGTTGTGTCCTGTCCCCTACCTCCAGGGCAGCAACAGGACAGGGCTCATGCCCTCCCCAGGATAGGGCCTCTAGTCACTGTTCTAGCTTGTGCAAGGGTGATATTACGTTGTTCCTGCTGGCTCCTCACAGCAGCCACCCTGCACAGTGCCAGGGTGCCTGGCCCTGCAGGCCACAAAGGTTTCTCTGAATGTGTGTCCTAGGGAGCTCACAAAGTCATTCCCCTCACTAGGAACAATCACCGAAGATCTCTAACCAGCCAAGACTGGTGGATTTCTCTAGCCCCACTGTCTTGGGTAAATGGTATTTGTCACAGTTGGACAATATCTGTGACATGTGATGGCTGCAACAGTCCTGCACAGATGTTACAGGGATAATGAACATGGGACTCAGGCTGCTGAGTCCAGCCTACTCCATCCCTCTCCTCCCCACAGAAGTGTTTAGTGGGAATGCCTGGGGAAGCAGCAACCCCAGGTGCTGCTGACTGAGCCAGTCCTCAGGAATGGTACCACCAGGACGTGTCTGCTTCACACCAACCTCCCAAAGCAGGAGTGTGACTCCCTCCAAGCCTGTAAGCAAAAGGCCTGGGGCAGCACAGGGCTGGAGCTCCTCTGCCCTGGAGAGCCAGGAGAGCAGGAGCAGGGGTCCTGTGCTCATATGCCAGGGAGATGCCGAGGCCATGCTTCAATGAAACAGTGTCTCTGAGAGGACACACAGATCCTGTGTATACCTCTTGTCCTGTTCAGAGGTTTCTGAGTGTGCCTATCAATCAGATCCCAGGTGAAAAACCTCCCCACTTGGTTCTCTTCAGCAGCTCTCAGCCTGGCTGGAGAACACACAGTCATGTCGTGCCTCCAGCCACACACTGGAGCTGTGTGTTCAGGTCACAGCATCTCCATTGCACAAATCTCCCTGGAAAGAGCATCATCACTGCTCACATTATCCCATCAGCAATTCCCTCGTGCCAGGACCCTGCTGCTCAGGGGGAACCAGCAGTCCAGAGCCATTCCTGCAGTGCCAAGCCCTCCCACAGCCACGTCTGTGCAAAGGGATACACCTCCACCTGGAGAGGGAAAGAGTCCTCCAAAAGCCTGCAGGTGGGAATACTGTCCCCAGCCCAGCCTCTGAGGAAAGCTGGTCCTTGGGGAAGAGGTCTGGCAGGGTCACCACTGGCTGCATTTGGACCAGCAGCTGTAGGGATATCCCTGCTCAGGAGGTGATGGTTGGGTCCTGTGTTCATCCTGCAGGAACACAGTGTGTCCCACGCTTCTACAAACACATCCAGCCCA
The DNA here is from genome assembly GCA_013397395.1 of Sinosuthora webbiana. Taxonomy (NCBI): domain Eukaryota; kingdom Metazoa; phylum Chordata; class Aves; order Passeriformes; family Sylviidae; genus Sinosuthora; species Sinosuthora webbiana. The sequence goes on along the minus strand of VXBN01002708.1, from coordinate 80,597 downwards.
CTGAGCCACAGAAAGCCACAGCACGGCTGGAAGGGAGCACACTGGGAGAGGAGGTCCTTGTCCTTGCCTGCAGGGCCTGGCTTGGGCAGCTCTCCAGGCACAGGCTCCAGCTGGGCTTTGCCTGGAACAGGGCCCTCCCTGCCTTTAGCACATGCCTATCAGATCTACATATGAATATATCCATCTCTGTCTGGGCAGATCCCACAGCAGCCACTCCGCCTGCTGCAGCCACAGGGCAGACTTTCCACCCACCGGGAAAACACTTATTTGTGCTAATGAGCAATAAATAAAGAGAAAAAACAGCACTAGCCCCAGCAGGGATTTGCTCTGGGGCTGGACTGGGTCTCTCCAGGGCTGCTCTCATGGGAACCCAGCTGTGAGCTGGGATGCCAACCCCCCACAGCACCAGGCACTCCTACACAGGGGGTATGAAACCATTCCCACATTGCACAAGGAAGATGAGGGCAATTGCATACTTTAATCGTAATTCCCCAAGTATTTCAATGCACTCAAGGGGCCTCGGGATCTCTAATCTGATCAGAGACACTTGCTGCCCCACAGGAGGTGGCTCCAGTTTGCACAGGGGTGCAAGGAGCCAGGAAATCCCCAGACTGGGAGTTACCAAAGCAAAAGGCAGGCAGAGCTACAGGTTCCCAGCTGAGGCGGCCAGGGCACAGAAATAACCAGATTTCACAGAATTTCAGTGTGAAGACCTCCCTTGAAGGCTCTGAAAGTTTTGATGTAGGAGGGAGCTCAGTGATAGAACTCAGCTGTGGGAGGCAATGACAGCAGCCGTGGCAGACAGATAATGAGCCAGATCATCCCAGCAGACAATACTCAGGTAGAGATGTCCCGTGGATGTGGGTGGTTTCACAGAAGGGATGATGGGAGTTCACTGAAGTTCAGGACCACACCTGAGCAGGGCCCAGGGACACCCAGCTCCAACACCTCTTTTCCAGGTAAGGGGAAGCCGTGGAGGAGGGGGGCAGGCTGTGTGCCAAGGCAGGGCAAGCCCTGGAAAGCAGATGTGGTCCCAGTTCCCACCCTGCATCACAGCACGTGCCCCAGCGTGCCATGTCCTTGTTTTTGCTGCTTTGTGCATTTGTCCTAAAAATGCACAACACACTTCAGATCTCCAAAAGCTTTCCTCATCCAGGAGAGCCCTGGAGCTCCTGTACCACAATCACAGAACGGTTTGGGTGGGAATGGACCTTAAAGATCATCTCATTCCAGCCCCTGCCATGGGCAGGGACACCTTCCACTATCCCAGGTTGCTCCAAACCCAGTCCAGTGCCCTTGAACACTTCCAGGGATCCAGGGGCAGCCACAGCTTCTCTGGGCAGCCTGTATCAGGGCCTCCCCACCCTCAGAAACTTTTCTCTCCAATATCCCATCTAACCCTGCCCTCTGGCAGTGGGAAGCCATTCCCCCTTGTCCTGTCCCTCCAGACCCTTGTCTAAAGTCCCTCTCAATGGAATGGGCTCTAAGGTCTTCTGGAGCCTTCTCCAGGCTGATCAGGCCCAGCTCTTCCAGCCTGGCTCCACAGCACAGCCCTCAAAGGTGCTCCAGCCCTCAAAGCATCTCTGTGGCCTCCTCTGTATTCCCTCCTCATCAAATCCAGCCCATCTCTGGAGACACAGTCCCTGAGGGCCAGGGAAAGGGGTCTGTAGTAACTACTGCTAAAACCTGAGGTGTGGAAAGCTCTGGGGAGGTCATGACCAAAGAGATTTTATTACTTTTCGTGTTTTGCAAGACTCTGTAGGAAATCCATTTCATCATAAAGCAAAAAGAAGCTGCACAGAGAGAAAATACAGGAAAAAGCATCAGAAATCAGAAGCAGAAACCACAGTGAAGTCTAAGGCAGAAACCAAGCATAAATCTTTGGAGCACTGGGAGTGATCGCAGGGCACATGTTTTAACTAGATCACAACTGGTAGTTCATGACATTATCAACACAAAAATGATCATTGTCACCTGCTGTCCTTTAGTTTAACATTTTTACATCAGTTGCACATGGGTCAGGTTTCTCCAAGCCATTCATGCCAGGAAACTTTGCACTCACTTTGCTGGTGCACTCACTTTGCTGGTGCACCCCCAGGTCACAATGGGACAAGAAGCTAATTTTTAGTGATCCTGGCCAGAGTGTGCTTCCCAGGCACACCTTCCACAGTCACCCAAAAGTCAACAGCACTGACAAAACCAACTCCCAGTGATCCAGGCTGCCAGCAGCGTTGGCTCCTGCAGAGCCTGACCAGTGGAGTTAAGAGCAGCACAGCTCAGGAGAAAGGATTAGTAACAAATTTATACTGCAGAGTGGTCCAGTTCCATTCCAAAGCCCCTCTTGGATGAAAGGCAGGCCCAGGCATGCAAAAATCCCCAAAAAATTATCACCAGGGCTGCTGCAGTTGTCTGGAAACATTTGTTTCTGGAGCTGCAGTCAGAGTTTTCCAGCACTGCCCTGTCTCTGTGCTGTCCCCATTCCCAGCACCGCAGCCCAGGCTGCATCTGCCCCCTCAGCTGACAGAACTGACATTTGCACACTGTTTGCCAATTTTGTCTACCGTCAGATTTTTCTGATTTCCTTATAAAGACAAAATTCAAATATTGCCCTTCAGTTGTTTTCTCTGTTGATCTTTACAAACAAAATGATGAGTCAATGAGTGGTTTGGTAAGGGACAGGTTAGCCTGCATTTCTTTAAGTACATCTCTAATGCACCTGCCATCATCCAGGGGCTTTTCAGGTAGCCCAAAAATATATATTAAAAAAAAAAAAAAACTGAATTTTTATTTGAACTCCAGCAGGTGGCAATAAAATCACCTGTAAAGAGCTGCTTGGTAATTTTTAAACTGCAAGAACTGCATGCCATGAAGAATTTTCTCTATGACTGATCAAGTTAAATTGTCAGGGGCAAGAAAAAAATAAAATACTGAGAATATAACTCTGTTCCAGCTCTCTTGGAGCCCCTTTAGGCACTGGAAGGGGCTCTGAGGTCTCCCCCAAGCCTTCTCCAGGTGAACATCTCCCAGCATGGCTCCAGAACAGAGGGGCTCCATGGAGCCCTCAGAGCATCTCCACGGCCTCTTCTAGACTCTGTCCAGCAGTTCCTCGTCCTCCTTGTGCTGGGGACCTCACAGAGGGGGATGCAGCACTGCAGGTGGGGTCTCACACAAATACAGCTTACACATGAGATTAATTTCCAGTTCACTGGTGCCTTTAGAAAAAGCAGGATTCACACACTCAAACACAAACACAAAACAAGTTTATTCCTGTTCTGGTGGACTCGCAGGGCTGGGGATGGCTCCTCATCTGTAGCCAATGATTCCTTCAGGCCAGTCCTAGTTGAAAAGTGTCTCCTCTCTCCCCACGAAAGTGATTTGCTTGGTTATTCACAGGATAAACATTTTCCATCATAGGTGACATTCACTGAATTTTGATTGAATGGAACATCACACCATCCTGTTTCCAGGGATCAAACTGCCTGCCAGCAGAGCACACCAGGGGCTGTGCTCAGGGACTGCACACACAGCACTGACGCCACAATGGGGCCAAAATGAGACATTCGAGAAGATCTTGTTTGTTTGAGGAGGGTTAGAGCTGAATCAAACATCAAAACTTTTGGATTTTAAGTTGCCAAACATGTTTGGTTTCGGATCTTTCTTTAAGTTGCCAAACATATTTGTTATAGGATTAACTCTAATCCTGTTTTCATGGCCAAGTCTCCAAAATAACCTCATGCCAGCTTCTTAATTTACACTTCTGTAGTAGCTGTTGTTAGGAGACTGTACATTCCTGCTATTCAGCAAGATTAGTACAATGCTGCATGTAAAAAGGATTAAGCACAGGAAAAAAGAGTGTCTTTCTGAGGGATTCTGGTAATGTCTGCCCAGCTGAACTGAAAAACAAAAGCCAAACTGATCTCCAGGACATGCCAGAACACTGCTATAGAAAAAAAAGGGATTTTGAAGTCAATACACACATGCACATGAACTTTCACCACTTGAAAACAGATCTGCACGGGCACACAGGCCACCTTCCATCCTCCCTGGAAAGAACCAAATGGAGGAATACTGAAAACACACCACTGGGTGTATCCTACTCTCTTCTCAGTCCTCCTTTGAAACAAAAACTATCAAGCCAAGGCAAAGCCAAGCTCTTGGTATTCATGTAAGTGCAACGTAGCTCACCTTCATATGGCTGAAGTTTCCCCACAGGACTTGGCACTTCACAGGAACAAAAGCCCAAGATCACAACTTCCCATTTGTTTCATCATCATTTCCCAAACCAACATTCAGAATTAATTTTTCTTCATGAGAAATTTCTTTGATTTTGCTTACAATGGTTTTCTGTCTGATCTTAAGCCTCAGGATACTCCAAGAAAACACTCAAAACAGAGAAACTACTAGCAAAGGTCTTGTGTGGATGTAGCAGCTTCAAATAAGGTTTTTATTCCAAAGGAGCAATTATGAGGTTCTCTTCTCCTCCCTGCACAAACCAAAGAATACATCAGAAGGATGTACCTCACACATGGGAACTTGGACCCTTGGAAATCAGCCACAAAGCAAAGGCTTCAAAAGATGTTTATTAGGAAAACTGGACATTACAAGAGGGCCAAACAGATTGTACAAGGCACGTGCAGTTTCTGATACAACGGAGAGAACAAGAAAAGTCTGCAAACACAGGTAACAACACACCCACCTGAACTGCTACCATCAGTGCTCAGGTCACTTGCCATGAAAGGCAGGTGCTGGGGTTCTTCAGGCAGGCAGCCAATCCCTGGGATGTTTCACATTTCCTGCAGAAGTACAGATTGCACACAGAGCTTTATTGACCATTAAAACAAAATTACTGCTCAGGAATTCCTACATCCAAGTTGGGGCATTAATATACCGTACCTCATAAAATGTTATTTGTTTGCATTTAAGGTCATCTAGATTTCATGTTCTTATAATGCATTTTTCCTCACAGATAATAAAACCTTGCTGTCTACACATGATTCTGCCTAGCAAAGCACATCTGAGACTGCTTTCTTAGCTAAGAAAGAGATCCAGATTTAATTACCTGCCAAAACAAGGTAATTCACATGTATTGACAGGCAAGTCCTTTATAACCCACATCACAGAATTGAGATCCACATTAGCTAATTCTTTTATTAGGCTTTAGAACAAACATGTCCTAAACTTTACCAAACCCAGGAATTCTTTCTTTAAAGCACAGCTAACAGCAACCAGCAATCCTCCATCAGAGTGGAGGGCAAAACTCACTGAGCTCAGCAGAGAAAAATGAGCATGACCAGCTCAGTAGTTTCTAGCAACAAGTATGACACTAACACTAATTCTCAATCAGGAAAATGAATAGGAAAAAATATCTCACTGAACAGACTGGTGAATTTGCATCTGTGCTGTATCTTAAGGGACAAATAAATACTGCAAGAATGGTTAAAAATCTAATTCTCAAATTTGTCTCTTCTCCTCCCCATACAATACATAATAAATGCCCTGTTTCTTGCCATTTTGTAATGGTTTTAGCAGCTGGCTGATCAATCTGACAGATGTCCATAAATCCAACATCTGTCCATAAACTTTAAGGATTGTATCAGGAAAAAAAAACCAGAACAGATTAACTATCCAGAGCTTGGTTGTCAACCCTTCACCCAGCCCCAAGCTCTGAACTTACCTTCTCTGTTCCAACTTAGCTGTTGGATATGCTATAAATAAAGACAAACATTTCAATCAACACTGAAATTAATCAATGGAGAAAACCACAGCTAAGACACACACAGCACCTAAGCCTTCCTCAGACACGTCAGACCACCAGGACCAGAAAGGGAGTACCTGCCACCAGACTGCACACTTCAAGTCCATGCTTTAGTGCCCATCACAGTGTCTATCCTTCATCATCTAAAAACAGACCAGAAATAATGGCATTTCAAAGAGGAGAAAGTGATTAAAACAAAGAGCACAGATCCTGCAATCCTAGCCCATGGAAAAGTGGGAGCTGGCATTCAGCAGATACAAAAGCAGCAAACATGAATAAAACATAATTCACAATCTCAGGAAAGGCTCTTCATGAACGTGGTGAGTAATTTGAGATTGCTAGGTAGTAATATTAATATGCAAATAGTTAATTAACTCTCACACACACTGTTTACAGAACTGCAGTGAGCGTGAGCAGGTGTTACACCATCCTCCTGCCTCTCTATAAAACCAAAGGTAATGGAAACAAAGTCACCTATTTTACATGCCATCAAATATCCCAAATTACTGAGGTAGACTTGGAAAGATCCTTACTGGTTTTTTTTTTCAGAATAATCTACAACTCTCTGCATCATACACTTATCTGTAAGCTAAATCTTGACTGAATCTGGAAACAAGAATGCAGGTGATGTTTACCTGAGCTACTGCTTTAGCTCACTAAAGGAAATGTGACACACTGCCAGAGCTGATTTCAGCTGTTTTTACACTTCAGTTTTTGAATTCCAGTTTAGAGGTTTATAATGAATATACACATTTCTTGACTTTAGCAGTAAGACTTTCTTCTTTTTAATTCTGTTCTTCCTGCTGTTTTTGAGATGCTTCTCTTAAGCACGCAGAATAAAAAGAAATCCCAGCTATTGTGGGATAGATCATCATCTTTTCCAAACTGGCCATTAAGAAGAGACAAACTGTTCAGAGATGGGTCAACCTGAACATCCTGCAGATGAGATAAAATGCAACAGTCACTTCACTAACATCTGCTCAGGCAATTCATAACATTGTGCAGCAGTGACATTAACTGGTGTTTGCTTACTGTTTTTTTAAGACAAGGCAAGGATTGAAAGTCTTAAATTATTCTGATGTACTCTTGCAAATGACAAGTAAGTGGCTGCAAGATTTTGTGTTGCTTATGCAAGTAGAAGTGATGTTACCTGTCAAGGTGTCACCAGCAAGGTGCTACTGCAGGAGGCAGTGCACTACCACACTCCCCAAGAGCATCTTCGAAGACTAACAGCCAAAAGCCCTGAACACAAAGCAGCCAATTCCAGAGAAACTAGAGATTTAAAGATTCAAGGACTGTGATCACAACATCCTATCTCTCTAAAAAATGAATGAAGCCTGAAGAGATCGAGAGGCATAAACTAAGCCAGGCTGATGATCCAGCACATGCCAGAGACCAGAGATCAAAGAACCCAGGGGAAAATCACTTGCCTCAAATGGATGCAACCAACAAATAACTGTTCCAAGAAGCTGTGAAGGTTGATGGGGTCCTGCCATCAGTGTTGCTGATATAAAACTCTAAAGCTCACTCAAACCAAGCTGACTCCTGGACCTAAAACTCTTGGGTGACAAGACATCCAATTTGTATCAGAAAGGGCTCAGACAACAGAGCAGAACCACAAAGCCAAAACAGGCTTGATCTCATCCCTCCTGATGCCTCTGGTAATGCTCTGGAAGATGGAAAGTCTTCCAACTCAGCAGTGCCAGGAAGGCAGTACTACAGAGATGGGAACACCTCAACAGAATGGGAAGGTTTTTAGAGTCAATGAAGCAGAATCACCTCTAACAACACCACCTCAAACATCACCTGCTACTGCCACACCTCAGACATTACCCTGGACTCTGAGTGATGTCAGGAGGTCCTATTCATGGACAAAACCCACCAAAAATGAACAAAAGAACTGTAAATATTTTACTGGTTGTGAACATAAGCCAGGTAGGAGGCTGGAAGACCAAGCCTTGAAGAGCCATCATGAAAAGGGGAAAAAGTCCAAGCCCAAAGAGGAAAGGGTCACACATGAAGTGGAAACACAGACAAGCACAGACCTCTGTGGCAAAACATATAAAAGCTGAAAAGCTGCAGGCAAAGCTACACTTTTTCTTTGGATTTTGGCAAGAGCAGGAACTTCCCTGAGAGAAACTGGAAAGATGCAGCTGTATAGGGCCTGACACCTTTGTGACCAAAGAGAGAGAGGCTGCAGGCGTAGGTCAAGCACAAAGAAAGCAAGGGTTGAGCAAGGAAAAGGTGCACCAATGCCTTACCTCTCTCCAGCTCCCAAGGGCTGCCCTCCTTCAGCCAGGTCATGCAGCTCTGTGCTGCTCTTCACCAGGTATCAATGGGCAAAACACCAGAACTATTTGGTTCAATTCTTCTCCCAACCCAAATCACAGGTGAAAAAAGCAGGCACTGAGCTCCACTTCTGAGAACACAACTGATTTTTATCCTCCTCTGCCTCTCTTGTTGTGTCAGTCTCACAAATATTCCACCTGAGCCTTGCAAAGCAGCAGGTACCTGAGAAGGCACTGAGAGTCAGGTGACACCCAAAAAGGCATTTTCAGACAAATATAATGAGCAGTTACACAAACATTTCTCTATCTCACCTCTACTAATAAAGCTCATTAAAACCCAGCTTCCTCATCACTTCACTTAAAATATAGAAAACCAGGAAGATGGGAAATACTAGTTTCCTTTTTTTTTCCTTCTTAAATGTTTGCAAGGAGAACCAGTTCTAAACTGTGAGGTAAACATGAGCCAAGCCTTCTGACCATGCTGACTAGTGGTGCATGATGAACCATAAGTGATTGAGAGGGACAAAGCCTAAGTCCAGGAAATGTAGAAAATACCTAGAAAAGGAAAAATATTCAAAAAATGTAGCAGTAAGTATTGAAAAGAAACTAGGGAGTCATACAATCTTCTGTCCAACTTCTCTACTTGTCAGTTATTACTTCTTATTTTTTCCCCAGTGTAAGGTTGCAAAGGGGCACTGAGCAGCCATCTACTGGTATGCCCAAATTCCTTCATCCAGATTCAGCTGAAATTCGTGTGCAACACTGTAAGAAGCAATTATAAATACTTCAAAAACAAGTTTTGCCTGAGCAGTTTCGAGTCAAAAACCACTGGGCTAAAAACAAACTAGATTTAAGTAGTGGAGCACATCTTGATTATTCCAGGTATTATTCTAACAAGTTTAAGAGCATGGTACCCAGGCCAAGAATCCAGGATGTTACTGATACTCGTGCTCTAGTAATCCCTTTTCACCTGTTTCCTGCTCTGCCAGACATCAGCCAGCAGCTACATCAGCCAGGCAGTGAAGAGCAGCATTGCCCTGCAGGCTACAACCCACAGCACTGCCACAGGCCAAGAGTCACCTACAGGGAAATGGGAATTTTGCTCGATTTTTGTAATTTTAAAAGCATATCCAGGCTCCAGCTGACTTCATACTGTGCCACAGCTTTAGTATCCTAGTGTGTGTGTGTGCAGAGGCTGTAATACCTGATGGCATAAATGCAGTCCTGAAATCCTTTCAGGAAAGCCAGCAATCAAACTTCTCCACACGTGCAAGGAGAGGTAACTTACCAACTCAATTCATACACAGCATCATGAATGTTCTTCGGGGATTATGAGATGGGATGAGAATGGAAGCTAAAACATTATTAGCAGATAAAGGGGTCCAGGCTCTCGTGTACTGAAGATATAAAAATGAGATTTAACTTCTTCAGAGCCTGATTTCTGATTGCTGTTAATAACTATAGTTTCTAAAATAGCTTATTTAGACAACTAATAGAGAAAAAAAAAAGTGTGCATTTACACAGCCATAGGCTTTTGCTCCTCCCTTCATTCTGCCACCAGCCATCTTCTTACAGGCAGCTGTAAGACACCTGCACTGGCTGAACTGTTTTAATGACAGGCCTGAACCATGAGTGTAACAAGCAAATGAACATCTAATCACACTTACATCTCAATTTTCATCAAGCAATCCTATCTCTGTAAGTAACTGCAATCATTCTCAGGCTCTTGGTACTAAAGTCTGATTGTGGGCTTTTTTCTCACTAAAGGTTTTGTGGTCTCAGTTTGGAACAGAGAAGAATTTTTTGCTAACACAAGCAGAGGCTCTGTGCATCAAAGAGGAGTCTGTCTTTGCTTGAGATCCACCTGGCTCTGCCAATCCCACGCTTCCTCCTGGAAGTCTTCTTACATATTTATACACTGCAGTTCCTCCGTGCCCAAGGGATTAATCAATTCAGGCATCATTATCTAATTTTCACCTACCAACACAGTACCTGACAATAGAGAATCAATGTGAATTATGTACCCCATGTTTCTGTTACATCAAGAGCAAAGTTCACAGTCTCTATGGCCAGATCCAGCTCAGTATCTGAAAAACATGTATTTTTAAATAGAAAAAATAGTTACAGCAAACATCCTTGTGGTCTGTCCTGCATTAATTATTACTAGAGGCTTTGCAAGAAAAACACAATGGTTAAAAAGATGTAAAACACACAACTTCTTTGCATTTCAAGCTTGTAGGAGCTCAAAGTGAAACAGCCACAGAAGACAGCACAGATATCATTTAGTGTTAGTACTTCCTACTCCTCTCCTGGTTACCCAGCCTACAAGCAAGTTGCTACTTTGGATTTGGATTTCATGCTAGGAAAAAGCTGTTCCATTGCTGCTGTGATTTTCACCATACACTTGTAAAGCAGTTTTCTCCTGTATCCTTTCTCCAAAGCATAAAGTCCTAGTGGGACTAACAGAGCTGTGAGGAAGAGATGAAAATGGAAAGATACAGCCCACTGCAAGCATTCTCTTAACAAACAAAAAAAAAGCTTATGTTGCTTTCTTATAAAAAACCCTACAACTTTACCAGCTTTCTGCTCCCTACCTAAATACTACTGCTGCTTTGTACCTAGTCATCATATTTAGAAAGATTTAAGACATAACAACACAGAAGACTGAGACTACATCAGATTTCCTTTAATGCAACTTGGGTATTACTGCAAGTGCTCCTTTAACTGCCTATGCAAAATTCCTCTGGAAACTTTTACTTCAATTCAGGGTTTTAGACTTCACATACATTTTTGCTTCAAAAACCTGAGATGACTTTACTTGCCTGATATGCCCAGCTCAGAAGTGGAGCCTACTGCTCTGTGATGGGCACATTTTCAGGAAAGCAACATGACCCACTCCAGAAGCACAGCCCAAATGTGTTCTTCAGAGATATTTCAGGGAGATTGAAGTCAAATAGCAAGTTCCTCCAGCATGCTGCCTGCCAGACACCTCCAGAGCACACTTGGAACAGTCCTCCAACAAGATCCTGTAATGCACAAGGGGTGCCACCATCTTTCCAGTCTTTGGGTGGAACTCCCCCACTCACCCACACAGATCTGTGCCACTTGCTTCATTCCCTGTCTACAGCTAGTAGAAACAGCAGCCACTATCTGCAGCTCACATGCCTCACTCATTTCTCCTTGTATATGGGCATTATCACCAGATTATTGTATTCTTTAACTGAAAGGAAAACCTATAAATAACTTGCCAACAGTTGTCCTCAGCTGGGGAATGGTCACTACCTGCCTACATCTGAAGCTGTACACCTGAAATCATTTCACATATTTCACTGTCTTGGCCTTCCTGCTCAACTCCTGGAAACTTCTTTATGGTTCCTTTAATGTAGCTACTCATCCTGCCAAGGAGTGGCTGCCAGCCAAGTATGGAAACATGGCCACATGTAATATCAAGGAGATGTAACCAACACCAGTATCCTGGCTCTTCCCTAGCTCTCATCCTCAACAAAACCTAAACAAAACCTGCACTGCAGCCAAACCAGAAACCAGAGTGTTAGTGTGAGAAATGAATGAAGTCAGCTTTGTTTTCAAAGACCTATGTGCACTTATAAATACTTGTTCCAGACAGCTCAAACAAATTACCTCTGAGACAAACTTCACTCTTCACTACTCAGAGACCTTCAGAAGGGAGAATAAAGTCCATTAGTGAAGAAGACTGCCTATACTGGTCTGATGTACAACTGTTTTCCTAAATGTCTGGTGTCCCCTCTTTTTCCCAAGGTCAGTCATTCTGTAGAAGTATTGAGTAGAAAACTTTCTGAGCTAATTCACTTCCTCTCTTCACTCACATAAAAACAACACTGAAAATAGCCTGTCTCAGTAGGAACTGCTCAGAAGATCCTATCTGCAGACACTTGCTTTCAGTTGCACTTGACAGTTCAAACATGACAAATCTACCCTAAAAATTAAGTTATTTTCTTCAGAATGCCAAAAACTTCTATGCTGCAGAAATAATCTTCATGGAAAGTCAGGATATCACACCTGAATCCCAAGAACTCAAACATATGGCCTTTGTATAATTAGAGAACAGAAAACACAGAATCAGTATAAAAAAGTTCAAATGAGTGAAAATTACTGAAGTTAAAGGAATAAACATTCCAGGTGTTGCCTCTGAGAAGGATGATAATTCCCACTACAAAACTGAACTCTAAACCCTTATGCTGGAGTCTAGACTTTGCCATAATGGAAGAGCACTGCTTTTCATGTATTCCTGAAATGCAAATTTCCATTATTACTTATTCCTCAGTCAAAGAAGGGGTGGAGCTAATCACAGCAATTAAGACCTGAATAACCACATTAGTTTTCTTCCATCTGTATAAATAAACACTCTGCCCATCCCACACTGCACACATCTCACACCAGAGAAATCACAAGGAGCTACTCAAATACTTGCACATCTGTATCTCACTGCAGCAACTTCTACTGATACAGCCACACATCTGATGCTCTTTAGCTGCTTCTATTTTAAACCTCAGCCTAGCTGCTGAAAGGATTTTTCAAGCTATTTCCAATGAAAGAAAGAAGATGACCTACATTGGTGGAGATACCTCTCTGGCCACACAGCCTCCCACAGTGGGGAAGGTGCAGCCTTCACTGTATGGACCCCACTTTGGCCCAGTGAAATAGATTTAATTTGTGACCTTTAGATTTTTCATGCTACACTGCAAACCCTTCTGAACCCACTCCTAAGGCATGGAGATGAAAACATCTATTTGACATGAGAGAAAAGGCTAGAACTTTACAACCAAGAGTCAGTCAAGTAAAAAAGGAGAGGGGAAAAAAAAGCACATTTATTTTCTCTGAACTGCCATGAAAGAAACATAGAAAAGATTTAATGCTTACCAGAACATTAAAGAAAATATATGTTCTAATGCTTAACAAACATGATGAATGAAGAATGATTAATGTTTTTTTGCATAAAATGATTTTATGAGCAAATTAGCTCCTAAGTGCATGCCTACATTTCTCTGCAACATCTATCATCTAGGAATGCTGACAAAATTGTTAACTCAAGTTCTCATACTTCATGTAGACAAGGAATAATATCAAAGAAATTTGAAGAACCCTGACATATTTTCACCTTTACCTACCACATTAAAAAATCATTTGAAAAACAGCAAGGTCCATTCAAAAACTCTCAAACCTTGCAACAGGGCTTTGCATCTGCACCAGCAGCTTGTTGGCTCAACAGATCCAGGCTTTTCTCCTCTTTCTCTCTACATAAGGAGACAAGTACAGATGAACATCCAACCAACAGTGGAGAGGAAAGAAGAGTAGAAATGAGAAGCTACAAGGCCACCATTAAGGGTTTAAGCACCCTCATTTCTCAGGAACCTTAAATCCAATGTCTCTACTCATAATTATTGGTTTGTACAGTATCAGAGTAGCAAGAACTGCTTCCAGAGAACAGCCTTGTATCAAGGGGAAAAGCACTGATGGTCAAGTATCACTTGGGATCTGAATGAGAAGCAGCTGAGAAATCCTGGCAAGTTCACCAGGAGAACTGCTACAGACTCACTCCTCAACCTGAAATTGAATTTTGCCTCTGACCTATATGTTCAGCTCAGCAGTGCTCTATCAAAAAGCCTACAGACTGCTTATTAGATGTAATGCAATGTATTAGCATCCTGCAAATGTACAGCAATTTGGAAAATCAAAGCTACAGAAATCTAAAACAGCATGTATAGCATAAAGACTGACTAGGTATTCATTAATAGGGTCTTTGTAGTGAACTCCTAAATAACAGCTGAAAGAAAATCAGTGGGGCAGAAAAACAAATCTGACAGAAATGGTTATGGTTAAGAGTCATCTATAAAGCTGCGTCCATCAAAATTTTTAAATTGAATCCAGAACTGTTTGGAAACAGGAGAACAAAGGTGGCTGCTTTCTTTCTTTTTACTTTCTGGAGTAAGCATAACTCCTTATTTATGAGCTTACTGCTCAGCTATCTGGCTATTAAAGGATATTTTTATGATCTACACTCCTCCAGTTTTTCACCCTGTTGCACTTGACTTGCAGAATGCTAGTGTGCTGATATTCTCCTGCCTCAATTTTTAGCACTGTACAAGATCTCTGGATTCCCAAAAGAGTTCTGTGAACGCCTCACCACAGCCCTTTCAACTCTGACCTTCCTCATACTGCATCAAGGACACTTCCAAGGTGGGAAGAGAACACCCACTCAAACACAGAATTATAAAATACCTAAAAAGTGCCCATACCAGCAAAAACGGAAAGCAAAAAGAATTCAGAGTTCTTTTCCTCTTCCTGGAGTGGCACTTTGGTAAGAGGCCCCAGATGTGATGTAGGACTAGAGCCATCCCTGCCAGTAACTCATGTTTACTGAAAAATGATCCAGCTGTTCCTGAGCTGCTGCATCAGTGGGGTGTTTCCCAAACCTGACCAGCTGCCACCTACCTGCAAGGACACTACTGCAACTCCTCTGCTCTTCCCAGGGGGAGAAGGAAAAGGTGCCCCATGTGCAGGGTGCAGGGGGCACAGCCATGCTGGCTTCCCTTGTTTGGGATTTTGGGTTTTTTGTAAAGGTTGTGTGGTTGGATTTTGGCTTTTTTTAAGAACTGCAACTATTTTTAATCACAGGACTTTTAGCCCATGCAGCGTTTCACTTCCATTTTTTCTGCAGCAGTTACAGCAGCATTGCAGGGAACTTCAGAACAGAAAGAGGCATCCATTGCTAAGACAGCTGAATGCTCTTCAGAATTAGATTCCTTTCCCATCATGAAATTAATGCTTACACCACATCTCCTCTTGAAATTCCAGCTGGGTATGCACCTTCTGCACACCAAATCTGAAATGTCTGAAGGTATGTCAGAAAGAATAATGTCATGTGAACAGGTGCTGATGCAATGGATACTCATTCCTCCAAATTAAAACAGAAATACAATCACCTCTCACAGGCTGCTGTAAAGATTTAAAAACAGAGAGAGAAAAAACTGTGTATGCTACATTTATACAAGCTCTGCAGGAAGTTCAGCAGGAAAATCCAATGAGAAGACTGTATGCTCACTGGTGCTAAGGAAGGAGAAAAGTGAAGCTTGTGTCTGAAGCTAGGGTAGAACTGGAATGTGGTCTGCTTTTCATTTTGCCTTTTTTCCCTGCATTTAATGCAATTTGGCAGCTTATGATCACATAAATATAAACTGACATTGTGTTTTGCACTCATAAACTACACTAAGAGATTGATGTTGTATGAAAGGAACATGTCCCATTCTCATTATTTCCAGCTATTTCCAAATTCCACATGTGTAAAAGCCAATCCATTCAGTGGTTTTTTTCTCCTGTAAGGACCTTGCCATCTGCTTCCTTTCCCAGAGACAGGCCACCTGAGCACGTGCAACACATCCCACTACACTCACTATCAGAAGCTCTATGGGAGATGCAGATTGGAAAATCCAGGATTAAGAGATCCTCTTTGTTCTGTTTACGATCCTCGAAGTGAAACAACATTGATGACTTTGTGTGATCATTACTGTTCTCAGGTTGGGTGGGGTATGCCAAGTATAAAGTTTATCTGGAATGAAACAAACACTTCATTTCTGAAAAAATCCTTACAAAACACCTGTACTCACCAGGCACACTTCTTCTGCAGTTGGTGTCAGAACTGGCATGCTATTCAGTCCCACGGAAAACAATGACTGCACCTGGAATGCTCCTCTAGCCTAGTAAGCTTTTCCAACTTCTCTGCTCCTTTCCAAGTACTGCATGAACGTACAAGCAGGAAAAGACAAGTCTGCTGGCTGAGGAAAGGTGCAAGATGAGCAGGTGCCATGGAGAATTCAACATGTCCAAGTATTTGATTTGCAAACCTGTTCTTCAGCTCTTTTGGTATTTGTTTGTCTAGAATCAACATATGCCCTCCACAAAACGAGATGATTATTAAAATCCAGTGGGATTTTATAATGGGATCAACTACAACTGTCCCTTGGTATAAAAGCCATTCTCTCTCAATTAGTGCCTTCTAAGTATTATCATGTTAAATATATAAATGATTCAAACTCATGATATGCCAGTTTTGTTATTTCCAAGGCAAAATTTTATTATTTTCCAGAGATCTACTTGGACACATTTCTTAACAGCATTCTTAAGCTTTGAAGAAGTGTGCTGCAAATTCTTTGCTTTTTCCACAACTGGGGAAAGAAATCCAATCCATACCTGGATTTAATTAGAGGAAAAATTTAAATGTTCAAAATGTTTTATGCTTCCAGCACCCCTAAAAGAGCATCCACCTTTCTTCTGAAGTGCAAGTCATCTTTATTTTCAAATTAATTTCAAGAACCTGTGCCATGCCTCTCTTGGAACATGGACAAATTTAACCTCAACCTTTTACCTTCCACACTTGAAATCTCTCCTTGGTAATGGCAGATTTGGAAAGCTATTCCAGTGCTCGGGTCTGTGGAGCTCATATCCTCCCTCCTCCCATCCCACACCAACCCTCTGACCTTACTGAAGGAAATGAGAAAGAAAGTTGTCTTACCGATAACTCCAAGGTTAATGTCCCCTGCGAACCCCACCTAGCAAGTCGACATCATGACATGTCAGGTCAGCCTCAATCACGCTTCCCTGATAGTCAGGTAAAAGGAAGGAGTTAAAATACAAAATTGGCACTTGCAGATTTCTGGACATCAGAAAATATATTCTGAACTGTCTTTCAGAGCTTCTGGTAACCTCCAAGTTGTTAAAACATTTCTTCAGAGGGATTCTCCTGTTCTAAAATTTCAGAAGTTCCTGATCAATAACCAAGTATTGCAGATCCACCTTGACTATTTTATTTGAATGAGACCAAAAGCTTATGGTTTCCCTTTTAGTACAAGCGGGTTTTTTTTCTCCCTACTCTACACATTTTATCAACTAATACATGGCTCAACAAAACTGCTCTGGGTTTCAAAGGACAATTTAAGCCAATAGACTACAACAGCTTCATTCAAATTCTAAGTTAACAGAAGCTCTAACTTCTTTTTGTTGTTGTTTTAGAAAAAAAAAAAAGGAACACAACGTGGTACACTCTTTCTATAAGGCTCTGAGCTGCTCACGCAGTTCACGTGAATGACAGAATTCCACTGACAACCTCCACCCTACAAGCAATCCTTAATCACACACATATTCCACCTCAAGTCATGCATGATCAAAGATTGCTGCTGACAGATTTCCAGGGTAGGTCCTTGCTGTTCTATGGATGGGTCACCAGCAATTTTTGGATAACAATTAGGTCTTGCTGAAAACACAATCGTTCAGTAGGGTCTATAGGTCTTGGTACCAAATTTTTTTGAGAGATTTAAGACTTTTTATTCAGCACTTCACATTTCTTTTTCTCCTAGCCTTATAATAAGAGTGCCCTTCTCTATTTTTTTTTTTCTGTGTAGTTCAAATTACAGAAATGGGCTTAATGTCCAAACATGGAAGGGACAAAAAGTGGTCAGGTTTTTATACAGAGTCACCAAAATCATGCGGTGATCTTTTACTTCGAGTTTATTTTGGAAAGGTTTAAGCAATGCAATTATCATTCTTTAATAATCAGACTACAGAAGCTGAGACTTAAAAATAAACCATTGCTAGAAAAAACTAAACCTTTTAACACTTTGAAAAAATGCAAACTACGTTTGAATAAAATAGTAAAATTATAAGTTGAGTTTAATAAACTAACTCGTCAATAAAGTGAAATTAAGTATATAATAACACAGTAGCTGTAAAAGTATTTGCTCAAGTTTTGGAACTGCTAGGAATCTGGTAACTTGCTTCTTAAGTCAAACACCTTATCAATACAGACATTTAAGCAACTGCTATAAATGAGTGATCAAATGATTATTAAAACTCCATTTCATGGCTCCTCCTCCAATGCCAGCAGGACACTCATAAAAGCTGAATATTGGTGTGCAAGTCGAAATCCATTTTTAACATATTACAGAGGATCTTTGCTAAGTTATACTGAAGAAACAATCAAAAGAAATGCAGGAGAGTAAATTTAAATTTATTTTTAACTAGATGTCAAAACTGTGCTGAGAAATTCTTTCCTTGAGTCAGGCATGGTAGTTTTTCACTGTACTACAGTATATCTTTGCTTGATAATTTATTTCCATCATTTCATTAAGTTCTTCAAGTTCAGCACACACCACTATTTGAGTAAGCTGTAGCACACCTTATCTAAGGATTAAATAAAAGTACTGCTGCAAATTTAAAAGGTGAATTTGAGTAGCCATAAACCATGTAAATCAAAGAACTTGGTATATCTTGTAATTATAAACTCCTACTGAGTTTAACTGTTATGATTTTCAATTATAAAAATGTATAGCTTGCTCCTCATATTTAATAAAACTACTGGTATGAACAGTGATTTGGGCAGAAGTAAATACAAGATGCAGCCTTACAGTTCTCGAGGAAGACAATTTTAACATTTTTGTTTCTGAGCTGTTTGGTAACCACTGTAACTGAGGTGTTTCCTCCCCACTCCCCCCACAGCATTTACTAGCACCTCACCTCTCCTAAGCTACCATGTGCAATATGGGAACACTACCTTCTTCCAAGATGGAGAGGACTTGAAACACAATTCCAATTAAGCTCCTTGTACTAGATCCCCTTTACAATGAACACTGAAAAGCCAATACTTATTGGGACTACAGGGTTCTGCTCAGCACTACAAGAGCTGTATAACTACCAGAAAGTCGTATGGATAAGGCAGCAAAACTTTGTGTTAAAGCACAATTACAAACCACATCCTTATCACAAGGCAAAGCCTGAAGTGTATTCCCAGGCAAAGCCCCCTGAGTTCACTGCTCAGGTAAGAAACAGAGAGGACATGATTTGGCCCCATTTACTTTATGAAGTGGGGAGAAAAAAACCCCAAACCCCAACATACTAGATATTGATTTTTTTTTAAAAGCCCTTTTAAGCTACTTATGACCAATTCTATTAATCGGAAGAGCCTGACATAGGCAAACCCATTTCTGAGGAGCAGACAGACATCTTCGATTCAGGTCACAACTCAAACCCTGCAATCCCATTCCAGATCCATAGCAGTGCAGGGAAGCTCATCTTACTGGTTATATTCTGACATAACACACTTGAGACACCAGACAGGAATAGAAGACAAAGGGAGGAGTATGACCACTGAAGTTTAACTTCCTCAATAGTCTGTGTTTGGAATGCTGTAAATCAAGTATGAGCAACGTATTGGATTTGGATATTTAGAGGTCCGGCAATAGTTTTCTTTAGAGAAAAGTATAAATCCGTTTGTTTCTCTCTTTTCTTGAGAAGCAAATGTTCTTCATTGGGGTACAGAATGGCTTAGATGCAACACAAGAGTAATGTCATGATTTGCCAGTTAAAATTGACATCTGGGAATGTCCAAGACAAGGGTCAAAGCAACACATAATATAATGTAGCTAGCAATGCCCTCAAAAGATAAAAGTCTTAAACTTTTTAACAGCCTTTATTATAAGGCAGGAGAATTCTAAGGCAAATTGTTCATCATGGCAGAACATCAAATTAAAATGTCAAGATAGAAATAAGCAGAATCTGGAGAGTATGTTTGTGTTATCCGTAGCAAGAATTTAGTGTGCCATAGCACCCAAGTTGTAATTCTCATTCCTAGGCAAATATTATTTTAGATTAGACTAAGATGCTTGAGATCAAAATAATTTCCCTGTGTGTTTGCATGCTCAATTATACAACAAGGCTGGATCCTACCAGAACAGCCTCCACAGGGACTCCACAGGACATCATCAAAGGAACAAAATTAACACCACTGTAGGATCTGCTTCCTTCTCCACATTACGTTAGAAGACTAAGGTTTAAATTTGATCTCTGTGAATACTTGGATACAATTCAACGCTTTTAAATAGGAAAAAAAAAATGTTTCAAAATTAGATGCCGATAAATTATTGAATAGCAATTAAACAGTGAGTGCCTTTTGGGCTGTCTGAAATTTCTCCTAGTTTTCAGTCTGATGTCCACAGTGCTACATGTTGGAAAGCACAGGAAATTTTGCATGAATTTGATCACTCACATAGGCAGTTATACTTTGAAAACAGTATTTTTCACAAGAATTACCAATGAAATAATGTTTTAGGACACAATTGAATTTGAAATAGGTAATGTTTTGAATAGATTTTTGAGTTTTATTGAAATCTTACATGAACAAGAAATTGGAAATACAATCACATCAAGGAACAAATTGCCACGGCTTTGACGTTTTAAGCCAAACAAATTTTTGTAGGGCAGATTTTCAAAAAGGTGTGAAGTTATAACAATTTAAAAACACAGTTATCCTACTTCTAGGAATGCAAAACATACAATCATGTTATTTTCAATACAAGAAAACTTAATTTGTTGTAATTTCTTAAAACTACTAAGACAAAGCACTAGCTTTTACTTTTATGTACAGCATACTCCTATGTAGTCTATCCCAAATCCAAAAAAAAAAAAAAGGANNNAGGAAAAAAAAAAAAAAAGAAGAAACTTTCCAAAACCAGAGGTTCTGCAAAATCATGATTGAACAGTGTGCCATTCCTGCTTTTAAACTGCTAAAATGAAGCCTAAAATGATAAAAGCACTGAAACCCCATATGGAGTTCAGGAATTCTGCAAGCCCAGTAATGTCCAAGTGCGTTTATGAAAAAAAAGAAAACTAAGAGACTCGAGTATATACACAATAGAGTGATTCTTCAGCCCAATACAAATGGCAGCCAATCGCTACTGAAGGATGAAACATTAAGCCAATTTTTTTTTTCTTTCTTTTTTTTTTTTTTTTGTTTTGAAAGATGTAGAGCTATAGCCAATTCTATGTTTCCAATATTCTCAATCCCTCCTCACTTGTCTACTTCCACTGTTGCCCATAAGTATCCTGATAAAATTCCTGGTTGTCATTATTGTAACCATAGTTACCGGCATAGTCACCACCTTGCTGGAGCGGCTGCTGAGCGATGGGTTGGGAGCCCCAATTCTGCTGGTTGTTGGTCTGCCGGCGCTTGGAATCAGGTTGGTTGTACCCATCTGCCTTTCTCTTGCCTCCTACGTTGCCCCCACGGTTGCCCCTGGCTCCACGAGCACCGCGTCCTCTCTGCTGCTGCGCAGGGCCCCCTCTCCCCCCCCTGGCTCCTCTCGGCGGTCCCATGGGTGCCCCCCTCTGTGAGTAGCCAGCTCTACCTCTTGGTGGTGGTGCTCCCCGCCCCCTAGGTGGTGGAGGGGCACCTCTCCCACCCCTTCCTCCTCCTCCTCTTCCTCTTATAGCATAGCCATCATCATAGCCGTAATAGGGATCTTCGTAGCCACCACGGTAGTCATGATAGTCATAGCCATAGTAATCATCGTAATAATCTTCATAGCCATAGTAATCTGGGGGATAGCCATATCCACCTCTTCCTCCACGGCCTCGGCCTCTCATAGGAGGTGGCATGCGAGGCGGAGGGTAGTAATAATAGTCTTCATACCTAGGAAGAAAAAGAAACACAGAATTATCCATCTCCAAAAGCAACCCAAAATGTAGTGAACATTTGCCCTTATTTGACGCTGACTCCGAGATTCAGAAGGCTGAAAATGACTCTTATTTCTGGGATGTCTTTTATACTATTTCACACAGACCAATCTGATTGGTGACACAAAGACAAACCTCTTCAAACACATTGGTCAGACCAGAGGGATGTCAAGAATTAGTCCCTCCTAGGAAAAGGAATGAATAACAAAGGTACAGTTACAAAAACATTTCTCCTGTTTACACAAGATTCCCTGGGAAAAGGATTTCAGAAAACCAAAACAGCCCAGGCATGGAACCAGGGCTACACTTGTTGATTAATATGCAACATGAAGAAAAGTTAAGGCAAGTCATTCAGGCTCTTCTAAACCAGCCCATTTGACAGCACAACTCCACTGTGCAGCATTACCGCGGTGCGAGGGTGACACTCACGCAGTGCTCCGGGAGGCCTGTCTGGCAGCCTGACGTTCTTTCCTTTTCTTATCCGGTGGCTTTGCTAATACTATTTCAATTTCTTCCCCTTCTATCTCTTTCCCATTCATTTCATTCATAGCCTGTAAAAAAATTAAAAAGAAAAATAACTAGAGGTTTTTTTTCCATTCAAAAGGGAACTAAAACTTACTGCAAGAAGTTAGACAGTTGGGCTGCTCCAGGCTGAGCTGTGCCATGGACTTTGCTTTTGTGCTACATAAACAGAATGTTACAAATCACTTCTCCAAGTCCCACTTTATTCACCAGTTACAGGGAAGCAGTATATTTTTTTAAATATGCTCTTTATATCATAAGATAAAAAAAGAAGATTAAAACATATTAAGAATTATTTTATAGAGTAGGACATAGCACCATCAGTCTTTATGTTCCTGTATCTCCTAGGAACCTTTCAAAAATACACAAGTTCTCACTACTAACACTGACATAAACACTCACTGCACTTATAAGCCTGGAAGAACATGTGCATACCAAGAGAAAGATTTGTTACTTTTGGGATCCCCACGTAGCTGAATGTGAGTCAAGTGACTGAGAAAATCAAGTAGTTCTGAGGACACATACTTGAGGAGAAGAAACCAAAAAAGATTACTGAAACTTGGTGATCTCATCAAGCAAGCCCTGAATCCTCCAGAAAACAACGTGCAAGTTTTAATGTCAAATACATCCACAAAGAGGACTTAATGCACAAAGTATCATTAGGACTAGACCCCCCCCAGTTCCTCACCTGGAGTTATCTGCCTTGCATTTACCTTTTTTGGGTTTTAATATTTGCATTAATGAAGACCTTATGTGTCTGTAGAGCTACATGCCTCAAAAGCATTAGAAATTATGGCAATTTATTTCCAAGAAGGTGTGAAAAATCAGTAGACACCAGAATCAGTGAGCCAGTTCCATGCATTCCACACATAAATACCATAATAATCTTACTGAAAGCCAAAACACACCCATACACAAAAACACCTCACAAAGTTCATAAGCCAATTTAGTGGCCATGAAGCAGTCACATGGGCCACATGTGGTAGTTTACAGCTAAAGATGAGCATTAGTGATGCATTTGATCTTTTTTTCAACTGCTACAGGTTTCCAGTTGCTGAAATCTAACAGCATTTAGCAGGTAGTTGTACTGGGAAGGGGCTGGAGAGTGTTCACAGACATCCTACAGAAAACCACACCCAGAGGTGCTGCTAACTTACCCCTTGTTTCAACAATTTCTTGTCCTCCCTCTGACATGGTCTAAACCTACCCAAACCAACCTCAACCTCATTAAATACGGGTGATATTCACCCTAAAGCCATACTCAAGAGTATTCTAAAACCTAATCTCATGTGTGGTAAAAACCTAAGCAATTATATGGCTAAAAATCATTAATAAGAAGATTGAGTATGTAGCCTTTGAACTGTCCATGTAGCCACATACACCACATACAATATACCTGCCTCAAGACTCCCAAATGCAAAAAACACTTCCTATTCTCCTCCTTCCCCCCATGAAGCATGGATTTAACAGATGGAGTAATTTCTACAGAATTCAATACACTGAAGCACAGACAGCAGATATTAATGACCTTCTCAACAGCTCATGGACACACAGGAAGAGAACTCTGAAGCTTACAATAATGATCTTCAATATTTAATGAGTCATCGAGAAGAAAGCTCAGGCACGTGCAGAGTTAAAAACAGGTAATCCTTAAAGAGCTGCCAACACCATTTTCCTCTCCTTCACAAAGCATTGTTTCATTACCTCCCACTTTCTATTTGATACTTTTATCACTCCAAAAGTACACACAGCCCTTAAATATGGGTCTTTGAGAGACAATGATACCTTCTGCCAGTGTTTCCTCAGAAAAATTGTCTAGGTTGATCTTTTTTTTTTTTTCCTCTTCTCTAGACTCTCCTGCATTGCTCTACACCTCTTTTCCAGTCTACTTTTTAACTTGCTACAGTTTTGCTCTTTCAAGTTTCACATCCTCCTAGCTACTGAAATCACAGGAACAAAATTATTAGCATTAAAATTCTCACAATGGGAACCTTATTAAATGGGCTCTACGGTTTGTGGTATCGAGGTATTTACCATAAAGAATTTTTTTTAAAACCATTTGTACAAAATAAAGTACTCTCAGCAACTCAGCTAGGAAAGAATGATGAACCTACCTTCACTGCTGCACCTCTGTCCTCAAAATGAACAAATGCATAATCCTTCAACTTCTTTACTCTTTCCAGCTTCCCGAATTCAGAAAAGGATTTCTCAAGAATTTCTTCTGTCACAGTAGTGGCCAAGTTTCTTACAAATAAAACTTTTACCTGGTGAAAAAAATTAGAACAAAGCTGTAATCTTTAGAAGTCAAACCTCAAAGGAAACTACCAACTAGGAAGATATTCCCTTTTTTGCTGCATTAAGAAACTTGGGTAACTTTACTAATTCTGTAACTGTTTAAAAAAAAATGAGTGCCTTGTTGTTACCTGCATGAAGTTTCTACAACTTCTCTCCTTCCACAGTTTCCTTCCATAACCAGAAGGATATCCAACTTTGATTTTCTGCTTCTGGGATGCTACAAATCCCAGCAAAATTTTAGTAACAGACCTCAAGGACAGCAAAGAGTCATCCCAAAACACTGGGATAAAGTGCATCATTCCCCACATTGAACTTCACCTTCATCTCCCTCTGGAAAGTAGTTTTATGCAATACCTACCTGGCACTGATTACAGCTAAAGCAGAAAATGCACAGCCTGACACATCAATCCAGCAGGATAACCCTGCACAGGACTAGTTTAGATGTTAATTATTAGTAGCAGCACATTTCCAACAGTGACTCATCTGCAGCGCTCAGACCACACTTTTTGGACAGCTTGTTGTGAAAATGCCCCCTAATTGCTTTTTGTGTCTCAAAACAGCTGCAACAGATCTTTGTCACTCTGGCATTGAGTAATTCCTCCCAAAGCACAAGAGCATCCAGTGAAGTCTTTACTGACCTTTGCCATGACTTCTGGATCAGGTTCCTCTACTGGATCAGCCCATTCCACCGTAACAACATTTCCCCAGACTTTTACTTTGCCACTCATCAGGCGTCGGCGAGCTTGTGCTGCTGACTTGTGATCCTCATACTCCAAGAAGCAGAAGCCTCGATTCTTCTTTTTATCATCAGGTTGATGATACAAAATTACATCCACCAAACCCTCTGAAAAACAGATCTTTAGTACTGAGCTTCAAACGGAATGAAAAAAGTCTAGAGCCTACCCTAAAAATGTCTTCACTTGTGTTTTGTAGTGAATTTGAATTTTACACCTGGAAGGGAGTGGGAGCACAAGAAAAGCAAAACAAATAGCAGATATCCATCCAATTTACCCAGAAACACATCACCTAGCAAGTGGAATTCTACAGTACAAACTTACCTCATAATTAGGCTCTGCAAAACATCAACCTCAGCAACTCAGAGAGTTTAAGTTTTCTATACTTTTAAAATCATTTTTACATCTTTGAAAGGCAGCCAGCACTAACACATGACCTCTCCCCTGCCTCCTGCAGAACCTAGAAGGAACATCTTCCACATCTCTCCAAAAAGAGAGAACTAAATGAATATTCACCTTCTGTTTTCACCACTTCCCTGAAGTACTTATAAATAGCAATCCTAAAAAAGAAGCAGGAGGTTAAAGCTCTCCTACAGGAACAAGAGCAAGTGACTCAATCTCTTATCTAAGGCAGAAGCACCCTTTCAGTGATGAGCTGACTTCTCTTCTTCCTATTTGTTGCACATACTGGAGAATGCTGGAAAACTGGGACAAAAATTAGTCTGTTATTAACTATTTCTCTAATAATATTCCCTCTAAACCAATTCAGTATTCGCTCTTCCCATTCACTGCTCAGGAAAACATTCGCTTCGGGCTCTCCAAAAAACTTCTCCGTGTTGATAGCAGAATCTCCTGTAGATTCAGTAACAAAGCCTTCAACAGAAAGCTAAAACAGGTAACAGAACTGGGACCTTCAATTTTTTCATGTGTGCTGGCTCTTCTGAGTTCATTTGAGCTGTTTCCATCACTAATTGTAAAGTTACATCATCATTCATTTAACAATCACTAAAACAAACACGAGTCCCTTTACATTCCACCTTAAGATATAANTTTGAGCTGTTTCCATCACTAATTCGAAAGTTACATCACCATTCATTTAACAATCACTTTACACTCCACCTTAAGATATAGTACATACATAAAATTTCTAACAAAATCAAACTTGGGATCCAACTTGAAAATAGTTTAAATGACACGTGAACACATCTGTCAAACAACTAGACCTCCAAAACAGAGACTAAATGGTATTCTGGGACTCATTAAGTCTTACCTGTGACTTTACCAAACTCTTCCAATATGTTTTCCTTAGTTTTGTTCTTTGGAATTGACCCAACAAATAACCTGTTATTTGCCACGGAGATGCATACTCCAAGGTGCTTTCCAGGACGGATTTCATAGTTGTCACACTGAAAAAAAACAAAGCCACTGATTTGCTTTATCAATATAATACAATACTGTGCATAAAAATATCCCCAGATCATAAAATTAGGTATTTTCTTCATCATCTGCTACTTTTATACATAGCATATTGAATTGGCATTGCAAGAGAATTCCTAGAACAGCTGTTTTTGTGTCAGCATTCACTTGGACTGGAAGGAACAAAAGGCCACTGGAAACAACCAAAGAAACTAACTCAGAGACCTCCTCCAAGGCAGCAGCAGCTAAATAAGGCATCTCCAAGTAGCTCTTTACAGTAAAAAGGGTGATGAAACTAAAAACACACTTAAAGCTTAAAAAATGTATTTCCTACCTGAAATCAAGTAGGCTCCTAACAATCACCTAAGTACTCTGATCAGCCACAGTAAGGCACAGCAGATAATAGTCTTTTAAGTATCTGTACTTACTAATGAAATCAGGAGGCAATTTTTAAGAAAATAAAATTTTGAGTCTGCCAATGGATGCTTTAAAGACTTCATTAAATAAGAAATTGCCCACAGGTTTGCTATTTACTTTGTTTAGTAAATACTTTGTCTTGACCTGTCTGGAAGGAAGTTAACTCACCAGTTTGACTGCTTCTTGTGCTGCATCTTTACTACAAAAGGTAATGAAAGCATAACCTCTGTTTTGACCAGAAAGAGGATCCATCATGAGACGCAGATCCCAAATTGGACCAGCTTTCTCAAAGAGTGGTACCAACTCATCTTCATAAAGGTCTCGGGGAATTTTACCAACAAAAACCTAAAAAGGAAGAGGACACTTGAAACAAAGCTTTTTCAGAAATACAAACATCTTTTTAACACTTGAAAATTCCTGGGAAAGGAAGAACAATGCAGATAAACCAGCAGAGCAGAAACATTGCAGTCACCAGGGCAGCCTTTACAGCAGCTGATGTAATTGTATGTCCCAAGTGTTCTAATCCTCCTGCCATCTGTACAGGTTTTACACACAGAACACCTGGGTTTGTTATTCATATTGAAGAGGCTGTGAATTTTCCCTCCTGAAGAGATAAATGGTTCTTACCTGGTTTTAATTTTGGCAGTTAAAAACTAAGACCTTACAAACTATCTAGTTGGGTATCATGTTAAAGCAGGCCAAGCACTTCCTTGCTCTTGCAGTATTTTCAAATCCCTCTGTAAATTAATCTTCCTTGGAAAGCTACAGAGATGGAAAAATAATTTAATAATAATTTCTGTTTAATTGCTTGATGCACGGTTTCCACTTTTAATGTATAATGTAGTCTTGTTTCTCGTCTGCATTGGTTTCAGCTTCCACCAATGGAATGTTCAATGTTTACTTCAGCAAACCTGCAAGTCCGTGTGGTTTTGTTCCTTACAATTAACTTGGGTAAAGTTTTGTTATGGAGTTAATATCTTTAGCTGAGGTCTCCCTAGAAAGATCCTCCCAGCTGTTTAATCACTGCAGCTCTCCTCTGAATTCTCAAAACCTCTTCCATGTTAATACAAACAAAACATTCCAAACATCCATTGAAATCAAAATAAATGTATTTTAACTTCAAACACTTTTTGTAGAAAAAAAAAGCCATGAGTCAACATTTTCCTACTCAGTAAGGCTTTGTCACAATTGTACCTCACACTGAAGAATTTCAGAACTAAAGACATTCACTATGCCCATGTAAGCACTTGTGTAACAAACTCACAAGGAGAACACAACTAACTTGAGAAACATGGAATAAGGTAGAACTTTGAGATGTTTCACGTTACACAGATATTCCTGAACTTCAGTTTCCAGAACATGACTTACAAGCTTAGCCTCTCTCAGTTCAGTGTGAATGTTGACTGAACATTACTTATTGGGGAGAAAAGAATGGAACTGGTTTATCACACTAAGTGAAAGTTTATTGGCAGAACCAAAAGGTTTTCCCCACCATCTCCTCAGAAAGCTTAAGGAATTCCTCTAGACAGGTATTTACATTGGCATTACTTCAACTTTATTGCATAATGTAGCTTTACCTCTCAAGATGTTCACCTACATCTAGAGACCTAAATTACAATTAACATTCAATGAATTCCACTTTATGTTTTAAAGATAAGTTGGTGTACAGATATTTACAGCTATTTCAATGATAATGTAAAATTTATTAAAACCAGAAGAAATAGCTAAATATATATCAAATCACATGTGTTCACTGCAGCACCCTGCTTGACTGATTAAGACACATGTATTTTCCTCTACAATACATTAAAACTTGTAATATAGTTTGTTTTCAAGTATTTCCTATTTAGGAATTTGCAATTCTCAGATTAGTCTGTATATACCAACCTCTGTTCCAATGCCAGGCTGAACACCAGAATATACAGTATCTGGAGGAGGACCCCCATATTTCCTCTGTCCTGTAGTTACATCCAAAGTGTAACCAGTCCGCTCTAGCAAAGCCTGAAAAGAAAAAAAAAGGTCAGATTTACAGGAGACAGGGCAGTGGGTTAAAATATACAGAACAAAAAAAGCATTCCAAGATAAGCAGTTCTTTATCTGCTCTTTGCCACACTTGATAAGGTATACATGGAGATAGAACCTACAAAACCCTGTTGTTTAGTGGGTTTAAAAAGCTATCATAAACAGCAACATTTGTTTTGTATTACAAGGTTGCTGGGAAGAACTTGTTTGTCTTTTCCCTTACTTTCCATTTTATATGTAGCACCCCAAAAAGTGCAGAACATCAGACAACTGAGGCAATTCTTCAACAGATATCAATGTTTTTATAGAGCTTAAATTTGGGCAACTGTGTGATCAGAGAGAGCTGCATTTCCAACAACCCTTCTCTACAGAACCTCTATCATGCATACACTTCTTCAAAGCCAAGTGTGAATATGCTGATCCAGGTGGTATTGATGCTTTTTAAGTTTAATTCAGGCTATGTACAAACAATATATCAGCTAGTACAGAATAAACAGTATCTCTAAGTGTTACCTTAATCTTTGCTTCATCTGGTCCCTTCGTTGATTCCTGTACTTTGCTGCCTTGTTTCTCTCTTTGCCTGTAGGTCTTCATAACTCCACATAAAAATGCACTTTTGTTCTGTAGATACAATTTACAGAATAATTCAATTGTGTGCATGACAAGCCCTGGGAATCCACTGAATCTTACACTCCAACACCATGAAGTCACTACTTCAAGTCAATGCAATAAATCAAATGTCAAAAGAATCCTTCAGGAAAATACAACAATTAATGGAACAAACTTGGCAGATTGAAAAAGTCATCAGATTCCAAACAGCATTTTAACCTATTTTCTCAATTGCACACATATTTTTATTATCTGGGAACTTTTGCTTTGTGCTCAAACACCTACACATTTAAGGCAATTATTAACAAACTTGTTATTTGGGTTTGAAATATAAAACAGCAACATCAATGAATAAGTTACAACTCTCCTGCCAGCAGGGCCAGAACACTATTTATGCTCATGTGCTCACACTCCTGGGGCTCCCACCTTACCTGTACATGCGACAGGTCACTTTCTTTAAATTGCTGTAATACAGAGAGGGCTCCTTCTTCATTAAATTCCCTAAGAGCATCAATTGCTCTTTCATCAAGATCGACATAAGCTACCAACCCTAAAAGTTAAAGATAAAGAAGTTACAGATTTCTATTGAATTTCATACAAACTAAGAACTATGCAGTTTGCTTTTAAAGCAAAAAAAAAAAAAAAAAAAAAGAAAAAAAGTGACATTTCATAGCAACAGAATTAGACATTTAATTATATATTGCTACACAAGTATATGAAAGAATATGAGTACAATGAAAAAGTTAAATTAAAATGTATTTACCTAAACACTAACTGACATGCAAGATTATATCCCATGTGTAACAGTTTTCTAGCATTCAGGAATGCAATCTGATGCATAAAAGCAGTATTACCCACCAGGGTCTGAAACAATGAACTCTGGCTCGCTTTTAATAATTTGAATTTTGTTTGTTTATCCCTCATTTTAAGTTCCACACTTCCTTCTCTTGAGCTGAGCTGTTCTAGAGTAAGCTGACAGGTGAACATTACAAGTATCCTATTGTATGGGAAAAAGGAGCTACCCAACTGATGATCAGATACCTAGGAAGCTGTACCCCACAAAATATTAGGAAGCAAAAATTATTTGTTCACTCTTTCCTCCAGCTTCAAAAAAGCAGGAGTCAGTGGACTTCATGCGTATCTTAAACAGTGTCTGGGGTTTTTTTAAACTCATTTTGTTGCTCTGTGCAGTTCCAAGAGCCAAAATTCAAAAAGGTATTGTTTGTTTTGAGCCCTGCTATGTACCCAGAAAAGCTAATGTTAATTTTACAGGTACAGACTCCCCCAAGAAACACTGGACCAGTTCTGAAGCATTTTCTTTTCAAGGATCTTTACAAGGTTTTGGGTTGTTTGTTTTTTTTTTTTCCTTTTGTAATGCACTTGCATCAGTTGTGGAGTCAGACATATAGACTGAGATTTACGCTTTTAAAATCATACATCCAAATTTAGGACAAATACCAAAAACTCCACACACTTAGCAACAGCTTGATCTCCAAAACACACAGATTATTTCACTGCTACTTGATTTGGAAAATGCACAGTAGTGCCAAGCCCAAGGACTACATTTCAGAAGTGATCCTGCATATTGGAAGGCACCTGTATCTTACTTTCATAGGAGATTTCAGCAGATAAAAAAAATCACTGAATTCAACCCCAAATTTGGCTCAAGTGTCAAAAGTAGTTTGCTTCACTAACAAACCCCTCCACGATGCAAACATCTTCAGTGGCATTAATGAAGTGTAAATAAATGTTTTCAGGTTACTCATGCAGTGGAATTATACTTGGTAGTCAGGTTCTGGGCTGAAAAGCTTTTAAACTCCTTAAGAACTCCTCACAACACAACCTAACTGCAACAACATGTTAGAACCCCACGAGTTCCTCTGCTCAGGTATTTATTTTACACCTTCTCTCAGACCATCAAGTGCACGTCATCATGACCCACAGGTGGAAAGTGCTTCTCTAGAGCCAATAAAAGCTGGTAAAGGCTTGAAGAAAGCTCACTGTGAATGACTTCCAAAAGACATCACCCACATGAGCCAGTTTCACACTGAAGATTGATAAGGTATTGGTTTTGAACTGCCTTCGCTTGATCAATGTAATTTTTAACTCTTTTCAACAAAAACTGTCATCTTGCCACCCAGGCATTCAAGGTAAACACATAGAGCAGTTCTACTGCTTCTTGTAAATCTGTTCACAGAAGTCACTCTAAAAAGGAAAAGAAAGCCTCTGCCTATAAGATAAAATAGGGTGGTTATAAAAACAAAATAGGAAAACCTGTGTATATAAAGAAACCTCTTTAGAAGTTGCAGAGACCACTTGCTACCAGCAAGGTATTACTTGAGTTGCTAGATAGCTTAGTCCTCAACTTTGTTAGTGTCAGGCTGAACATTTCAGTGTAATGACCAACATGGATTCAACTGTCCACTCAGAACTAGAGAGAACAAAAAATCCACAGGCAGACTCAATTCAAATGTAGTCCCAGGCAAGACAAGCTAGTTGCTTCCCCCACTAAGTCACCTACCCAGCCTTTGAGTGTTTTAGAATCACTGTGACAGTGACAGTAGAAACGTAAAAGCAAAATGATGATTCAGACTGAAGAAAATAAACATGTACAGTTTAGTATGTGGAAACATCTTCATTCGGTGTCTAAAACTAGTGCTCTGTGCCCTGAAGCAACTAAGATATCACATACAACTCCAAGGATGTGGCAAGTAATTAGTCAACGTCAAACCCAATTTGCCTTTAGGGAAATCAAAGTAGCAAAACATTCAGAGCTACACAGATCAAAAACAACGAATTTTTAACTCTTAATCTATAAAAATTTGAAAATGGTATGCCCTCACTTTCATAACCAATCAGAAACAAGAAATGCATATTATACCTGTCTGAAATATTTCATCAAGTCTCTCTGCCACCTTCTGTGGGAGGCCTGCCTCTATCAGTGTCTTGTAGTGTTCTGTGTGAGTTACACTGGAAGTATCCATTGGTTCTTCCTCTTCTTTTAACTGTACCGCATTACCATTCACCTGATTAGCCATTTTATTATGCTGCTGGAAAAAATTCAGGAGCTATATTACAATAAGCCAGAAATAACTAGTTTGTAGGACAATGCATGATTTATCTAAACTAATTTGTATACATGCTGCAAAATCACCTGTATCAAGTTTTATTTAATACTTTTTTTTTTTTTTGGATGCAGCTGATCTAAGTTTCAAAAGAAAGTACAACCCTTAATACTGTGGAAAATGTACATGGAAGAATTGACATAGCTTTTTAAAAATGTACTTCATGTACATAACAATGTCTAAACTCCATCTACTGATTGTCATTAAGTAGACAAGGCATAGCAGCTAGAATGTTTGGGGACACGGCAATAACATCCTTCAGCAAAGACTCCCAAGATCTAGTGCTATTTCCAGTTCCCATTCCGCTACTTTTAAAACAATCGTTGAAAATGGAGTGAACACATAACCCTGCAGAGTAGCTTAAGGTATAAAAATGTTAATACTTGGTTCTTGTCAATGCTTATTTCCACTTGCTTGGCTTGTTGCCATGTCTTCCTTCAAACCCAACATGCTGCACAAGACTAGCCACGGGCTCTCTCCCGACGCTGTCAGAGCTCAAGGACAGAAAGAGAAAAATTGCACTTGGATGGACATTGTCATTTGAAGCTGTAACGCAACAGTTTCCATGCTTTCAGTTTCCCTCAGATAGGAGCTGCACAAATCACAGCTACTATTTCAATAGCATACACCTTATTGGTTTAAAAGGAAGGCATGACTGCAGCATCTTCAGGTCTTTATGTTAAGAAAAGTACTCGCTTTCAGAATTAACAAACTGATTCCGAATACGTGCCCCGAAAAACGCGCAGCTACCTTCTCACACAATTCCAGTGGGCTTTGCCCAATCCATTAAAGACTGTTTCCATTTCCCAATTAGTCAGCCAGCTGATATTCAGTGCTTTCCAATAAAAAGGCTGACAAGAGACAATTCAACTACCCGGCGGAGAACATAAGGATGATCAGCTGTTAGGTTGAGAAATTAAAAAAAGCCTCAGGCTTTAAATGATGGGGCAGAAGTTGATGAGCAGCAGTGAAATGATAACCAGGTGGACAATGCAGCATGGTTGGAGCAATGCAATTAAGTACTGGAATACAGTATGAAGATGATTCACGAACACAGTTTTTAAAAAAAACGCTGAGGCCTCAAGCTATTTACTACACTGCAGAACAAGTCTCCAAGCATCAGCACACCTCCAACAGCCCCCTGAACACCCAACCCTTCCAGACTACAGCTCGTGAACTGCTTGGAAGAGATCCTATGAAGATTTGCAAGCTAGAGCAAGGGAAGAAAAAAACCAAATCATTTTTCTTCAGACTGTTGTGCTTTTATTA
The DNA here is from genome assembly GCA_013397395.1 of Sinosuthora webbiana. Taxonomy (NCBI): domain Eukaryota; kingdom Metazoa; phylum Chordata; class Aves; order Passeriformes; family Sylviidae; genus Sinosuthora; species Sinosuthora webbiana. The sequence goes on along the minus strand of VXBN01002708.1, from coordinate 46,606 downwards.
AAGCTGTCTTTTCCTGAAGGGCAATTTTAGAGACATGTAAAGCAGCCTCACACTGCTCCTGTCAGATGCCACTTCTTTAAGCCATTAGTGTGGAAAAGAAAGGAAGTTTCCCATAGCTACATGGCATATATATATACACACACACATTCTGTTACTTGACAAAGAGAAATTACTTTCTAACCAATTCAGTTTACTTAAAAGCAACTACAGCCTAATCACAGCAGAAAAACAAATGCTACCTAAAGCTGCAATAATGCTTAGCTATCCTTAGAGGTATTAACTATCAAAACACTACTGAACATCAATTTTCTGGAGGTTATGAACATCACAGAAGGCAAAACTCAAGCTACATGTCTGCTTGCTAGACAGCCTTGGCAAGATCTCAAATTTGAAACAGTGCAGGGCAGAGGGGGTTTAATGACACCAAAAATGCTTTGGGTACAGTACCATTCTCAACCCTCCTTCTCAAAAACTCCCAAGCTGAGACACACAAAAAAGACAGAAAGAGGAGGGCAGTTTTGTGTTCACCTTTCTACTGCCTTATAAAATCATTTAATTACACATATACTGTCTTCTCTGTACACAGGAAAAAAACAACCTCAAACAACCAAAACCAAACCACAATGAACTGAGAGGCTACAGCAACAAATAAATACACAAAATTTACTTGAAGCAATTACTAGTTACCTTCTGAACTACAAGGGCTTATTTATGGTGACACTCAAGGACAGTTTTTTGTTAGCCCAGAGCAGCTCCCAAGTGTCACACACCCAGAAGTTCAACAATTTTTTTCAGTGGTGCCTGTAAGTGAACAGAAAATGGACGAGCTCTGCTGTGCCCAGGCAGAAACGCCTCCCCTGGAGTCCAGTGACTCAAACTTCTGACAGGCAAGATCCACAGCACGATAAGATATCAGCACACACCAGTGTGGGGAGCAATACCTAACCCTAAAAATCAGATTACTGCATAGCATCACAAAAGCTCAAAGGCTTTTAGGCAATTTAAATTCATACTGAGCTTTGTAACTCACTAGCTGTATTGTTTCTTTTTGCTTAAGGGTTAGTATCTTCCTAAAGAACTAAAATCAAATGCAATGCATGTTCAGTTTGGGTGTTCAAATTTTAGCTATTTCCTGTCACATGAACCTAATTTAAAAGGTTTTCCTATACTGTAGAAAATTCTGAAGTGACACAGCTGCCAAAATATTCAGGTACCACGAGCATCCAGAAGACATATATTTCTTCTCACAGACATAGCAATAGATCCCCTAATGGCTTGGCAAGCTTGCCCTGAAATCTGAGATTAAATTGACTTTTCTTCCACCATCACCAACAAGCAAAACTGCACCTCTTATAACCCTGAATGTTCCCTCTGAGCTCAGCAGAGATAGGAGGGTGACAGCCACAGCTGAAAAAGACTCTTTAGCTCTCCCACTAGGTCACATCGGTTAGTTGTAGCTACCAAGAAAAATATTTTTAACTGAATTTTATCTAGTCAGTAAAACACACAATGATTACTTTAACATTGTTATTCTCCTCTAAAAAACATGAAAAGCCTGTTGAAGAGGAGTGCTATCTCTGTTTGCATGTGCAGTGTGTCCATGTGACTCAGCCTGTGACAGACCAGGCCGTGCACAGGAGCACCCACATAGACTCAGCTTTTCATCTGTATTAAACAAGAAGTTCAAATATGTAGAAAAGAGGGAGACTGCTTGACTCGGGTGGATTATAAGTAAAGAATTACGTCTATAAGTACATGTGGGATATGTATTTGTTTTTAAAACCAGCAGAAATGGATGAATTTAGAACAGTGTACACAAAACCATGCTTACCAAATGAGCAGAAGTAATAAACAGACATTGGGGACAATTTTACAGGGGCAAGGAGAATTGTCACTGGTGCCTAAGACACCACCTACCCTCACCACCTCCTAACTGCATACCAGGAAGGGTCTTGTTTCAAGTTTCACACTGCTGTTGCACACATTGTTTTTCTGAAGACTCTAAATAGTTCATGACAAAAAGCATGGTTTTAGCTGTTCACTATCTGTCATCCAAAATTCCTGCATCTCAAGAGTAATTTATAAAGTTACTAACCTCTTTTCTAAGCTCTCACATGATAAGCAGGAAGTTAAAATGACAAGTGTTTCATAACTCAAATGGCTCAATTAGTTATTTTTCTGGAGGACAAATAATTAACAGAGGTGTGATCCTGTCAGTGTGAGGCACCTTGAAGAGAGATACCTGATCAGAGCCTTAAGCTGACAATCACTGGTTAAACAGCCATGATGTTACTATTCCCTTTAGCTCATACCATGCCTCTAACAGAGGTTGCCACCTACAGACTGTCTAAGTATAACTCCATCCAATTAATTATAAATTCAGTCTAGTTAACTCAAAACATGCTCAGGAACAGCTTAATTGAGAAGGAACAGAAAAAATTCTGGCAAAAGGACAATATCTAAAACGACCAGAACTTCACAGTGATTATGTACCAATAGTGGTTTTGCTGCTGCAAACTTAGTTTCCTGCAGGAATGGAACTTGTTCAGCTCAGTGGCACAGGAAGGCAACTAAAGCAAACATAAAAACTCTGCACCAAAGTCATTCCACTTGCTCATGTTGCTACTCCTTCTGACCAATATATTATCTGTATCAAGCAGATCAGTTAAACCATAAAAATAACACCGAAGGAAGTTTGGGGGACATTTGTTTGGTTCTGTTGTTTTAATGGGTCACAAGAGAACAAGTGCAGTCCCTGTGCTATGCCTCACACTTCAAGGTTCCTGTCAAGCAAGGAGGATAAACATTCAAGTGGGGGTAAAATAAGAATTCACATTCAAAGGCTGAACTGGGGTTTTATTAAAACTTCACTTGTTCAGAAACATTCCTGCACATGAAGGCATGTACAAAAGGGTGGGCCCTTTATTCTGTACATGAAGGCATTTCTTCTGGACCTCAGCTCATTCAATCACAAAAAGCCCACTTTAATAGCTCAATTATGATATGCTAAGTGTTTCTTAGCATGAATTATAAGAAACCTCGTTTCCAAGCCATCACAGCCTGAAGACCTTTACACAGCAGCCAGGATTTCTCACTACCTGCAAGCCAAAATGCAGCCAAGCACCCTCACCTCTCCAGCTCAGCCTTGCTCACTTCACAACCCCCTAAAAATAACTGAGAACCTCCAGTATGATGTAAGCAAGAGAACAGCACAGCCCACAGAGAAACAAACTCTGCTTCAGTACCCACACAGCTGTGATTGGTGATGACTTTGGCACAGCAGGTTAGACACGTGCCCATCGGTGCCATCAAAAACCACTGACTAACCTAAACCATGAACTCTACTCGTGCTCATCTCTCACTGGAGTTGGCTTTTCACAGCTTGTCTGGGTTGTGCTAAACAACAATCCTGGTACTCTCCAGTTCCAAGTGACACTTCAACAAAAATGAGCTCTGCTCTGAAGAATTTATCCTCAAAGAATTTTGCGGATGTCTGTGTGACAAAGCAGGGAGTACTGGGATTTTTGACTAAATTAGGAACTTGAGTGTTAGCAGGAGACTCGAGTATTACTTCAACAGTGTTCACCTAGACAGAAAATCTGAGAGGTAAGCACATGTAATGCTTGCGGGAAATACAATTTCAAGGATGCAAAATCATCAAGCAGACACTGCTCGTTTGCAAACACTACATTTTATAGAATAAAGGTTACAAAAACCTTACACTGAGAGATGCAAAATGTGTTATTTTTACAAGTAAAAACCAAAAAACTGTGTTGAAGAGTAGTCTCAAAGGAAAAAAAAAACCACCAAGCAATCAAAAACCCAAAGCACCAGCTTCATGAGCATTAATGTCCTTTTGCAGCACCAAGTGCCGGTGGGATCCTTTAGAGCCACAAACAAGGGAAAGGGAACCCAACACACTGTTTCAAAAAGAGTAGTCCAGCACAGCTAAAGGAACGTGTTCAAATACTGACAGGTAACAAGGCTGCTCAGACCGAGTAAATAGTCTTACTTTTAAACTATTTGCGATAACGATGCATTCATGCAAAACTTCTCAAGATTCAGTAAAGGCTTCTGACAAAAGTTAATAAAAAAAAAACCCAACGTTTTAACAACAAAACTCTGGACAGTTTCTCCTTTAAGCACTTGACAAGCGTTATTTCCTTAATGGCAGTCGGAAGCGCAGCCCCGAGCGCTGCGGGTGGGTGCAGCTGTCCCTCCCGGCTCCACCACAGAATGCGCTACCTAAGATCTAAGGGCGCGCTGCGACAGCGACGCGTTTGCTGCTGAGAGCCGCCTTCTGTGCCCGCGGGCAGAGCGGACCGGGCACAACCACAACCGCCAGGGCTGGTGCGGCTTTAAGAGCCCGGAGGGACCGAGCAGGGACCCGACCCGACCCACGGCCCCGGGAGAGGCGCGTCCGCGGCCGCCCGTCACATGCAAGCCTGATCCGCACGGCTGGGCGGAGCGGGCCGCCCCCCCACCGCCC
>VXBN01002708.1:11930-35917 GCA_013397395.1 Sinosuthora webbiana | reverse complement strand
GGTTCCGCCGGGCTGAGCCCGGGGGCGGCTGAGCGCTCGCGGTCCCTGCGCGTGGCCCCGCCGTGCCCCGGCCCGGCCCCGCTGTGGGCAGGCTGTCACCGGGGCAGCGGCGCGGGGCCTCTCGCCCGCCCGGCCCCGTCACTGAGGGCGCAGCCTGAGCCTGTGTCCTGAGCCGCCCCCTCAAAGGCCGTGCCGCTTCGGTGCGTGCGTGTTTCTTTAAATAAAAGTGGACAATAAATGTAAATACGTGGTTTGGTTCGATGCGGTGCTGTGAAGGGTAAAAACTGAGCTAAATAACCTGCGGTCAGAGGAAAGTGGAGTTGTGTATTTGCATCAGTAGCACTTGGCTTGTTTCAAGGGCTGCACTGCCAACAACGGGTTAAAAGCAATAATGCCGTGGTTTCCAAGGAATCACAGTGACAGGACTGCTGGGGGTGCATGGGGAGGAGGGAAGGCGCAGCTGTAGAGCAGGCTGTAGGAAAAAAACAGACAGAACTGTTCTGCAGTATTTTTTATAGTTAAAATCTGATGTTGAAATTACTGTTGGGCTGTAGGAAAGGCTAAAAAATACGTTCTGATAGTGCCTGAGAGAATAACTACAGGCTTGAGGGAAGCAAGGGGCATTATGAATTGTAGTGCAGGACACTGATAACAGCATGGAATAAAGAGGTAAGGATGTTGTGATGGTCAGTTGATAGAGGTCTCTCTTGTTCTTCAGGTAAAACAAATTGAAAAACGAGACTCTGTTTTAACATCAAAAAACCAAATTGACCGGCTGACCCGACCTGGATCTTCATATTTCAACTTGAACCCTTTTGAGGTTAGTTTGAACATTCTCTCCTCCTTTCTGAATTGGTGTATGAGCTTCCTGATTCCTGAGCATTTATTCCGGTAAAAGACAACATAAGGAAGGAAAAAAAATTCTCTAGGTACAGATTGCTGTGCAGAAGGTTTGCAGAGGACAGCAGGATGCTGTGTATGTGTTTGCTGTCTTTGTCAGTGTTTTATGGCAGCACAAACTGTATTGTCACATTTCCCTCATACAGCAGCACTGGAAGGTTTGGCTGGGCACTTTCTGAACAGGAAGGTAGTAGCTGGAGGTGGCAGCTTGGCAGGTTCTGATCATAGCTCTCTTAGTTTAGCATTTTTAGTTGTGTGTTTTATTTTGGGTGTTCATCCCACTGAATTTCTTGTTGGTGGTTGATGGAGACAGGGCTCCACTGCTTGCATGCAAGAAGCCAGATTATTGATTCCAGAGCTCAGTTGATTTACTGCTTTAGGTAAAATTTTCCACTGCCAATCAATAATCACGTTATTAATTTTATTAATATTAAACAGTAATATTATTAATGTTAGCAATATTGCTTAACCACGATCTTACAGGTGTAGTCATACATGACTTCCCTAAAACAAAGGACCACGTTCCTTTTCACTTCCTCCCTTACATTTCTCTTTTATGTTCCCATAAACATAAATAGATCCCATGGATTTCTGTCCTGCCAGGGCCAGGATGTTCCACATCCATCACCTCCACAGCTGCTCCCCCATAACTTCTGTAGTGGATAAAGCAAAGGTCTCTCAGTGGCCACACCAGTGGGTAGTCTCTGAGGAGCCATTGGGTAATGGAGAATCCTCTTGCACTTTATAGTGTTTGATTCCTGTTGCTGTCAGTTATAAAGTCTTAATAAGTAGGAAAGCCTGAAGAAGACAGTAAATAAACAATGATACATGATCATAAGTAGATAAACATTGTGGCATTCATCTGGATTTGGCTTTCCCTGGGTGTATTCCTTCCTGGTGTCATCTTTGGTGCCTTTTTCAAGCCTCAGGTGCTTTGTGTAGTCCCAGTTGAGGGCTGGTCAGCCAGTTGAGTCAGCAGATACACTTTGACAACGTTCAGTTTTGTGTAGGTCTTAGTACTTGACTTGAAGAGTGAATTAAGAAAGCAGTTTCAGAGTAGAATGTAGCTTTCCTGTGGGACAGTGGGGTTTTTATTTACAGATTCTTTGAGTCAGACCAGTGCACATCTGCTCACTTGTTGCTTAAATTTTATGTTCAGTAAATTAATTCACAAAAGTGTTCCTAAACTCTGCCACATCTGTAAAGATAATAAACAAGTGGTTGTCACTCATGGAAACCAAATAATAAAACTCTACTGTTGTCTTTCAAAATGATAAAATCAGTGAATTCTTATAAAGTAGTGTGTTTTCTGTCCAGTGTTCTGAGTGACCTGACACTGTCCCCAAACCACCATGTGCTTTTGTTCCTGTCCCACTGAGCATTGCTACAGGACTGGTTGAAGGTTCAGCCCAATTTATGAATTGTAGCTGTCTACCCAAGACTTGAACATAGAAAGGACAGTGGCATAGCCAGAGGAGTCTGGCATTGCTGGAAGTAGTGTCACAAATGTCAAAAGGATTGTGAAATGTTTCTGTTTTACTGGGTGAAAATTCATGTCGTTGTGGGGCAAGCTTTCTGGTGTGTGTCTGTGGGCCAGTGAACCAAGTGTTAGAGAATCACAGAATGTGCTGGGTTGAAAGGCACCACCAGGATCATCCAGTGCAGCCCCAGGCCCTGCCCAGACCCCCAACAATCCCCCCTGGGCACCCCTGGAGCGCTGTCCAAAGGCTCCTGGAGCTCTGGCAGCCTCGGGGCCGTGCCCATTCCCTGGGGAGCCTGGGCAGTGCCCAGCACCCTCTGAGGGAAGAACCTTTCCCTGATATCCAACTTAAACCTCCCCTGACTCAGTTTCATGTCATGTCCTGTCACTGGTCACGAGAGTGAAGAGATCAGTACCTGCCCCTGAGCTGCCCCTTGGAAGGATGTTTAAGAGTGTAATGAGTTCTCCCCTCAGCCTCCTCTTCTTCAGGCTGAACAAACCAAGTGACTCCAGCCACTCCTCATGAGAGTGCTAGAGCTTGCTGACAGGAACCTGAAACATGGAGAGCAGCATCAAACTTGCTCTGCTGTCGTGGTCTCTTTTAGGTGCTGCAGATGGATCCTGAAGCCACAGATGAAGAGATAAAGAAAAGATTCCGACAGGTATTCAGCTTTTGCACTCCAAGTCCATGGGAGGGAAGTAGAGATGCTGTAGAGGTTGTGCAGCTGGGTGTGGGCACAAGAAAAAAGGTAGCAAAGCTGTATCTGGGTAGAGGGGTGTCTGTTTTTGTCAGACATGCATAGAGCAATGCTTGTATCAACAAGAGGAGAGCTGCAGCAGTGTCCCTGGTCCAGGCATGACAGGCTGCTTGGCCTGTGCCATGTGTGATGGGGCTGCTGCGAGCTAATACAGCCATGTATAATCAGCCCCTTGAGCTTGAGTTCAAAAGGAAGATCAAAAGGTATTTTTTGCAAATGGGTGGGCTTGGATCCAGGTTTTCTCTGAGGTTTCTTTAAGAATTTCCGTGGTCATTTTTAGTGGCTGGGTTACCTGGAAGGGGCAGCTCTGCTTACTGGCAGGTCTGCAACGCAGGAAGCATCACCCCAGCCTCCTTCTGCTAACAGACCTGCAGGAAATGTTTTGAATTTAATCAGTGCATACAGTAAAGAAACAGTATTTGGAGGGCTGCAGCTTCCACCTGAATAATGGTGTGAGTGTCTTTAGGTAGGAGGAACAGGATGTGGGCTACTCCTGTATGGGGGAAGTGGGAGGATAACTTTTTGGTCTGTTGATGACTTCTCACTTCTGCAAGACAGTAAAGGATGACATTCTCAGCTTTGGGCTGGTGAAACACTACAGGGAGATGTTTGGAATTCAGGGTAATGAAATGAAAATGTGCATGGAATTGTGCATTGAAGAAATCAAACACCTAAGTGCAGAATGTGGAACAGCTAACAAAGGGGAAAAAAGGCACTGGCTGAAGTAAATCCCTTCAGGACTGAAGGCAAACCTTTTCCTAGGGGCTACAAACTGGCAGCTGTAGAGTTCCAAAAGTAGTTATTTTGTATACTTCAGCACTAAAGCAGTTTCAGTTGCTGTTTTTTATAGCAATGGCAAAAATAAAAGGTCTGTATATAAAAAAAATTAAAATAAGCCATATGGGGAAAGTTTGAAATAACTTTCTGAAAGTGGAATATGGAGGATGTGGTTTCCAGCCCAGTTAAAATTCCCCTGAGGATGGTAATGATCCATGTCCTGTCTCTACTAGTAGAGTACAGGCAGGAGTTTTCTTAACTTTCAGTAAAGTAGCCTAAGGAAAAATGACCACTCTTAAATAGTTTGGTGTTTGGACAGCCTTGGGGATGCTGGAGAATTTCTTGAGAGACTCTGGTTGGAGATGATCTTTTTATGTTTGTTTCTTGTCAAGACCAAGGATACAAATCTTCAGTGACCAAGGGGTTCATATCAGCTCAGGCACTGCAGCTGAGGGGTGTTAAATTGTTCCTCTCATCACAAGCTGCAGCTTTTCTTTCTTTTGGACAGTCTGTTTGTTACAGGGATCGTTTATTCTGTCAGCTCGTACTGGCACGTGCTTCTGCATGTTGTCAGCTGGTTTGTCCACGTACAAAGGAATATGATCTCTTTGGATTCTTTCTGTCTGAGGCTGTTTCCCTTCTCTCAAAAACCTCTGAAATACTCTTCAGCTTTTACCATGATCTTGATGGCAAGATCCTTTTTTCTTCCAGCTGTCAATATTGGTGCACCCAGACAAAAACCAAGATGATGCAGATAGAGCCCAGAAGGCGTTTGAAGGTAAAACCCTTTCCTGGGCTGCTCTGGGTTAGCAGCTGCAGCTTTTCTGGTGCTGATTTAAAAATCCATTAGGGTGGAGGGGACAGAAGGGTTGCCTCAGAGGTGCAAAAGCAGCTGTGGTGGTAGCAGCAGCTGTGTGAGGTGGTGGCATTTCAGCAGGTGGCACTAGGTGGCAACAATGGCATTGTCATGTCACGGCAGGGACAGGCATCTTCATGGGGGTTTGGGATTGTTCAAGAAGAACTGTTTAATCTGTGCATTAGGTTTTAATTATAGACCATATGACAGAAGTAGAGTGATGGTTTCAGGTGTGTTCTTTGTATCACAGTAAGGTGTTCATGCCCATAACTACAGCTGGTAGGACTGATGCTTTCACCTGCTCCCTCCAGAAGGGATCAGACAGTTCTTGCCATTGCTGTACCCCAAAACTCATTCAACTAATCATGTTATCACTTTTCTTAGATGTATTTAATAATGAAAAAAACGACCAAAACAGACTGCCAAACAAATGACCTCCACAAATTCTAGAAGCCAAATTAGTAATTCCAGCAAGTAGCAGTCTTGTGATGCCTTGTGAACATGACTGCTGGTGCTATTAATATTGATGCTTTTTGTTAGCTGTAGATAAAGCTTACAAGCTGCTGCTAGATCAGGAGCAGAAGAAGAGAGCCTTGGATGTGATACAGGCAGGAAAGGAATATGTGGAGCACACTGTGAGTATTCTGTGGGAACATCCAGGGTTGGGGTGAGTGGTAATCAATCGTTTATATTTTGCTTTTTGGTACACTTGCTTCATGTTTAGGTGACTAAACTGAGCAAACCTCATAGTGGCACTGTGCAGGTGGGCTCCAAGCTCTTCACAGCAGAAACAAGACTGCTGTGTCCAGGACTGCTGTTTGAGCTCAGTGCAAGATAATTCAGTGAAATTCAGTACTTGAAATAATCAGGTCAGACCGCATGATCTGACCTAAATATTTTTTTTTCCGAGTCTGTGAATGAAGGATGCAGTTCAGATGTGTGTAGGTGGAAGAGAAAAGGTGGTGACAGCAGGAGACTGGGAAGTTTGGTGGATATTGACCTATAAGATAAGAAAAGGAGTTTGGATTGCATTGGCCAAGGAGTTAGAGTGATGTGGGTGGATTAAAACACAGAAAGCTTGAGGAAGCAGATGATATAGGAGAGCTCAAATACTCTTAACACAAGGAACACTTGATGTTCTGTTTGTTGTTAGTCACTTGAATATCATGAAGCACAATAAACTTCCTGCTGGTTTGGATGGTGTATATTGAATAAGAATATATCTTTCAAGAAACCAAAAGGGATTGTGTTGTAGGAATTATATCCAACACAGTATTGTTAATTACTACAGGTCATGTGATAGTAATCTTGTATGTGTTTGTCTGGGCCTAGGAGGGTTTGCTGTAAAACAAAGCATCAATCAAGGACAGAGTTCTCTCTATACATTGGAATAGGAATGCAGAACCACTTGGATGCAATTATGTAAGCCCTAAAAAATTTTTAAGGCTCTTATTTTTGTTCTTCAGGTGAAAGAAAAAAAGAAGCAGCTGAAGAAGGATGGAAAACCTCCCAATGTAGAGGAGGATGATCCTGAAGTTGTAAGTCATACTATGTTCAGAGAAACTGGAGAGTACAAAATGTGTTTTGAGGAATTCAAAGCCAGTACAGGAGTATTTATTAGACTTGTTAATATTGTAAACATTTACAGAAGAACAAATTCTGCTTAGCCACTGTAGAGTATCGTGTGTCAGGTGATACCTGTGTACTGTGGAAAATAGCTTCACTGTAGTGTAGAGAGTAAATATATTGTGAGATTATGTAGATCAAAATAACCTGTTTTTTCCTGAAAGCAAACCTTCGTTCCTTGTGCATCCTGCACTCTTTTTTTGAATTGAATTTCTTGTTGTCTTCTGACTGCTGGAGCTGTGGCATTCCTGGCAGAGGCATGTGTAGCACTCACTGCAGCGTGGCTAAAATGAGCTGGTGACTTTTTAATGAGAGCAGTTCCATCTGTTTCATTCCTGTAGCACTGAGGGACAGATGTGCTGTTCTGCAACAAACCACGTGTATTAAAAAGGGCATGGCATAACTTAGTTCTTTTTACCTGGGCTCCAGTCTGGAGAATTCCAGTGATATGAGAGGCTGTAACAATGATAGGTGATTACCAAACACTGACTTCATTAGTCTCAGAGCCCTTTTTTTTTTCCTGGAAAGTGATTTCTTCCTGTTGATATCACCACAGTAACCCCATAACCATCCTATTTTTCATTTTTCAGAAGTCTGTTGCTCTTCTTTAGTAATGAAGATTGGTTTAAGCATACTGATTTCCTACTGGGAAGCCAATGCTAGATTTTTACAACACATCAAGAAGATCTGCTGGAAAATTACTCTCTAAAACAGTGTCCATTTTGCCTTTTTTTTTTTTTGTCAAATGTAACAATGCAAGACTTAACCCAAGAATAAGAGGGTTTGAAGTGAACGGTTCTGTTTAGGCACAGCTTCATGAATACAAATTAAAATGAGACTAATATGAGGTTAATATGCAGTTGTTTCCTGTTGCCAGGGCCAGAATTTAATCAGCAGTGGTTTATACCTTTCTTTGTGCTGCTGTTATTGTCAGGGCAGGATAGAGGTTATGTGGGCATACCTATGGTTTGCTTTCTTCTTAGCTCCTTACATTTGTGTGTAAAACAGACTTCAGCTGTGTTGATGGGTATTATTTTAAGGCTGGATTTGTGTTTTGCAGTTCAAACAAGCTGTATACAAACAGACAATGAAGCTCTTTGCTGAACTGGAAATTAAGAGGAAAGAAAGAGAAGCAAAAGAAATGCATGAAAGGTATAAATGACATTCTGCTTGTGCAGTTCAGGCTCTTCTTCCCCCTCATGCTTCCTCAAAGAAGATAAGGGATCAGAGAGTCTTAGAATAGTCTAATTGGAGTGAACCTCTGGAGATGATCTGGTCTGACCTCCTGCTGAAAGCAGGGCCTTGCATTAGATTAACAAGGGTCCTGTCAAGCTGATTTCCAATATTGTGGATTCTGTCACTTCTCTGGGTAGCCCGTGGGTTGTAGAGCCCTATGCCTGAGGAAAGCACACAGGAAATCTGCCCTCCTGTGTTGAACATGTCAATATATTTTATATGGTTGCATTCTCTTACGTGTACACATGTAGGCCACCCACAACACCTGTGAAAAGGTGACACAATTCTGCATGCTATTAGCTTGTGAAGGATTGATTTTTTTACTTTTATTTAAGTGCCAGAAATACCCTGTGGCATGTGTGATCCTTGAACTATTTAAGGTGTTTTGATCACATGCTGCCTGAGTGTTCACTGTGAATACACTTCCTGCAGCAGGGTTCTGTGCTGGTCATTGCTTTTGATTACAGGTGAAAAGTAGGGGGTTAAAAATTTACTTTGTACTTTGCATGCTGAAGTGGTTATTAACTTCCCAGAACAGGTACCCTCAACAATTTTAGACTTACCACTAGAGTGATGTCCAGTTTCTTGGATGGAGAAATCCAGCTTGTTTTCCTGAGCAAGAGAAGCCAACTCCTTAATTGTGTGCCTGCTGTCAGTGGGGCCAAACCATCTTTACTGCCCACTGCTCTTCCAAATTTGAAACCAATTTCTATTGGCTGTTCTGTCTTAGGTGTGCACATTTATGTCTTAATGTGATCTGCCAAAAAACCAGAAGAGCTTTCCAAGATGTTTTGAAAGTACTGCCTAGTTTATTTGCCTTGTTTATGATGCTTGTGGGCTCATAACTTTTGTGGCTTCCCTTGCAGGAAGCGGCAGAGGGAAGAGGAAATTGAAGCACAAGAGAAAGCTAAACGAGAACGAGAATGGCAGAAGAACTTTGAGGTATTCAGCAATTTAATTACAGAAGAGGCCCCAGGAATTCTTGTCCGTGTTGCAGGGAATGTCTTTAGAGAGATGAGAGACCTTTTGTATGCAAGTCTGTAAGGAAATTTAATAGATCTGCACCAGCCTGGGTTTTGTTCATGTGTGTGGAGAGGGGCCCATCAATAGGGCTTTGGTATCACCTATGCAGAAGCAGGTCTGGTGTTGAGGTAATTGAGGTATACTGTTTTTCATCTCTGTCAGCAGTTCATTCTGGTCTTTAGCTGTAAAATAGAATGGCTGCTTAGCCCAGGTCAGCATCCAGATCCCTGTTAGTGCTGGGCCCTCTCCCACCCTGCTGTGGGCAAGGGCAGGGAAGCAGAGAGCTGCTGTAGCCAGAGCCCGTCTGCAGCACTGCTATTGCAGAGATGGGCCTGGGGTGGATGGAACACGTGCTGTGAAGTGGATCATTCCTGGACTTGTTCTGTCCTGCTGTGAAATCTTCAGCCTGTAGAGATCATAGGTTGGCTTTGTGGGCAGATTTGGGGGTTTAGGGGTTTTTTGTGGGTTTTGTTTTTTGGTTTGGTTTCTGTTTTTCTTTTTTTTTTTCTCCTCCTAAGGAAAGGTTTCTGCTGCTCAGCAGGTAGGGCAGGGAGAGAAGTGCACCAGGGGCTTTTTTTTCCTCATTGTGTCAATGTGATGAGACTTTGGGCAAGAAGCATGAGAGAAGGCAGCAGTACATTTCCCTTCTCTGTTCTCCCTGCCTCCAGTCTGCAGCACCAGGAGAGTGAGGAGTTGAGACAGAGAAAGGACATGGCATGTTCTGGGCTGACAGATTAGGAACGTTCATTTGAGAGGTTTCTTGTTTCCTTTGAGGATTCCATAGGGAGTAAGGACTGCCCAACCCAGTCTGGTGGTTTCTGAAACAAGAATCCAGCACAGTGCTATACTGGTGTGTGTAAGCTCACTTGTAGTTCCTGTGCACTGTGCTGCTCTGGCTCTTCCCAGTATCTTTGTGTCCTGGCTGTCAGGGGCTGCATGCTGGATAAGGGGAAATTGCTACTGATCTCCTGAAACTGGTATGTACTACCTGTGCTTTGCCTCTTGCACTTGTTAACTCTCCACTTCCTCCCTGTTGTTCCCAGGAAAGTCGGGATGGTCGTGTAGACAGCTGGAGAAATTTCCAGGCAAATACAAAGGGCAAGAAAGAAAAGAAAAACAGGACCTTCCTGAGACCTCCCAAAGTAAAAATGGAGCAGCGTGAATGATCCTGGAAGCACTGCCCAAGTGCAGCTCCTCAGTCCCTTTCTCTGCTTTTAAGGACTCATTGGCACCTAGAGTAAGATTTGCTTTTTAGTAGACTGTTTGTTTCCAGTCCAATATTAATTATCAGTCGAAGTATTTTTTGTACTCTGTCTGTTTGAAATAGGGCCAGAGAATGACCCCGGCCAGGGCCCCGCTACACGTAGAACACTTGGCTTAGGAGAGTCCCCTCCATTCCTGCTGTCCCGTGTGTCTGCTGCCCTGTAACTCGGTGTTTTGTACTTCACACAGACTGTGCTGTTTCACCACTTCTCTTTCTAGTTTGAGAGCTGAACAAAATATTGGAAAACCAAACCCTTCCAGGCATCGTCTTTCTCAGCGAGTTCAGCTTGGGAAAGATCTGGACTGGCTCTGGGAATGTGCTTCCAGCACTGTGTGGTGCAGCTGGCCTGCAGTGAAGTCCTGCAGCTCCTCACTGCATTGAGTGGTGCTTGGAAGGAACCTGCCCCCAAGATCTGATTTCCAAACTAAAATCCCAGCTCTCAGGCTTAGACTTCTGTTAATCTCAGACCAGCTGGTCACTTCCTATAAAGGAAAATAACTTCTCTTGATTAATAGTTAAGCTGCAATGGTCTGTATGTAAAATAAATTTTTACCCAAATTACCAGGGGTTTTTTTTCTTGGAATTATTAAAAAATGCAATAGCAAGAGTGTGAATGGAGTGCTGTCACTGAGATAGTGCTGCTCTCCAGCATGAACCTGTGCTCTCTGCCTTTCCAGTTCTCCACATCCCTTTTAAGCTGCCCCAGGTGTTCCAAGTGCAGTGTCACCAGCCTGACACGGAGGGGACATTAGCTGTCCTCATTCTCTGGCTGTGCTCCTGGCAGAGCCTGGCTGCCTTAATTCACAACCTGGCTGGCAACCTTCTCTGCTGGGAGAGGCTGTGGTTAAACTGGTGCAGCTGGGCTGTTCTGTTGGGAGGTTGGGATGTTGGCTGCAGCTCTGCAGTTGGGTGCCTGGGGAGCTCCAGGGCATGCAGGCAGCCAGTTCCTTCTGGCAGCAGTGCTTTGGGCACCTATGGGTTGTGACTGTCTTGCCCTTCGGGACTGTCTTAAAAGCTTCACGCTTCCTTTCCTGCCAAAATAGGAGCCAATTCTTGCCAACAAGGAAACCCCAACAACATTTCCTTGTTTAATAACCCACGGGGCATAAAGGGAGCAGACAGAAACACATGTGATTCCTTGTTGTGACTCAGGTGGATGTTGTGCCCATGACCTGAGCAATGCCAGTGCCACAGACTGTGTTGGGGGAACTCCTGTGTGGAATCTGGGCAGAGCAGTGCCAGTGGCAGCTGGAAGGAGTGGGGCCCCCATGTGCCCAGCCACCCTTTGTTCCCGGGCTGAAGGAGCACAAGGGGGGCTGATAGTGCTGCAGGAGGGGTACAGGAACAAGCTGCCCCTGCCTGAAGCATTTTCTGGCTGATGTTTTCTGATCTGGGGACTCCCACAGCAGAGCAGTGCCCTTCTGGCACTTTGCCTGATGAATCTCCACCTATCATGGAAGCCTTGGAACAAGTACTCACTGTGCTGCCTCCTGGGACCTGGAAGGAAATGAGGAGCTCAGAGGACAGATCTGGTGAGGGATCTGGCCTCCCTTTGCTGAGCTGGTACCATTTCTGCCCCCCTGGCCCAACCAGGGCGTGCCCCTGACCTGGAGCTGCTCCAGGGCTGGGCTAGCCCATCCCTGGCCTGTGAGGCACCAGGTGCCACAGGAGTGTGACAAGTCCCCTCCCCACCAATGGAGCCTCAACCACTGTGTCCCTTCTACTGCCTGCCCGAGGAAGGACCCACAGGAACTGGTGTCAAGCTCCAGGGTGCAGCCAGGGCACGGCTGAGCATGTCACAAGTGCCAAGAGGGAAGTGAGTCACTCACCTGGGAGCCAGCCCGACGCCCTCCTTCCTGCCAGAGCCTCTTCCCGGGCAGGAGCACACGCACAGCTCGGCCCTGCTGCTGTCTCCTCGTGCAGCACGGGGCTGGTGGGCTGGGGTCTGTGACTGAGCTGGAGCAGGTGCTCTGTGAACCCAAGGTAAGACTCTCCCTTCCCTTCTCCTTGCCCTCCCAGGCCTCCCTCCCCAAGCTCCACAAGCTCCTTCTGTGTCTGGATAACTCAGGACAAGGGCTGGCTCAACATCCCCCGTGGATCTCTGAGCTGTGGCATTTCGGACAGGGCCAAGGGCTCCCGAGACGTTTTCATCCTCCCAGCGTGGGTGTGGGAAGGCACTCCCTGCTCCCAGTGCCCAGCAAGCAGGGCTGAGGTGATGAGGTGCACTGTGACAGCACGAGTCAGGCAGGTGCCTTTGGGGCTGTGGGGACAGGGACCGCTCTCACCCCGAGTGACAACAGCCCTGGCTTTGCTTGGATGCTGTGAAGCAAGGTGAGGAGCCCTGCCTGGGCCTTACTCCTGCGAGGAAGAGGAGGCAGTGCTTGGAGCCTCTCAAGGAGGTCAAGGGCCCTCATCCCACTGGGCTGGCCGTGGCAGATGGGGCGGGAGGTGTCTGGCTGCAATTGGGAGCAGCAGGAGCTGCTGTGACAGCTCAGGCAGGACGCGGCAGGACAGAGCTGTCACAGCCTGGGGCTGTAGCACACAGATCCTGACACGGTGGCCCATGAGCTCACCCCTCTCTCTGCCCAGCGGAGCAGGGCTGGGCTTGGGAGCCACAAAGAGCCCAGGCTGCCCTGCTCCCTGCCTCAGGCACTGCTGGGGAGGCTGTCCAGCTACCAGCAGGGACATCCTCTGCCAGTCTGGGCAATGCCTGTGGCACAGCCAGCAGCAGAAGCCATGCCCTGCCTTGACTGCTGTCAGAGGGTACCCAAGGAGTGCTGCTGCCACTGTCCCAGGGGTGGCTGCTGGCCCGTGGGTTGATGTGTTTTCCCGCTGAGCAAGCCCAGCTCTGGGGCACATTCCTGCAGGGTTGGTAACGAGGTGGGGACAGGCTGTGCTCACCTCTGAAGTGCTCATGACGGGGGAAGCTGAGTTTATTTAGTGTTTCTTTCCTGCAGCAAATAAAAGAAAATTCTGTGGAGTGTTACATGAGTAGTGGGAACTCACAGACAGTACCAGCTGAGTGTGTGCTGTGGCTCCAAAAGAATTTCATGGTTTTACAAAGACCCATCCTGGCACTCAAGAAATGTGTCCTGGGGACTGGAACCAGCAGGGACCGAGCTCATCTGTGTGCCAGTGGCTGGTGCTGTCACAAGCTGCATGTTGGTATTTCATCTTGTCCTTGTTTGCTGCCTGTGTCACTGACAGGGCAGTCACAGACCCAGCAGCTGAAATGCTGTTCCTCTATTTGCACTCCTTGGAGAGCTCTTCTCTGCCAGCACAGTGTAGCTTGCTCTTGGGGAGAAATCTCTGGATATTTGCTTTTGAAACCAAGAGGTTCTGATCCCTCCAAAATTCACATGTGGTTACCCAAAGCGAGTACGTTGCTAACGGACTGTGTGTAAGGAGGAAACAACCACAAGGACATGTGCCAGAGGCAGGTGGAGGCTTACGGGAGGCACTGGGCATCTGCCGTGGCACCATGTGCTGCCACGAGAACGCTGCTGGCTGCCACACCCACGGGGAACAGCCGCTGCCCTGCAGTCAGCCTGTGTGGGGTTTTCCCCGGAGAGCGGAATCTGGAACAGCTGCTCTGGGATCCAGCACGTACAGCAACCTGAGGGACTATCAGTGCTTCTTAACAGCATCTCTGGGAATCAGAGTAAAAGGAGTTTATTTTTTATTAGGTTGCAAGGTGGGTTGATGAAAATGAAGGAATATTCAAGATTGTTTTTTTTTCTCGACTCAGCCTTTCACAGCCGTCAGAGCTGTCAGCTGGTGTGTGCATTCCCTGGGTGGGAAGAGCAGGAAATAGTGTCAAACACAGGACAGTCAGACTGCTGAACGAGCCCAGCCTCCAGTGGCAAAACGCATCTTAATATGCTCAGAAATCGGCAGCAGAGCCAGAAGAGGAGGGAAAGAGGGTCCCCAGAGGGGAGCGGAGTAAAAGGGAGGAGCTGGCTGTGGGCACTCTATAGGGACAAAAGGATCTGCTGATGCAGAATGGCCATGCTGCAGGGCTGAGCAGAGGAAGACTTCTGAAGGTTCCTCCCCAGCCCAAAACCCCCCGGGCTTTCATTTCCTCTAAGGGCTGGGTTGTGGCAGGGCAGTGAGCCAAGATATGTCAAGTGTTGCTACATCCCCTGCAGCACTCCCCTTGCCCCTGACATCGCTGGCTGCTCTCCCCAGAGACTTGGGCTGGCTGTCAGCCAACCTCTGTAGCAGGCTCTGGTTTGCTTTTAAGTTTAAACCCCCAGGAGCAGCCTGGGGCTCTGTCTCTTCCAGGAAAAGTCAGATTCCTTCATCCTTACAGCAGCTGATGGGAAGGGGAAAGGAGGGAGGATGTCTGGCGGCAGAGGGAAGGAGGGGGCTGCAGCTTCCATCCCAGCACAGCTCTGGAGCATCTCTGCAGGAGCCTCAGCTCACCCTCATGTGGCCTGACAGACAGAGCTTGGCTGTCCCTTGCTGCACATGCCAGCCCCCCGTGCAGCCCACCCTGCCGAGGCTTCCATCCCATGTGGTGCCATTGCTACGGGGCTCCCTCACATTGCAGGGTCCACTCTGCTCAGGGGGCTAACAAATACCTCGGTCACCCCGTGCTGTGGGGCCAGTTGTGGTGTCCATGGACTTCTGGTTGTTTTGGAGTTTTCCCTTGGGGTGGTTCAGAGCAGCAGGACGTGGATTGTCCTGCAGTTTGTGGAGCACTTGCACATCTCCAGCCTGGCCTGAGCTCACTGAGGGATCCTGGGGCTGCCTGGCACTGGGATGCACACACACACAGCACCGTGCTGAAGTGCACACCAGGGGTTTCCCTCTGCAGTGGCCCTGGGAAAGGCCACCTGCACCCTCTGGAGAAGAGCCAGGGAAGATCCAATCTGGAAACCAGACTGGTGCTGGCGCTTTGCCTGCCCCTGGCTGAGGACATCCAGGCACTGGCACAGACATGTGCTGGCTGCCCTGGTACTGTGCAGCCCAAAACCTTGAGACTCCTGGGGCCAGGTGAGCCAAAAGCCAGACAGCACTGCTGCTGTCCACCTTGACCCCTCTGTCAGTGCCACATCTGCCTCGCTGATGAGAAGATTTCCATATCCCAGCTTGGAGCCAGGGCTTGCCAGCCCAACAACAAAAATGTGACTAGAAAGTGTCCCAGTGTCTGTGCCAGCTCCTTGCCGTTGGAGAAGTTTGGCTGATGGGGGCCAGGGCATACAACCCTCAGCCCTGTGGCTCCCAGGACATGAAGTCATGCCATGGGGATCTCTGGTGCCCCCAGAGCATGGACATGGCCTTCTATGGAACGTTTGCCATTAAGGACGTTTCCTGAGAAGAGCTAGGAGAGCTTTTCCCAGCCTTCCCAGAGGAGCTCCAGTGCAGACTGGCCTCTGCTGCTGCTGCTGCTGCTGGGGCCCCTGCCGTTGCTCATCCCGTTTTTTGCCCTCTTTCAGGATCATCAGAGGCAGAGATATTCTGAGGAAAAAGCCTTAAGGACTTTCCAGACTTTTTACTGTGGCTAATTGTCTTTCCTCTACAGCTTATTTTATTTCTCATTTCCTTTAACTGATGTCACACATTTCCTCTCCTCTAGTGACTCTGCAATCGTGCTACAGTTGCTCCCATTCTGGTGCCCTGTTCTTAAGAGCTGCTGGTGTGGAGACTGTCCAGCCCCAGGGCAGG
This sequence comes from Sinosuthora webbiana, assembly GCA_013397395.1. Classification (NCBI taxonomy): domain Eukaryota; kingdom Metazoa; phylum Chordata; class Aves; order Passeriformes; family Sylviidae; genus Sinosuthora; species Sinosuthora webbiana. Next base: position 20,327 of record VXBN01002708.1, on the reverse strand, counting down.
GAAAATAACATCTGGGAGACAACCAAGCATCCTCAGTGAAACCCCGTTCTAAGGCTGAAGACGGACATACTGTGCTGAATTTTTTCAACTCTGGTAAGCAGAAAATACACTTCATTAGTACTATTCCTCTTGAAATATACTCTTTGCTGATGGCAGAGCTTGCTTGTATCTGTAAGCCAGTAAACCCTGACTGGGAGGGCACAGCCCATGGCAGAGCCTATAGACCAGGAGCAGGATTGGCAGGTGCCCTGACCATGGTGGTTAATTCCACCTTCAGCCCTGCATTCCAGTGCAGCTGATGGTACAAACCACCTGGCATGACTGGCTGGGGGACTGTGGACAAGGCAGTGGCTTGGGCTGGAGGTCTCAGGGGGTTTGGCCAGGTGGCACAGGCTGCTGCAGCAGAGAACAGGACCCAGAGGCACCCAAACCCTGCCCGTGGTCCCTGCTCACCTCTCTGCTGGCACAGGCAGCATGAACAGACTGCAGAGAAAGGGGCACTGCCTCAGAGGACAGGCTGGGGAGAGCCCCTGCAGAGTGCTCCAGAGCCCAGGGCTCAGAGCATTCACAGGTGTACAGAGACATCAGCCTGGGCTCCTCAGGCTGAAGACGGAGTTGGGCATTGGGTAAATTCCGTGGGGAATGGTGCTGTGTTCCCTCCTGGCTGTGCTCAGTAGATAGAACGCCTCACTTGGCTCATGAGAAGGAAACCACCTCTCTTGTGATCCCCTGCAGGACCCTGGCATTGGCAGGGCACAGCCTCCTGATGGAAAGAGAGGTGAGCTCTCCCAGGTGGTGCTGGGCCAGGAGATGGCACTGCCATCCCCCACAGACACCTTTGCCAGAGATTCCAGCAGACTGTTCTCACACCCACCTCTCCCTTTCGGAGCACAGCCCTGTGGCTCAAGCCCACCTTCTGTGCAGGACTCTGCCGTGGAGGGGACATGGATGTTCACTCTCCCTTCCACCCCATCTGCTAAATCGGGCAGCTGGTGTGCAGTCTGCAGATAGTGAAGTTCACCAGAGCTCCTGGGCAAAGTTTGGTGGCCACCATGCCATTGTGCAGAGCCAGAAAGGGAGGTGTGGGTGGACAGTGCCCTGGGGCAACCATCTGAAGGGACTTTGTGAACAACAGCTGTGCCCATGTGTTGGATGTAAGCGCTTCTCCTCATGAATCCTGCCAGAGAGATGCATTACCTGGTTTTTTTCCTGCCTTTCTTGGTATACTCAGGTCTAGTGCTACAGGAATAGACCACCTTTAATTGCAAAGATCCCAGCCTTAGGCACCAGACCATTTGCTGGTGTTGCAGATAGTCACAGCAGTGTGAATTTATGATGCAGATTTGAAAGAAAAAAAGAAAGTTCTCTAATGATCTCAGGTAATTAGGAGTTCTTGGGCTTGTATTCCTTACTCTAATGTCAGACTAGTGTATGAAACATTACACTCCCTGTGCCAAAGCCCACCACCTGAATAATCTACTGCCCTTTGGAGATCAGGGGGCTCTCAGAAGGGTGGCAGAGATCCAGGTGAATGAGGAGGAGCACACGTGTCACCTGGGGCCAGCTCCCAGCACTGCCAGGCTGCGTGTCCATCCCACACGGACCGTGGCTGGAAGATTGAGCTTCAGGACACTTGGAACTCAGCACTGCCCAGCATGCAGCTGCCTGGGAAGCTCCAAATCTTGTCGTGTCCTTAGGGGACCTGAGAGGGGTGAGGAAGGACAGGACCCTCAGGGAGGTCACTGCTGCCTTCCTCTCCTAACAGCTGGAGAGCAGTAGCGAGGATTGCAATTCAGCGGAAAAAGGGAGAGCGAGCTCCAGCTCCAGCTGACTTCCCCCTTTGCAGAGGGAAATTGCAAACATGCAAATGTGTAAATGAGGAACAACAGCACAAGGGCACCCGGGGGGGGGGACTCAGCCCACAGAGGATGGGATGGGGGTTCCTGGAACTGCCTGCTGCTGGGGAGGATCCAGAACGTTTTGAGGCAGGAGGGGGCATCTGCTCAGGAGCAGCAAGTGAGGAAAGTGATCCTGTCCCTCTGCTCAGCCCAGGTGAGGCCACATCTGGAGTGTTGTGTCCGCATCTGGGCTCCTCAATCTATAATTAAACCCCCTTAAGAAAGTCGTGGAGCTCCTGGAGTGGGTCCAGCAGAGGCTGCAGAGATGACGAAGGGTCTGGAGCATCTCTCTGATGAGGAAAGGCTGAGGGAGCTGGGGCTGTTCAGCCTTGAGAAGAGACATCTGAGAGGGGACCTGTCTGTCTGTGTCTGCAGGGAGGGGTCAGGGGGACTGGGTCTTTTCAGTGGTGCCCAGAGGCAGGACGTGGACACCGGCACAAACTGAAACACAGGAAGTCCTGATCTCATCTGAATATGAGAAAAACTTCTCAGCTGTGAGGGTGACAGAGCCCTGGAACAGGCTGCCCGGAGAGGCTGTGGAGTCTCCTTCCCTGCAGTTATTCAAACTCTGCCTGGATGCCATCCTGCACAACCTGCTCAGGGTAATCTGCTTCAGCAGGGGCTGGGCCAGGTGATCTCCCAAGACCTTTTCCGACCCCAACTCTTCTGGGATTCTGTAAGAGATTTTTATCACATATTGTTTCACATCTGGAATTCTTTAAAATAAGTATAAAGAAGTTAAAAAGTATCAGGAACCATATTGGGAGGTAGGGGCATGAGGGAGGTGGCAGGGGAAGAAAGGAGAACCAGTTGCAGGGACAGGATGAGTCATAGAAAACACTTCTGATTCTAGTAGAAGATTAAGAAGCTTGAGACAGGGCAGAGTAACAGATTATTTTTATCTAAGAACTTTCCTCAGAAAAGTATTTTAAGATTAGAGAGGAGTGATCTGAGACCTCACTGCAGCGAACAGTGCTGGATGACGACACAGAGGTTTGTATGTTGTGGCAATGGGATCAAAGAGAGGACCAAGGAGACAGGGCTGGTGTCTGGCTGGAACCAAGACATCAGCAGAACTCATGTGGTCATAGACAACTGATAATGAAAGGTTTGGGGATTTGGCTTAGCGATGGTGCCAAACCAATCAGCTTGATTTCTGCTGTCTACTTTTAGGAAAGAAGAAAAAAAAAAGCTGCGGCAGGAAACTTCTTGAGATGTGCTCACTCGACACCATGATGTCTGGAAAGGGCAAAGGAGGTGCTAATTCCTGCAGTTCAGGCCGCATAGATTCTGAGTTTCGCTACAACCTCTTCCCTGTTTTCTACAGCATTATTTTCATTCTGGGCTTTGTTGCCAACTGCTACGTTCTCTGGATCTTCAGCCGCATTTACCCCGCCAAGAAACTCAATGAAATCAAGATATTCATGGTGAACCTGACAGTGGCTGACTTGCTCTTCTTAGTGACGATGCCAATGTGGATTGTTTACTACCACCACTGTGGAGACTGGATCATGCCCGAGTTCCTCTGTAACGTGGCTGGCTGTTTATTTTTTGTTAATACCTACTCTTCTGTTGCCTTTCTGACGGTCATCACATACAACCGTTACCAAGCTGTGACTAATCCTATTAAAGCTGCTCAGCTGACCACCCAGAGAAGAGGTATCTACCTCTCAGCAGCCATCTGGATCATAATAGTGGGCAGTGCTTTGTATTACCTTTTTGACAAGAATACTAACCAGGAGCAGGTCGGCTCCAGGAATTTCACGCGGTGCTTCGAGAGCTATGACACCTCGGGTAGCGTTTCAGCTGTTCTCGCCATTCACGTCATCATCTGCATCCTCTTCTACATCATTTTCCTTTTAATACTGGGTTGGAACATTGTCATTATCAGGACCCTGTTCTCCAAGTCAGTGCACCCACGGAAGAGCGCTCATGTCAAGCAGAGGGCCCTGTGGATGGTGTGCACGGTGCTGGCTGTGTTCATCATCAGCTTTGTGCCCCATCACATCGTGCACCTGCCCTGGACCCTGACTGTCCTGGAGCAGTGGGAGAAGGAGAACTGTCAGCTGCGCCAGCAGCTCAACGACGCTCACCAGGTGACTTTGTGCCTCCTGAGTACCAACTGTGTGTTGGACCCCATCATCTACTGCTTCCTCACCAAGAAGTTCCAGAAGCACGTTTCAGAAAACCTGAGAAGCATGAAAGGGAGTCGCAAATGCTCCAGGCAAACAACAGACACGATGATTGAGGGCACCATTCACCAAGAGGATGGCATTAGGATGTCTTAGGGCCACTCGGTGTGTTCTGACTGCACGTGGAGAGGAGTTAATTATTCGCTCATCTTTTCTCAAAAAGAGGCACCAAGGGACACAACAGAGGACCAGGATTTTACATTTTCTTTTTCCCATTAGACAGATGAATGGATGCTCATTTCTTCTGTTACATGCAAGGGCCAGAACTGGAATCTGCAGTAAACTGGCAGCAAAGCTCCTTCTGTCCAGGCTGGTGCTCTCATGGGCACTGAGAACAGCTCAGAAATGTGAAAGAAGTGTGTCACTGAGCCTCTGCAGTGAGCAGCTGGAAGCTGAGCGTACCAAAACTACCCATTGTGTCAGCCCAGAGAGCACCATCCCTGCTCCTCTGCCTGTCCAGCTCTCAGAGTGGATCCAGTATCAGAGCTGTAAGGGATTTCTAAAAGACCTGGAAGAACAGACTGAGCTCTGAGTATTATCAGGTGGCTCTTCTAAGCAGCTTACATGGTCCTGTGAAGAGAGTCTGAGCTCATGAAGCTCTTGAGTGGCTGTAAGGGATGTAGTCCATGGAATTCCTCAACTGCTGTCATAGAGATTTGCACCTCTGATCCCTTCATCCCTTCTTAGCGACTCGCATGCTCTGCTGGGACCCAAACTTGATGGATGTCTGGGAGTAGCTGTTACGAATCTTTGCTTCCAGATCTTGAGTCAGTAAAGTAGGGAAGGAAAGGAAGAGAAATTTGCAGTGCCTCAGCACAGCTCCCCCTCTCCCTACACCAGATCAGCATTAAGGCCAAAGGGCACTGTGGTCTGCCCTGGCTCCCTGTGTGAGAGCAGAACTGGCCAGGCAGTGGTCTCATGCACTCAGTTTTGTAATTTCTGACTGACTGCATGTGTTTGCAGACTCCCAGTCTTGCTCAGGAGGCAGCAGATAACCGAGGGCTACTGTCAGCATGGGCATTATGATATGGAAAAAAAAAGCTTAAAATGTTTCTGTATCGTTGTACTTATTTATTTAAATTAGGGTTATAGCCATTACATTATTCCTTCCTCCAGCCTTTCCAGTTCTGCTGCAAATAATCAAAGTTGACTAGTTATTGATCTACAGCAAGTGAACTGTTAGGTCAGGACACTTGACAAATAATTTCCACACTCCAGCAGCACTGGAGCCTCTCACCCAGGGCCGGATGCAGTCCACTGGGGCCCAGGGCAAAGTGGTTTTCCATGGGTGCTGAGTTCTGTTAACAGTCATGAGACTCTTGGGGTTCCTTTTCGGACCCAAATTGCTCAATCTAGCACAGGAAATTGGTCAGGGAAGGGAACTTACTTGTTTTCACAACAGTTGTTGGTTCCCTAAAAGATCTAGTCTGCTGGTGACAGGAAGGGTGTATCTGACCTGTGGCACCAGTTATTCATGTGCAGGACAGCAGCATTCCCACACCTGCCCAAGAATGGGGGAGATAAGCTCAAGTCTTTCCAAAGACAGGACCAATATTTGTGCTGCTCTGCCTGTACCCAGTGGAGATACAGGTCCTTCAGATGTGGAGCTCCTTAGGCAGGTTTTGTCCTTATTTGTGCCAGTGAGGAAAAGGACTGAGATGTTTATTTTTCTAAGGCCATTTCCAGGACCAGCACTGCACTCCAGGCCCAGTGCCAGAGGAAAGAGTCTGATCACAATAAAAACGCATCTCCCTCCTAATCCTGGGCTCTGCTTCAGTAATGGCCACACAAAACAAACCCTTGCCAACACTTCATGCTCCTCAGACACCTTCAAAGATGTGCCCTGAATCTGCAGAGCCACGGCACACAGGAAGGGAGCAACTTCTGTAATTTAAAAGCCTAAATGTGGCTTGCTGGAGGAATCTGCCTCTCTTTCTGCATTGGTCTGTGAGAACACTCTGGATGAGGAGCTCTCGCAGCTGGCAGAGGGGTGACCTGCTCCCCCCCTGGGCTCCCAGAAATAGTGGAGCTCTCATTTCACAGACCCTAAAGCCCTGATAGATGGAGCTTGGCAACTCTTGGAGGAAATGTAAAGAATTTTTACATGGAAAGCTGGCGGATGAATGATCTTCTGCTGATTCTTGGAAAGCTTGCAAGAGTTTACGGTTTACCATGGATACATAAAAGGCTTCATTCCACAGGAAGCACTGTGGGCTCAGGGAGCAAAGATAAACTTGCATCTGAGGAAAAGGATAAGCAGAGGGAAAAGCCCCAAGGCCGCTTCAGGAGATGTTGTGCTAATTAGTCAGTAAAATGCATTTCTAAAAAACCAGGCTAAGCTGCTACTTCTGTTCCTGGAAATACTTTCTTGTTCTTACCACAGTGTTGCATTACTCTGCTTTACCTTGCAATGAAATGGATCCTCAAAAGCTCTTTTAAATAAAGTGTGTTCCCCAAGTGTTTTGCACTTTAACTTTTCCCACCTTCTCGTCTTTCTGGATTTATACTTGAGGGAAAGCCTTGGTACCAAACCGAAACAGTTTCAATGTGTTTTTTTTTTTTTTTTTTAACCATTATATGAACTCTTGGAAGGGGTGAAATGAAAGGTTAAGCAAGGTTCTACCTGCTAAAAGGGAAGGGAAAGAAATAATTTCAGATAGGAAACAACTTCTGAAAAAATCTGCTAGAGCTCTCCAAAACCCAACCAGACAAAACGCCCTGAACTCTCTGACCTGTGTATGGGAAATTCATACAGCTCACCTGTGTGGCTGCGATGTGACAGGCCATTTTAATGTGTTGGGTTTGCAGGGCCAGGCTGTGGTAGTGGAGGAGGCGGGGAGGGTGGCAGTGGGGAGGGCTGCAGGGGTGGTTTCTGTGGGTTTCTGTTTCTGAAAGCTTTCAGCAGCTTTCCCCGTGTCCAACGAAGCCAAAGCCATTCGGCTCCAGGGCGGGCCCGAGCCCATCAGCGACGGTGGCAGCACCTTTGGGATAACACAATAAAAAACCAGTTATTGCATAGGAGCAATTCGCAGCCGAGGAAAAAAGGAGTAAGAATATGTGAGAAACAGCCTGGCAGAGCCCAGCGTCGGTGGGGAAGGTGGGCAGGACCTGCCGCAGGTGCTGGGGCTGAGATTCCCCTGCAGCCCATGGTGGGGCAGCCCATGGTGGGGCAGCCCATGGGGTGGGCAGGGGGTGCAGAGATGCCCCTGGAGGAGCCCAGGCCGGAACAGGGGATGCCCGAGAAGCTGTGACGGCGTGGGAAGCCCGCGCTGGAGCAGGGTCCTGCCAGGACATGCGGACCCGTGGAGAGAGAAGGCCAGGCTGGAATGTCTGCTGGCAGGACCTGTGACCCCATGGGGGACCCGCGGTGGAGCTGCCTGTTCCTGGAAGACTGACCCCGTGGGGAATACCCCACGCTGGAGCGGGATATTTCCGAAGAGGGCATCATCCCTTGAGGGACGGAGAGCGTGTGATCCCCTGTTCCCGCCCCTGCGATGCTGGGGGGAGGAGGGAGAGAATCGGGAATACAGCGAGTCCGACAAGCCCGGAAGGGTGCGGGATTAAGATGTGGGTTTATGTCTCATTGCCCTACTCTGGTTTCTCTCGCAGTAAATTAAACAGATCCCCTCGGCCGGGTCACGTCTGCCGTACCGGCGCTGGGTGAGAGATCTCTCCCGCCCTGCTGTCGCCCCACCAGCCTTTCGTTCTGTTCTCTCTCCCCTGCCCGGCTGAGGAGGGCGGTGATGGAGCGGCTTTGGTGGCACCCAGTGACCGAGCCCCTCTGCATTTAAATACCCCTTGGGACAGTGAGCGGAGGGGCGGCCCCGGGAACGCCACACGGCCCGGCCCCACAGCGGCCCCGGGAACGCCACACGGCCCGGCCCCACAGCGGCCCCGGGAACGCCACACGGCCCGGCCCCACAGCGGCGGCAGTCCCGGGAACGCCACACGGCCCGGCCCCACAGTGGCCCCGGGAACGCCACACGGCCAGCCCAGCAGCGGCTCCGAGAACCCCACACCGCCCTGTCCCACAGCGGTCCCGGGAACGCCACACCGCCCTGTCCCACAGCGATCCCGGGAACGCCACACCGCCCAGTCCCACAGCAGCGGCGGCCCCCTCACGGCCCGAGCCCGGCCGAGCCCTCATGCCCGCGGCCCCGCCCCGGGCCGGGCGGGCAGTGACGCCACTGCCGGCGCCCCGCTCTGTTCCGGCGGGGAGCGCGGGCGCCGCTGCCATGTCCGCTGCGGGCCCCGGGCCCGGCTCCGGAGCCGCCTCTCGGTAAGAACCTGCTCCGGCCCTGCGCACG
>VXBN01002708.1:0-11895 GCA_013397395.1 Sinosuthora webbiana | reverse complement strand
GGCGAGGCCGCCGCGTGTGCTCAGCGTGCGCTGCTGCCCGTGCCTCGGCCGGAGCGCGGGCCCGAGCGGCCGCGGCAGCACCGGCGGCGCGGGGCTGGACCTTGTCCGGCCGCCGCCGAGCCCGGCGGGGTGTGCCCGGCTGTCCCGGCTTCTCCGCCGCTGCCGGTGCGCGGAAGAGCTGGGAGAAAGGCAGGAGGGGCAGGGGGGCACTGCCCGGCTCCCTGCGCTCGCCCAGGCCGGAGGGAGCCTGGATTCAGAGCCCGGCCCGCGCCTTGCCCAGGGCTCGGTGCGTGGCCACAGCGGGCAGGCCGTGCGGGCATCCCCAGGGCACAGCTCAGCACACCTGCATCGCTCTCGGGTGGGCTTAGCTGCTTGTGCATCTAATAGAGTGTTTGGGCTGGGCTTGAGCCTCTCACAAGGGAGTCTGGATCCAGATCAGCTCTGCTGGATGTTCCTGGTTCCGGGAATGCTGTGCAGAGTTGCTGGAGCTTTATATACAGACAGCTGCAGGGCAGAACGCCTTGTTCGTGTGGTTGCTGTGCTGCATGGTGTGGCTGAGTGGTTTCCAGAGTAGAGCTAGTCCTTGATGGAACATGGCTGTAGCCATTCTGATGGAGCATCGAACAAAGGGTCGTGGTGGAGTTTGCTCTCAGAATGGAGCTAGCTCTGCTTCTGATACACTTAATCTGTAGTGTAGTAACCTCCAACTGGTAATTAGGAGTCAACATACTGATGAAGATAACGATAATCATAAAAATCTTATCTGCCCCTTGTTTGGTTTCCTTCAGTTTTGTCTGTTGTGGATTATCTTGAGCTCCGGAAGCCGAATAAAGTACATTTAGTGGAGAATCACAATTCACGTGCCTCAAGTCAGTGGTTTCGTAGTAAGTTACTTTTAAAAATGCATGAACATCGCAGCTTTCTCAGCCTGCAAACCTCCAGGCTTGTTGGGCTGAACCTACTGTGTTTGAGGGATTTTCCTTGTCACCTCATGGTGTGATCCCTGTTCCTTGTGGAGTTCTGCCCTCCAGCTTTTGCCACACAAGCAGTGATCTGCTGGAACATTCTCCCTGCTCTGTTTGAAGCGTTGCTGAGCTTGAGGTCCTGCAGTTTCCCAGCTGCTGCAATTCCTGCAGTGTTTGCCTGCAGCTTTTGTCTCCCCCTCAGCTCTTCGCATCGAACAAACAGCAGTTATGGCACCTGGGGAACTGTGAATTGTTGGCTTGTGCATCCCATCTGATGGAAAAATCGTTGCTTTTCAAATAATTTCTTTGAAAAACTGTCAGGGATGTATACAATAGCTGTGGGAATTCCCAGGCGATTGGTGACTTTGGAAGTATTTGTAACTCCTCAAAACTTTGCCCCCGAATAATCCAAATGTTGAATGAATTTTGAGTTGAATATGTCAGAGGGCACTATAAATGGGTTTCCATGTGTTGTAGGAATGAGTTGGAGCCCCTCTACAGCAAATGAATGTGCCATTTCCTAACTTCTCTTTACCAAAAGATGGTTATAGATGGCTAAACACAAAACTAGATAAAGTATACTGAAATACTATAATGGAACTAAAATTCAGGCAAGTAATGTGTCCCTGTGTGCAAGCCAGGCTGTACACAAGTTACTCAAGGCATAAAGCAGATAATATGTCACTGGGACATGAGTAGCTCCAAGCTGTACTCTCAGTTAGCAGAAGTTGGGTTATTTTTTTTTTTCCCCTTAAATCTGCTATTAGAAAAGGGATGTTTGATAAAACTTTTACTGGGTCTGCAAAACCCTGTGATTGGAAAAAGGAGCTGCCAGGATTGGAGAGGTGTGGAAACTTTTGAGCCTGAAATGGAATTGTGTCAGGACCTAACAGCTATTATTTTCTGTATGTTCTTGCACCAAGCAGTGTCTGCAGACCACCCATCTCCAGACAGTGTCTTCCTACAGGAACCTGGCAGTGGTTTTGTCCCCTATACCAGGACCAGTGGCACTCACTGCTTGGTTATACATCGAGGAAGGTCTTTTCCAGCTTTTTCTTGCTTTGTCTTACCCTTAATTTATTTTCTTTATTTCATCCTAATTGGTCTACATTTTTTTTTTCCTTTACTTGGTTAAAGGGCTGCAAACCAGCATCTCTTCAGCAGTATTCTCTGCTGGCCCCTCTCTGGCAGAGATTCTGGGACCATTTGTGCAGGTGCCATGACTGGAGACACTCCAGTACCCGAGGGAGTAACTTCAAATCCTTTCTTTCTTCTTGCAGCTGCCTCCAGAGCCTCAGTGAAGGGGATGTGGCAAGGGCTGGGATCTCCTCCTGATGCCTTACCCAGCGTGGTGTTTAGGAGAGTGCTGTGACACAGCAGGGCACAGCAGCCTCTTCAGGGTATGGTGTCACTGTCACTCACACCAGTCACTGCCCTGGCTTTTCCAGGTTGTCACCCGTCACTCCTGTAACTGAACAAGCTAACTAGAAAACAAGCCTTTTATTTGAAAAATAATATAATATTGTGATGGAGCCAACTGGGGACTCTTTCCATCTCTTAAGTAGACTTTTATTTGAGGTTAAGGGTGTGTCTAGCCTAATTTCAGAGGTGGTGGAACAGTTCAGTTCTGCAGCAGATGGGTCTCTCCTCAGTTAAGGCTTGGTACTGACAGATTTTAGAGCTAAAAGGCAGCAGAAAGTGCTGTGGGCTCTTCCTTCACAAGGGTTGGCTGGTACATGTGGTGAGCAAGGAGACATGAATTCCTGGGCTGTCGTTCAGCCTGAAGGTGTGTGTCAGCCTCTGGTTCTGCCCAAATTTAGCCCAAATTTCACTCTTCCTGAGCCCCCTGGAGCAGGCCCGTGGTCACAGGTGACAGAGCTGCCAGCCCCAAGAGCTGTGAAGTGAGTTGTGCTCTGCTCCTCACCTGTCCCAGTGGTCAAATAAAACTGGTTGTAACTTAGCAGAGTGTCAGGTTAAACGTGCTTTGATTACCCCTGCAGGAGTTTGCACAATGTGACAGCTCTCAGCTGGTGTCAGCTGCAATGAAAGTGCCCAATCTTATCCCTGGCCACAGCTAATTACAGATCTGTTAGTAATGACCAGCTCATTCATCTGCCCACATTCATCTTGTGCCTGAGGTTTGCTGTGGTCACGACATACAGCACTGGTTTTACTGGGATTTGTTTGTTACCCAGTTAGGGATTGAGTCTCAGTGCCAAGGTCTGAAGAAAATGTATTTATAGCAATCGAGATATCTTCATGATCTTGTTCATTTCCTCCTGGAAGCCACAGTTCAGCAGTTTTGCTGAAGCCCTCACAGGTACCTGGTCTTTGCTTGACCTCCCAGGTTCTTCCTTTTTCAGCTTAGTTAGAGGTGGTCTGTCCAGCCAAACTGTCCTCCCCCTGCATTTGCTCATTTTCTTGCCTCTTGTGGTGGGCTGGGCTCTTGTGCCTGGGGAAGCTGTCCTTGGTGATCAGACATTGCCTCTTCAGCCCCCCCATGGCACTATACAGATCAGATCAGCCTTCTGAACAAACTGTCAGCTGGCTGTTTATTTTGTTACTTGTCATCTTCACTTCTCCTGGGACCTTGAGCTGAGTACAGCTGAGAACTGAGAGTTTCTCTAATAGAAGTATAGGTGTGTTTTGTGGTAGCCTCTGGTGCTGGCTATTTGACTTTTTGATATGTATGAGTCAAATCTTTAATTGAAAATGAATTTTAGAATTGCATAATGTCAGTAATTCCTTTTTGTGGTCAATGTGATGCAGCTTTGCTGTCTGACTCGAGAGAAGTTTAAAATGTTCAGTCTTTTGTTCAGGAAATGTCCTAATCTATTAGATTATGTCTGAAGTGGCTTTTAGGAATTAAAGGCAGCGTGTCCTGCTGTTGGGAGGTCTGATTTTAAAACCATGGAACTCAAACAGCTTTTTTTTTTTTTTTTTTTGTGTCTAGGGCTGCAGCTCTAGAAGTTTGTGACCTGTTCATTAATTCCCAGAAACACAAAAATGTATATGGGCTGTGAGATTTCAGGTGCCACACCCTGTGTCGTCTCCAGGGGAAAATCTCTCTGGCCTCACTGCAAGTTACATCCTCAGGAAGAGAGGAGGGAATCAATTCTTCTGCTTGGCTGATGTTTCTGTAAATCACTGTGCTCTGCTTTTGTCACTGGAAGGTAGCAGCAGTCCTGTGCTCTTGTGCCCTGTGAGGGCCCATGTTGGCTCTGCCTAGCAGGAGTTGCCACATGATTTCTGGGCTCAGCGGGAGTTGTTTTTCTTGAGGATGAAGTTGTTCTTTCCAAATCTCCCTTTTGTGAAAACAGCTCTTTTCCCCATTAAGATTTTTTCCCTGCTGTGTTTCAAAATCGAATTGGAAAAGCATTGCATAAGAGCTGGGAAAACAAGCGTGCTGTGAGGGCCAAGCAGAGTGAGCTGCAGCCAGTCAGAGCACTGATGGCCCTTCAAGGGTCTAAAAATCACGGGGAACTTCCTGTCAGTGGGACAGGCATTGCTGAGGAGAAAACTAGAGTTGTGTTTCCATGTTTGATTTCAGTTATTTCCTCACTGTGTTTATTTCTTATTTTATTTTACAGCACAGGTTTTTTTTTTTTCCATTTTAATTTTAATCAAACCATGATTTTTTTTCAGTCCTACAGGACAGCATTTGGACGCTTGTCATACCTTCAGAAACAGGGCGTACAAAATGCCTTCCTTGTAACTTTTACACTGTTTGATTCTGAAATTTCCTGGCTGATAAAGGAGGGGAAGCATGGAGAGAGAGAGAGAGCAGGGAATCATCCAGCAGCACTCATTGCAAAGACTTACTCTTCTGGTTGTCACAGTATTTTGTGTGTGTTGTACCTAGGGGCATGTGGGTACTTTTGGTTTTATTTGGGTCTTTTAATTAAACCTAAACAAATAAAGGGGGCTTAGATCTACCATTCTGCACTGTGCCAAGTTCTGCTTCTCTCTGTCAGAAGCTGTTTGTCATGTTGTGAGTGGCACAGAGTGAAAACTTTGAGGAAAAGCTCTGCTCCAGCTGGGTGATGTCTTGAATTGCTTTGGCTGCATGTTCTGATCCTCTGTGTGTGTAATGCAGCAGCGTGGGGCACATTGTCATGAAATTACCCACCAGAAAATATGGGAAGACTGTACTCCTCTGCTGCCTAATTCATGTGCTTTTGCTGCTGTTCATTGTAAGGTGGTGGCCCTTGAATAACTGAGGAGTGAAAATAACTGCAAAGGTGACTCATAGAAAAAAAACTTGTAGGAAACATTACGGCCATTGCTGTAAAAGACAATAAAAAACGTTTCTATAAATACACACGACACCACTTAGACAAGTCTCTGGGGGCAGATAGGATCCAGCCAAGGGCACTGAAGGAGCTGGCAGAGGTGCTCACTGAGCCACTCTCCATCATTTCCCAGCCTTGCTGGCTAACCAGGAAGGTCCCACTTGGCTGGATGCTTGCAGATGTGGTGCCCAGCCAGAAGGAGAGTCAGAAAATGGGTCTGGGGGCTGCAGCCTGACCTCAGAGGGGTGGCAGGTTGTAGAACAGACCACCCTCCATGCCCTCATATGGCACAGGACAAGCAGGGGTCAGTCCCAGCCAGAAGGTGTTCAGGAGAGGCAGATCCTGCCTGACCCACCTGAGCTCCTTCTACAACGAGGTGACTTGAATCATGGATAAGGGATGTGTCTGCCTGGACCTCAGTAAACCCTTTGACACCATTTCTCCTGGAGAAACTGGCTGCTCAGGGCTTGGGCAGGTGTACTGGGCTGGGTTTAAAACTGGATGGATGGCTGGGCTCAGGGAGTGAAGGGGAATGGAGCTGCATCCCTGTGGGCCCTGGTGGAGTTCCCCAGGGTTCAGTACTGGGACCAGTCCTGCTTAAATATCTTAATGTTCTGGAGAAGGGAATGGAGTGCATCCTAGCCACAATCTCATGGAACACTCCAGGCTGGGAGGAAAGGATCCATCAGGAAAGGACCTGGGGATGCATATGAACCAGGATCTGTGCAGGTAGCCAAAAATGCCAAGGGCATCCTGGCCTGTGTGAAAAATGGTGTGTCAGGCAGGAATAGGGAAATGATTATCCCCCTCTTTTGAGTTCAGTTTTGGGCCTCTCACTACAATACAGATATTGAAGGGCTGGAGTGTGTCCAGAGAAGGGAACAGAGCTGGGGAAGGGGCTGAAGCACAAGTCTGATGGGGAGCAGCTGGAGAAGCTGGTGTGGCTCAGGCTGGAGAAGAGGAGGCTTGAGAGGATCTTCTTGCTCTGCACAGCTCCTGACAGGAGGATGGAACCAGGTGGGGTCAGCTCTGCTCCCAGGGGACAAGGGACAAGAGAAAATGGCCTCAAGCTCTGCCAGAGAAGGTTTAGATTGGATATCAGGGAAAATTTCTTCCCTGAAAGGGCTGCCCAGCCCTGGCACAGACTGCCCAGGGCAGAGGTGGAGGAGTCACCATCCCTTGAGGGACTTAAAAGACAAGGCACTTGGGGACATGGGTTAGTGGTGGCCTTGGCAGTGCTGGGTATTGGTTGGACCTAATGATCTTGGAGGTCCTTTCCAAAATAAATGATCCTATGATTTTATCCCAACTCTGTTTAATAGACATAATTTCATTACCCCAATCAGAGGTTTGTTCCTAAGGAAATAGTGACTGTTTAAAAGCAACACAAAACCATAGTCAATTAGCTTTTTTTTCCCCCCTAATCAGTATAATTACTGTGTGTTGGTTTTACCCCCTGACTTTAATTATTTGCAGCTTGGGAGAACTGTTTCTTGCATGAAACTTTATATTCAAAGCCGAGGCAGATGGGCGTGAAAGCACAAGCTGAAAGTAAATAGCAGTCCATCCAGGTGCTGCTCATGGCAGGCAGCTTTCAGAAATTCTATCCACAGTATCTACTTTGAGAAAGTCTGACCAAGCTGGACTTTGTATTTTAAGATTTTTAAAACAGGATTTAGTGCAAAAAAACTGGAGATTGGTTGCTGGGGCTTTTAATGGTGAATTATTGGCATCAAGATGTTGTGCAGAGCAGAAGGCAGCTGCTGAGAGTGATTCTGCAGCACTTTCCTCTGCTCTGATGCCTTCTGGTTTGAAGTTTGGATAATGTGGCTCCTGAAATTGAGCAAACAAAATAAAATGGCACACAAACCCAGTTCTTAATATTTTGCACTGTTGGTGTTCCATGGAAGTTGGAATTAAAACTGGATGGTTATTCAAAACAAGTCTAGGTCAAATAAAACCTGGTGTTTAATTCACATATTACAGAATAGTTTTCATCAGGTCATTAACAAAAATCATCCCATAAAGGAGGAAAGTGTGGTACTTTGCTGGTTTCCAGAAGCAGAACAATGGACTCATTTTTCTGAATGTTTCCTTCACTGCAGCAGCTCATTTAATGGCTTCTTACACACTTGCTTCCATTTAGTGCTGTTTTTCTCACTCCCAAACCCAGTGGCCCACAGAGGCATTCTCACCACCTGAATCTTTGATGCCTCTGCTGTTGTGTTCACTTAGGATTTAAAAATGTTCCATAATAATGTGTGATAAGCTTACCTCAAGTGCAGTTAACTTGAGTTTTATGCAAGTTAAAATCAAATTCTGAGATTTGATGTGCAAAAAAAAAAAAAAAAAACCCAAAGCAACCAAAACCAAAAAAACCCCCAACAAAAAAAATCAGTGCTGTGTGTTTTCACTTTTTAAAAATCATCTTTGTTACTGGTGAGCAGGGAGAGGTTCCTGCCGTGCCATGAGCCAAGGGTTTTCTGTGCCCAGCCACAAGGAGACGTGTGCCTGCTCTGCAGGAGATCCTGGGGACGGGGTGGGTGATGGAGGTGAAAAGGCTGTTGTGTGTTTATCACCATCATGTGTCTGCTTCATCAAAGTGACACACTGAATAGATGATAAAATTATGTTTCATTTACCGTGGCTGTGGCTGAAAAGGGACATCCTGCTGCTCTGCTGGTGTGTTTTTCCTGCCCCTCATCCTGCTGGCTGCCCTGGAACAGGGCTGTGTGGGGCCAGAGCTGATCTTTCTGACATCAGCTTAGCAGAAACACTGTGCTTGGGTCTTTCTGGTTTTTCTTTCCTTTCTTTTCCCTTGGCAGATCCTGTTCAAGCACACAAGGCTCTGGTGGCCAGGAAGGAGGGAGTGTCAGGCAGCAGGAGTGGGGTGCAGGAGGCTGGGAGGGGCAGGAGCTCTCCCTTGTCCCACACACTGGGAGCTGCTGCTGCCCTTGGCTGGGGGAGGATGCCCTCACCCCTTTTGCTCCCAGATGTGCAGCTCAGTGCCTCCATTTCCCCCAGACACTCACTGCTGCCTGGCTGTGGAGCCCCACCTCGGGTGTGAGGTGTCCCCTGCTGTTTCTGGAGGCACAGGGAAGCCACCCTGGGCCAAGTTCTCACTTGGAATTCTCACTTCCCTGGGAGAAGGCAGGAAGCCACCAGAGGTCAAGTTCTGCCTGCCATCCAGGCAGGCCCTTTCTGTGCATCTGCTTTGGTTCAATCATCACCTTCCAGGTGCTACAGGGTGCCCAGCTTATTTGGAAAGAGTGTTTTCTTCACACGTGTGACATATTCCAGTGGGACACTGGGAATTTTTTTGTCTTTGTAATTATTTAAATCCTTCTCAAAACCAAAATTGAAGAACTGCTCACAGCTTTTAAGCAAAGCACGGCATGGGAGTTACTGCTGTATGGATCAGTGGAATGTAAAATGTTTTTCCATACTGAAGAGTTTAGTTTGGGATTCTTCTATGAAATTACACAACAAAGCAGTGTTAAATAACAGAAGTGAAGGATGAGGGACAGGACCTCTTGGTATGAATTTCAAATTTTCTTGCTCTTGGCCATTGTATTTTGAGCTCCTTTTTCTGATCTCTGAGTGGCAGGGTTTCTCTTCAGTCCTAATTTTTTCTGTTATATCTACAAAAAATAAAGAAGATTTATATTGAAAATAAAACTGATTGAAACTGGTGGAGGAAAAACAGTAAAGCTGACAGCAGTGCTTCGTATTGCAGACTTTTGTGTTGCGAATAGGGTCGTTTCCAAAGAACCTGAGTTACGGAAGAAATTAATTGTGAATTCAGTTGACTTCAGAGTTCAGGCAGTAACGATAAGCAGCTTTGATAAGGGCGGCAGCCTTGCAAAATCCTCAAACCTTCAATGAAATTTTATCCTGGCGCACCCTGGCACATAAGACCTGTCCTCAAATGAGGGAGAAACCTTTTGTGTTGTGGTGGTTAACACGAAATTATTCCGGGCTGCGTAGCATCCCTGTGGCTGGCACGTGGGACCGGGCTGCGGGCTGCCTGCACGTGCTGCGGGTTAAGTAGGTCTGGCAGGAGCCAGGGAGGGGGACACAGACGTGGTTTTCAGGACACCAGAAAGTTGTTTCTGTAAACTAGTTCAGTCACTTCGTGTGGGGGTAATCCTGTGGTTTGAAGGTGGCTGAGTGCTCCGGACAGGGTGGGTGAACAGAAGGTCCTGGAGGAAAGGGTGCTGTGTTAAAACAGCCCTTTGACACTTCTGCAGACACTTAGAGTTTGTGGCTGAGGAGGCAGGAATAAGTTGTACCTCAGCACAGAAAGTCGCTGGATTTAATTTCTCCAACCTACTAAGCGTTTTTCAGCATTTCTCCTGGTTCCTGCAGTCCCCTGGAGCTGTGCTGCGTGGGCGGGTGGCAGGGGAGGCAGCTCGGGAAAAGCCGCTCTGGAGAGGTTGGGGATGGTTTTAATAAAGTGGCTCCAAAATGGGAGGGAGAAGGAACAAAAACACAGGTCGTGCTGCTCGTGCACATCAGGTGGGCAGAGGTGGAAGCCAGGAGGACACAGGCCTCTTAATCTTTTGCCCGGAAAATTGCAAAAGTTAATCAGGTTGTGAAAATTTTGAGCGAAATTTCTTTTCCATTATTTTAAGCCTCTGGAAGGCAGCAGCTTTTTGATGCACAAGATCTCTCTGTTAAGTGCTTCCAGGATAAAAATTATTTTATAAAATTTCCCCAAACTTCTCTTTTTCGAAAGGTGCAGTTGAAACAATGAACTTGCTCAGTGAATTTGGTGGGGAACAGCCCTGCATGTAAATGCATTTAGGTGTACAGTCTTGTCCTGATTTTTTTTTTTTTTTTGATTGTTATATAAATGTTCTAAATTAAAACAGGTTAGATTGAATCATGCTGTTTACTGACCTAGTAGACCAGATTTGATAATTTAAAAGTGTCTTTAAAATCACGGTGCACGTGTCTGATTAGTGTGTTAGCTTCTGCAGTCAGCGTGGTCCGAGTAAATGATGCAGAAATGTACCATGTGCATGAAAAATCTGTATCTTCAAAGCTTAAAGCTAAATCCCTTGTTTACCAAATCTTTCCATATATGAATTTGGTATTTTATTTGGGAGATGGCCACACGAGTTTTGTGGGAGGAGTATACAACAATTAATATTCTCTGATAGTCTACATGATAAGCCCCCCAAAAAGTACATAAAGCTATGGACACCTTTTCTTGACAGGGCTTGAGGACTGCTGAGGAACACACGGTTTGAATCACTGAAGCATTAAAATAATAATACCCATGGAAGAGGCACAAGACTTACCCGAACAACCAGTAAGTACATTTTAAAAAAAAAGGCTGAAAATGAAAATATAAAACAAATTAGTGGCCTCACATTTTCAGTATAGAGTTGTTTTAACTAATATTGGAAAAGAAGGGTTATACTTAGTGTATTTATCCAGAGGACAAAAAGCATTTTTTTGTTTGTAAAATGTGCTGATACATTTAATTTACTATAATTGTGCAGGCAGTGGTAAGAAAGGAATAGTTATGTGTACTGTGGTGTTTCTGTGCAAAATGATTTCTTGTTATAGTCAGAAAACCAGACTTATTTCAAGCCTGTTGTGGAGAAAATAAAACTCACTATTTTAGGGACAGAATCAGCATGTTGGTTATTACAGAGAGTGTATTCTTTAATTCTTCCTATGCTTTATGCTTTTTGCATTATCAATAACTGATATTAACACAACACAGAAATGTTGGGTAAAGAATTATTAATACAGAATGAGATGAATTAAATTGTGTATCTAAAACATAATAGCATAAGAATTAAGCAGAAATGTTTGTATTAATGTTCTGTTCCCAAAATAAAGCTGGTGCAAACTCAACAAGAAATTACCAAGTTACAATGGGAGTGATCCTTGTGATCTTGGAGACCCTGTCAAGTGCACACAGAAACAGAGTAATGTGCTTGAGGACACTTTGGGTGTGTTGTCACTGGAAATATTTTGATGCCTTTTTGATGTGAGAATTTCACGTTCTTCAGTTAAACTAGTTAGAAAATGCATTGTAATGTCATTTATGCAGTTTTATGACGAAGGAATGAAGTCAAATGAAATGGAAATGTAAGTTTAAAATTATTCAGAATCTGGCTTGCCACAACCTGCAGATGATGGGCTGGAGCAATATCCACAAAATGTGAAACTAAGCATCAAAACCACACAGTTTGTGCTCCAGCTGTTTGAGGGGTTTAAAAATGAATTACCTGTACTAAAAATTATCTCTCTAAATACATCCTTATATAATGAAAACTGTCTTTATTCTTCAGGGCATGAGAGACAAGAGTACAGCTAATTTTTCAGTGGTGTGTCCTTTAAGCAGATTCTGCTGTAATACTCAGCTAAAGATTTTTTTGGTAATTTCTTCTAAGTACCTGATACCAGTCAAGTCATTCTGTGACAAATATATGGGACTGGATGGATCATAATGAATGAGTGAGGTGGTATTTTGGGTGTAAGGGCACGTTCTTGCAGGAGGAACTCACCCTGGCTTCCTCCTGAGGGTTTCACAGTGATGTTTGTAGCCTGCAGAAACCAGATTTGTGTTTAAGCCAGGTCTGTCTGTGGTGTAATATCTTGTACAGGAACAGAATGAG
>VXBN01002707.1:192188-241403 GCA_013397395.1 Sinosuthora webbiana | reverse complement strand
ATCTTGCATTTCAACCCAAGACAAACCCTTTCCCTCCTCTCTGCAGCCCCGTCGTTCGTTGAGGAGCTCATGGACCAGGCTGCGGCCGCCGGACAGTGCGTGACGCTCTCGTGCCGGACAGCAGCTCACTCCTCCCTGAACATCAACTGGTTCAGAGGTGACACTGCCACCCCTCCAGAGAGTCCCCGACCCCCAGGACAGGGCTGCAGGGAGAGCTTTAAACACCTTGGGATCAATTTGCAGGGCACTTACAATCTTACAGGAGGCCAGCCTGTAATGAGCCCCATGAAGATGTATGTATCAAGTCCTGAGGGCTGACCTGCAACCTCCAAGAGTGGCTGAGAATAATATTTACTTAATAATATTCTTAATAATAATTAAGAATAAAGACAGCTCCTTGAGTGTGTTTTGTAAAGCAAAAGGTTTTAATAAATGAGAAAATAGCAAATGATACAAAAACAAAAGGACAAAAGCCGTGCACAGGTGTTAGAGAAGCCCTTACACCTGGCTAGAACACCCCAAAAAGCCCTGAGCACCTCTGTGGTCCTTCTTAAGGACCTAATGTTTTAGGAGGGCTTTTAGCTTGCTGCCCAATAGAAACTAGCTGCATTTCAGAAGAACAGCTACAGAGACCAACAGGTGCCTTTGGTCCCTACCGTGAGGGACGAACAGAAAGTTCTGGTGCTTCCTCCTTAAAAGTCATGGGTGTAACTGAAACCCCTTTTCCTTATTTGGAAACATTTGCTGGGGTGTGGAACTGCACTGCTACAACTTACCTCTCCTATCTGCTGCTTTCCAGACGGGATACCTGTCCAGAGCAGCAGCCGGATCCTCATCTCATCCACGCTCAAACACTTCCAGCTGTTAACGATTCTCTCTGTTAATTCTGAGGATTTTGGTATTTACACCTGTGTGGCCACAAACTCTCTGGGCTCAGCGTCCACCTCTTGCGTCATAAGAAAAGCAGGTGAGAGAAGGAGTAGCTGCAGAAATGGGTATTTAAGTATTTCTGCCCCCAAAAGTGTAACCTATCAATACCTCTGAGGTGAGATTTCTGCACATTCCCTCTTCTTAACTCCCTATTTTCTCTCCTGGATTAAGAGCCACTCCAAGAAAAAATCTTAGTACTGAGTTTAAATTAGGGATGGTAAAATTGCTATTCCACTAGCTGTGTGTTTATATGTATACATTAAAAAATACATGTTTATATATATATAAATAATATCTGTAGCTGAGATATGCTGGATGTAGAGTTTAGTATCACAGCAGTGCTGGTGTAAACACTCATGGGGTTTGTGCCTCCTCTCCACAGAGGTTCCCCCCAGCCCTCCACCCCCTGACATCGTGGAGGTCTACAAGGATGGAGTGCAGCTGGTTTGGAAACCTGTGGAAACCAACACCCCTGTCCAGTACACTGTCCAGTGCAAGACTGAAGGTAAAGTGCTTGTCCTTATGCTTTGCAAGGAACATCTAGGCTTGTATGATCTCTTCACCAGCTGGATATTTTTATGGCTATTCAGAAACAGTCTGCTGTAACTCCCCAGTTTAAAGTTAGGGATGGGATTCATACAGCTATCATATAACCATCTGAAAGTTAGAGGTTGTGCTGGTTAAATCAGCCTGGGATTTGCATATTCATACCAAGGCTTTGCTAAAGTGTGAACCAAACAAGGCTGCGTGGATGCTAGACCCAAAAAGTGAGCAGGTACAGGAGAAAATGCCTGGTCTGATACGGAGCTCTGAGTAATCTGACAAAATTAGACATTAATGAAACAACATCATCCCAGACTGATGTTTTCTATACAGTCCTGGAGGAAGATGATTTATCAAACAGGCAATTTATCCTCTGCTGAACAGCTGTGCTTTCTTTTCCCATTGACTATGGAGGAACCTCAGGGCAAAGAGTCAGGATAAGATACCCGAAGTCTGACAAAACTGCATCAAACCTTTGATATTCTCTTTTGAGGCTTGGTCCAGAGGCTGATCAAAGTCAGAGGATCATTTAATCGTGGAATGGTTTGGGTTGGAAAGCACCTTAAAAACCATCTAATTCCAGCCCTCCTGCCATGGGCAGGGACACTTCCCACTGTCCCAGGTTGCTCCAAGCCCTGTCCAACCTGGCCTTGGGCACTTCCAGGGATCCAGGGGCAGCCACAGCTTCTCTGGGCACCCTGTGCCAGGGCCTCCCCACCCTCTGAATAACAAATTCTTCCTGACATCTAATCTAAGTCTCCCACAGTTTAAAGCCGTTCCCACTCGTCCTGTCACTATCTGCCCTTGTCGAAAGTGGATGTTTTTCTGTTTAGTTACAAAAGCTTTGTATCAAATCCCCAAGGCTGTTCTGCCTCTCTTGGGATGATTTGCTGTGGTTATTATGAGTGTGACATCTGATAGCAATTCCTGCTGCAGCCACACAAACACAGCCCTTCGGATTGAGCCGCTCCGTGTTCCTTCACTTAATTCTCCAAACAAACAAACAAACACACGAACACTTCCTTCTGAATCAGCATGGGCAGCAGCTTTCTGCCCTTCCCCTCTGGAGCTGGTGTGAGTCACCTTCCCTCCCAACACCACTTTCTTCATCATCATTCCTCTTGACACAGCTGTAGGAGAGATTTTGGGGAGGATACGAACACAAGTCCTTCCAATTAGGAAGAAAAATGGGAAACAGCATCTACAATTTTCCACTGCGTTCTGGCAGTTCCAGTGCATTTGGCAGGAACATGCAAAACTCTGCTCTCCTGAACACAGGAGGATTAAGACAATCAGGAATAAATTCCTTGTTTTATCCATTATTTGAAAACAGGCTTCTCTACACTGCTTCTACACATATTTTTCTCTATTTCTAAGCTGTACCTGCTCCTTTTTGCACAAACAGCCCCCAGTTCAACCAGTACCCTGTAAAATCATTGATACCTTGGGTTTGGGTGGGGAATTGCTGCTTATCCAATGGTTTGAGGCTTTTTCCCAGAGTTTATTTGAATGGAAGGACGGGTTTATATCTCAGGCAGTTGCAGGGAGTTGGGTTCAGCCTTGAGCACAGCACCAAAATTCGGGATGCAGCATCATGGGGGAGGAATGCTGATTAAAAGTTTGCTGGGGATTTTCTCCTGCCTAACTTAGTGCCATGAATAATGAGTCCAGAATGTACCTACAATTCCAGTTCTGTGAGAAATCATCTGAGTTTCATAAAAACTGAGTCAAACCACCCATGTTTCAAACACTGGGTTTACTGGGGTGGTGTTAGTGGATGGTTCTGTCCAGGAATCCTGCACCTCATGGTCTCAACTGGATTCAAGACAGAGCCAACAGGAAAAAAAATTGTGATATATGTTTTGTTTGGAGTTCTTGATTTGTATTTCCAGTAGAGTTTGGTGGTATGAATTAGATAAAAGATAAAAAATACAGCAAAATTTCACTGCTCCTCTGGAACAATATTGGCACAACTTGGAATTACCAGATATAAAGCAGCTGATTTTAGAGAAGAATAACAAAGGTACAGCCCCAAAGTGGGCCACGGTGAGTTGGCTTCTCCACATTCCCAGCACATAAGCAAATCTGGTGGGAAGAAAAAAACAAACAAAAAAAACCAAAAAAACAAACAAACAACAACAAAACAAAACAAAACAAAAAAAAAAACCAAAAAAAAANGGGATGGGCCCCTACAGCCAGCCCTCTGCCAAAGTGAAAATCACTGGGAAGGATCAGATGGGTAAGACCAAATGCCAAGAAAACCTTGGGATTTTCCTGCATCAAACCCACTGCATCCTTTAAGATGAGGGCCCAGAAGCCAAGTGAATCAAGGCCAATTCCACTTGGCTTAGGGTTGTTTGGGACTTTTGCATCTAAAATTAAATTATTTTCTAATGTTTATCTAATTCTGGACACAGGGGAATAGGTATAAACATATTAAACCCCTCAATAATATAACATCATGATGTAAATATAAACAATTTTGATTGAGATGATGAGGAAATGGGTCTTGTACAACAAATGTTTTACTGTAGGCATTTATCTACTGATATAGATCTTGCACTGGTGAAAACTCTGGACTTGCTTATATTATGGACTAAATCCTAAATTCAGTCGTTTACTTGTCTATCCTGGTGTTTTCCATTGGGAATCATTGTCCTTCTGTGGTGAATTTTCCAGCTGTCTTTTGTCTCTGAAGTTAGGAAATCTTGATTTTCTATTTTTGTCACCTGTTTGACTACTTTGTACTGCACACATGTTTTTAAAATTAAGAGATCCATGGCCCCACAGCAAACATATCCTCACAGCAGGGGAAATGTCCTTTCTGTAAAGAAACAGAAGGATGGTCTAGATGGAATTTCCTCCCAATTGAGAGGATTGCACTGTAAAAATCGGTTCACAGAGATATTTTTAACTCACCCTGTCCTTTTTCTCAAGATTTGTTATCACATCTCAGCGTGTCCAACTTTTCCAATCAGATGCTTTAAAGAGATGCTTTAGTATTTCAGGGAGTGCTGGGACACAACCACACACCAGAACCAGAGCGACAAGTTCCAGCTGCTGCTCTGAAATGTCCAGCCACAAGGACTTTCTAATTTCTTGTCAGTGTTTACCATATTCTGAGGATTTGTTGTGTGAGAAAATAAGAAACTAAGATGTTTGATACCATGGCACACAATACAGAATCCACCTCGTTCTGTCTGGAGTGGCCACACCAGGGAATTTTTGGGTGCACAGAGCAGAATCTGTTGCATTCCAACAGCAGT
Organism: Sinosuthora webbiana; assembly: GCA_013397395.1. Taxonomy (NCBI): domain Eukaryota; kingdom Metazoa; phylum Chordata; class Aves; order Passeriformes; family Sylviidae; genus Sinosuthora; species Sinosuthora webbiana. The sequence goes on along the minus strand of VXBN01002707.1, from coordinate 236,664 downwards.
GGGTGTTGGGACACAGCTGGAACAGAGTCACCTGGAGGAAACTCTGCTGACATCAAGATGTCTTCATGGAAGACCAAAAGCTGAGTAGTTATAAAAGCAAAGTCCTTTATTGCATCGTTAAAATCAGTCTGAGGAAGTCATTTGTGTTACAGTTCATGCCAGTACGCCAAAAGCCTTCTAGCACAAAGTCCCTAAAGTCCCAAGCAGAAGCAGCAGGATCTTACAGCAGCAGTGACAGCACCCATAATCTGTGTCCCCTAAGCGTGCTAGCATCCTCAAAGCAGTGCATCTTTACTCTGTTTTTAGCCAATCAGGCTTAAACACGAATTTTCTACATTCTTGCTGGACCAATCCTAAGCTGAGATTGATGTGTGACAATATTTGTAATTTCTTGCACAAATTCCACCCATATGGCTCCACCTGTTCTACCTGGGAATGTTCAGTAAGGCTACATTGTTTTTGTTATGTCTAAAGCTTTTAACTACCTTTGCAAAAGGCAATGCCGCTGAACTTTAAACCAGGCTTTAGGCCCTTTTCTTACGAAATAATTCAGTCTTTTATTTGCTAAAATAAAAAAATCCTCTACTTATTTAAAACTAGATTTGCATTTCTACCTCATGTCCATGTGGATTTATGTATTTTAGTTTCTCTGAAGGTTTTAATTCAGCCCTCACATCTTTGGATGGATCTGTGTGGATGGGCACCAGGGGAATTTTGCATCCCAACCCTAATCAACTCTGCTTGTTGTTTTCATAGATGGCAGGGGAGACTCAGAGAGGCTCCAGTTTCCACACAGAGCTGTTTTCCCAAGTGTCCCCTGTCCCCTTCTCCCTGCAGAGCTTCGTGCTGCCACTCAGGAGATCCCATCAGCTGCCCCTGAAGAAGAGAGTGAAGTGATCACACCTCCTGAGCCCTTCCCAACCTACCAGACCTACGCCTTCCAAACCGAGATCAAAAGGTAAAGGATCCAGCTGAGTTCTAAATGACCCAGAGGGAAATCCCACATGTGATGGAGCAGCTCTCCTACAAAGGAAGGCTGAGAAAGTCGGGGTTGTTCAGCCTGGAGAAGAGAAGCTTTGGGGTGCCCTAACTGGACCTTCCAGTACCTGAAGAGAACCTATGAGAAAGATAGAGAGGGGACTTTCTATAAGGGGATTTAGGAACAGGACAAGGGGATGGCTTCAAACTGAAAGAGAGTAGGTTTAGATTAGATACAGGAAAAAATTGGTCCCTGTGAGGGTGGGGAGGCCCTGGCACAGGTTGTCCAGAGAAGCTGTGGCTGCCCCTGGATCCCTGGAAGTGCTCAAGGCCAGGCTGTTTTACCACCCTTACTGTAAAAAAAAACGAACTTCTTCCTCATATCTGGTCTAAACTCTTTTAGTTTAATACCATCCCCACCTGTCCTGTCACAACAGACATGCTGGGCAGGGGGGCAGCCACTTGATCTATCATGAAATGAGCCCAGACAAAGTTTCTTGTCCTTGCTGCACCAGCCTTTGCAGAAAACACTTCAGTCGGGGTGCTGGGATTCAACTTTCTCAGCCTAGAAGAAAGACACCGATTTCTGTTGCCAGCAGGGGAAGGCAGTTCTCTTGCTCTCTCCTCTCTCTCCAGAGGAGTTAAGCTCTCACTCCTGTAATTTAAACTGACTGTACAGATTAAAGGCACAGGAGGACGTGCAAACTGTGACAGCAGATGAAACAACTCCCCAGCAGGCACAGATGAAGAACAGCCTGGGATCCTGGTGGTTTTAAAGAACAGGAGAGAAGCTTAAGGTGCCTTTTGTGTTCCTTTGTACCAGGGGCCGGTTCAGCATCGTCCGGCAGTGCCGGGAGAAGGTGAGCGGCAAGGCTTTGGCCGCCAAAATCATCCCTTACTGGCAAGAGGACAAGCAGGCTGTGCTGCTGGAGTACCAGGTGCTGAGGAAGCTCCACCACACAAACATAGCCCAGCTGAAGGGCGCCTACGTCAGCCCCCGGCACCTGGTGCTGATCCAGGAGATGTGTGTGGGGCCAGAGCTGCTCCACTCCTTGGCCTTGCGGTAAGAACAAGAGGGAAGAGTTTTCCAGTCAGGGTTGATGTTGGGAGGAAGACACTGATGCAGTCTCACACGTGGCCAGAGTGTAATGAGCCCCGTGAAGATGTACCAAGTCTGAGGGTTGACCTGCAGCCTCCCAGAGTGGCTTAATAATATTGCCAGACGGCTCCTTGGGTGTGTTTTGTAAAGCTAAGGTTTTAATAAGAGAGAAATAAGTAACAAAACAGAAACAAAAGAACAAAAGCCATGTGCAGGTGCCAGAGAAGCATCTGACACCTGACTAAGCCACCCCAAAAAGCACCTGAACACCTCTGTGTTCTTTCTTAAATACTTAATGTTTTAGGAGGGACAATTTGGCTTGCTGCCTATAGAATCTAGCTGCATTTCTGAGGAACAGGTAAAGAAACTATCAGTGTTTTTATTCTGGCATTGAGCCAATTACTGTCAGGAAAGCAAGGAAGTTTCTGGCGTTCTCCCTTTACAAGGTCCTGAGGTCAAACTGGAACCCTTTTCCTTATATAGAATCATTTGCTTGGTGTAGTGCACAAGATACCTGTGGCTTTCTCCTGACATCATCCCTCTCAATCTGTTCCAATGTGTTGTCATTACACACGGGATTTGTAAAGCGTTTGTTTTGCATCTTCTTGTGAGATAAAAAAAGTTACTTGAGTTCCCTGCAGGGGGACAACTCAGGGCCACCCAGCTGAGATGCTGAAAGCAGTTTGCAGTGGTTGGTATGAAACTCTATCTCCCACAATGTGATACATGAAGGTTTCCCTTACATCACCACCTGTTAACCCCAACACCATAACATGGAGGTTACTGTGGGTCAGGAAGATCCATTGTTTCTAGTTGGATTATGCTTTTTTTTTACTTAGAGATGGGGCAACTGAGAGGCGTTTTAAAAACTTTTATTCCATTTTCAGTCTCATGTGAAGGGTGAAACAGTACAGATGTTATAATTCACACCATCACAATCAGAAGCCAAACTATTTCCTAATTATAAGCCATTATAAGCATTTCTTGGCCTATCAGCTTTTGCCACACAATGCAATTAATGCCTTAAAGCAAATCATCTAAAATTACCCCTCGTGGGTCTTACAACAGTACTTCTTTCATAGTTCTATTTCTCCAAAATATCTAGTCTTATTTGCAAGGCCACCCTTTGAAACTTGTTTCCAGTTCCATTTCTCTCTCAACAATGTCTGTCCTATCCCACAGCATTTCTAAGTCAGCATTTCTTATCTCAAAGTTTGCACAAAGATGCACAAGACTGTGTGAACCTTCTGTCAGGCTTTGAGAATTCTCTACAAATCCATTTCCCACAGTTTCTCACAATGGCAGAAAATGGATCTGCTGAAATCCTGTGATTAAAAAAGAGGGAATTGTGGGCATCAAATCTGCTTTCTCTCTTTCAGCTCTCCAACATCCTGAAATTGTTGCATTTGTAAATCTGATTCACAAGGTGGAACAGCCTCTCCACACAGAGCTGATTTGCTAAACTGGAGTTGTTTCTTCTTGACTCTCAGGGGTCTGATCAGACACCCAGGGGAGGGTGACAGTGGGTGTAGAAAGGCATTTTTGGGCATGCAGATTTTTGGGCATCTGTGTTTTCTATCCCCTTTCTCCCACCAGGACCTCGTACTCAGAGGTGGAGGTCCGAGACTACCTGTGGCAGATCCTCAGTGCCACCGAGTACCTCCATGCACACAACATCCTGCACCTGGACCTCAGGTCAGAGAACATGATCATCACCGAGCCCAACCTGCTGAAGCTCCTGGATTTTGGGAACGCACAGTTCTACACACCAGACAAATTTATTACCATGGACAAATGCTCGGACTATGTGGAAACCATGGGTGAGTAGAGCTCAGTCACAGCCACTCGGGGCTGATCTGCAACCTGGGATAAAGAGAAAGACACAACCACTGGTCAGGGCAGCAGGTGGTCCCAGCAAGAAGCACGAAAAGCCTCCCAGGTGCTGCTCTCCAGTGACAGTGTGAGTTTGTGGGAGCAGTGGGTGGTGACAGCTGTCCCTCTGCAGACCACAGGGGACAGAGCTCACTGCAATCCCACTCTGGGCTGGCATCCATGTGTCCATTTATCCAGGGATACAGCATTGCTGCCATCTGCCCAGAGGTTCTCATGGTTTCACTGCCATCAGCATCCATGTGAAAGCTCCTTAACCAGCTCCCTGTCCTGGGAGCTGCCTCTTCTTCCCTCTTGGGAAGGCAGCAGAGCATAAAAGTGCCTTTGTGCTGCTCTTGGTGTGTTGGAGAGGAGCTTGCCTCACACCAGTTTACTTTTCCAGCTCCAGAACTGCTGACAGAGCAAGGAGCCCTTCCCCAGACTGATATTTGGTCCGTCGGAATCACAGCCTTCATCATGTGAGTCAGTTAATTGTTCCCTACCCTGTGAGTGGCTTTAAAATCACAATTTCAGAGAGCTAATCTCAGCTGTGCCCTTCCTTTTGCTATGCCATGGAAAGCTGGGGGATGGAGGGGATGGATGGGCAACCTGTGCCAGGGCCTCAATGCCCTCACAGGGAAGAATTTCTTCCCAATATCTAATGTTCTTCTCTTTTAATTTAATACTGTTCACCCTTGTCCTGCCACTACAAGCCTTTATCCAAAGTCCCTCTCCAGCTATCTTGAAGCCCCTTTATGTACTGGAGTGGGCTCTAAGGTCTCCCTGAAGGCTTCTCCAGGGTAAACAATCCCAAATCTCTCAGCTTTTCCTCAAAGGAGATGTGCTCCATCCCTCTGCTCACCTGGGTGGCCTCCTCTGGACTTGCTCCAACAGCTCCACATCCTCCTCATGATGGGAGCCTCGGAGCTGGAGGCAGCTGTTGGAGTCCAGGGCATGGGGAAAACCCCTCAAACTGCCCTAGGGGGTCCAGGAGCCCTGCCAGGACCCCAGGAAAGCATTGCCTTTGATCTTAGCCCATGGGAAAAATTGCCAACACTTATGAAGGAAAAGAGAACAACAAAAATTTAAATTAGGTAATAGTTTAGTTTGTCACAGGGTGAAAATTTGTAGTTTTGGGTTTTTGGAATGGAAGTAGATAGAGGCAAGATGGAGAATTTTGGGCGGTGTCCCAAGTTGTTCTTCTTCTACTCCATCTTCTGCTGTGATTGTGGCACAGAGACATTGGTAGAATGTGTGTGATGTAAAAAGTGGCGTGTCTAGAATTAGTAGTAATTATTGGTACAAAATTGTAAATACAGTACGTTTTAAGAGTTAATTGGCTTAGAAACTTATAAAAGACCTTGGACACCAGGTCTCGTGCTCTTGGCAGTGTCTCTCAGCATGCTAAGCCTGGTGTTGGGCGGTGCACTGACCTTCAGATAAAAAACTTAATAAACACCTTTCAAGACCAAGCTGCGAGATCCGCTCATCTTTCTAAGTCTGGTACGGGACTTTGAAAAGGAAAAAAAAAAAACCTAATTAGGGGAATCTTGGACTCAAAACACAAGAGACAGCTTCACGTTTTCAATTCTCTTCTCCTGGGGCAGGCTGAGTGCCAACTACCCCATCAGCTCGGATGTGCCCTGTGAATTCCTGAGGACAGCCAGGAAGGGAAAGCTGAAGCTCACGCGGTGCTACGCGGGTCTGTCCGGGGGAGCAGTGTCCTTCCTGCAGAGCACTCTGTGTGCAAACCCCTGGTAAGAGGCTGCCTGTCCTCCCAGCAGCACAGCTGGGGCAGACCCTGGGTATTGCCCCTTCTCATCATTTGCAAGGAGCAGCAAATGGATCCCTGAGTGACCCCTCACCCTTGTCTGTCCTAGGGGAAGGCCGTCAGCCTCCGAGTGCCTTCAGAGCCCGTGGCTCCAGGAGACAGGTCTGGACAACAGGCAGCAGGCACTGGTCACCTTCCCCACCACCAAACTGAGGAATTTCCTCACAGAACGGGAAAAGAAGAGGGGCCTGCTGTGCTCCAAGTATGGCCTGATGATTGCACAGTGACGTGGATGTGGTGACAGACGGGAATCGCCTCCCTGTGCCCTCCTGCACCGAGTGTTTGGTACCAAACCCTCCTGCCAAGCCGTGGTGCAGCAGCTGAGCTGGGGGAGCTGCTCTTTGCCCAACCCCTCTGTGTTTTATCCCTGTGTCCTCCCTGCCAGGGGCTGTTTCTGTGTATGTGTGACTCGTGGGGGGAACTGGGGACAGTGAAGGCAGCAAACCCAACAGTGACCTTGTAACGTGCAGATTTTCTGCCACTAAGAGACTTTGAAGCTGAGCTGCTTTTCCCTGGGGAGCAGGGACACGTCTACCTGGAGATGTGGCAGCAGTGTCCCTGGCAAAGGCTGAGTGCTTTCATTCTTTTTAAAAATCCTGAAATGTCACGTTCCTCTTTGACCTTCAAACCCTGCTTTCCTCTGCAAAGGATGGTGTTGGCTGTGTCATTGCTTTGTACTCATAACTCCAGCGTTCCTTTGAGTTTCTCTGCAGTGATTGATGCATCCCTCAACTTTCCATATGAGCAGCAGTAAGAGGAAGCTTTCTCAGAGCTGTGTCTGGCTGTGTTTAGAGGAAGGAGAACAGGAAAACAGTTGCTAATGCGTTACAGTTCAATACTAAAGGTGAGGCTGTTCATCCAGGAATGCTCTTTTCCAACAAGTTTAACCCATATTGTTCCAAAGCTGAAAGATGGAGCATCGTGACTCCTTCCCTTGCTGAGCATGGAGAGCAGGAATTGTGACTGAGAGAGAGCAGAGGAGCTTTCCCTGTGCTGTGGAGAGCAGGCACCAACTCAACAGACTGTAAAATTGGGAATGTTGAAGTGATATTATCTTCACTGTGTGCTACAGGAGAGAAACCCAGGGCCAGTCCGGCTTAGGGCCAGACTCTGTGCTCAGTTCTCTGGGAGGAGAGGAGAGTTACACGAGACAGACACTGCAATGAGGGCTGCCCCCCAGGAAACCTTTCAAGACTCTGAATCCTGTCCAATTTAACTTCTTTCACAAACCCAGTCAGGTTTTTGTTGGCACAGGCTAGTTCTTTGCTCTTGCTGGTGCACTTTGGGATGGAAAGCTCAGTGCCAGGGAAAAACCTATCTAAACATAAAACTTCATAGTAGATTAACTCACTTGGAGCTTACATGCTCTTCCATATATGACTTCTTTTCTTTTCTGCTTCTCACAACTGCATGCATTTGAGCATGTCTGAGCTCTTTTATAGACTCAACACTGTTTGGTTAAATAAACAAACCATTCTGACGAGCAAATAAAGCCAGGTTTCTCTGCTGAATCATTGTTGTTACTTTTACATCCCTTCCCCAGTCCCAATCCACATTTGAGCAGCACACATCCCTCACCCCCCCCAGCTCTGACCTGGGCTCTTTGTGATAACCAGTATCCACTGCCTATTAGCTGGGAACCACTTCCATGCAAGACATCAACATGAAAAATCCTTTTCCTGGAGTTTTGGAAGGAGCACATCACTTGGTCAGGGATGTGATGACGGCTCTGAGCTGCCCAGCTACCCCGAGGCATTCCTGGGCATGGTTTGGAGCTTGCACTCACCAGAATGTGAGAAGGGCTTCAGAGGAGTGAACCCCTTCAGAGGGTGACAAAAAATAGGTGGGAGCTGTAGATGGAGCATGGAAGGAGAGAAGAGGTGCTGGAATTGCTAATGGAAATACCAGCTGTCACAGTCAAGCCTTACAGGTAGTTTCTGTTTTCCTTGGTTCTGCCACAACTGCTTGATAGTTTCTGCCTGAATTTCTACCACCAGCACGAGGTTGGGGGTAATGACCAGTCGGCCAGGCTGGGATAGTTTGCCCTTGTCATGCAGTTACAACATCACCCTGCCCTTTGCAGAGCAAAGCAGAATCTGGATCTGATGTTTGGACGTGTATGAAAATGTCTGAGTTTCACTCCTCGACGACAAATAATCGCCGAAGTTCAAGGTTAGTGTCAGCATTAAAATCAATCCACTGTTCTCCACGCAGGAGAGGCTTGGATTTGACTTCTGCAAGGAAGTGGTGAGAGCCCTAATTGTGGAAGGGTAATAAAGCAAAGCAGAACTTGTTGAGCAAAGTTTTATCTTGCACTGATCCAGCAGATAAAACATATGTTTGAGGACTATAAGGTCAGAGTGGCTGTAGCCCATAAGGGATCGAGGTTGCTCTGTTTGGAGGCCTCATCAGATACAAAAAGGGAACCATAACCAAGAAAATTTGAAAACCCCAAGGAAATTCCTACATTTCTGGAGAGGATATTTGCTGTTCTCTGACCTTTCAGGGGTATACCACAAGCTGATGCTATCCTGCCAATGACACTTCATGTGGAAAATAAATCATCAGGTGCAGGGTGTGACCAGACAAGTCTATGGGCCAATCATCTATTTGCACCCAACCAGCCCTTTTCATCTCCTTACATCTTAATTTTCCTCCCCAAATCACCTAAATCACTCCTTTATCCCCCTTTGGTGCCTCCCCCAAACACTGCATTATTAAAAGTCCTGTGCAATCCCAAATGCTCTTCCCCTGCACACCATAGGATGTCTGCCTTGCCTTGCCACAAACCCCCTTATCCCAGGCAGTGATCCAGAGAGCTGTTCCCATGACACATCTCCATGGGAGTCATGCTGGGACTGTGGGGCTGATGCTCTGCTGGGGCAGCCCTGCGAGGAACCTGGATAAAACCCTTGTTCCTTGGAAGCCCTGAATTTGGGTTCCCATTTGCCAATCTGACCCTGTGCTCCTCTTGGCTTTCAGTGGGCTGATGGCCCCTGGAAGGGGCCGGGAGTAGCCTGGCAGGGCATGTTTTGTCTCTCTGTGCAGATTAACTTCCATCCCATAACTAATACAACACAACAGCAGCAGCACATGAGGAGGAGGTAAAAACATAAGCCATGATAAACATGAAGCAAACAAGATCGTATCAGTGTTGGTGCTCCACGTATCTGATAACCACGGGATCAGGCAATCTATCCCATAGGTGACACCAGAACAAACACCACCAGGACTCCCCAGGTTAAAAGCGTGGCCGGAATCTGAACCGGACGTCGTGGACAGGCTGCACTGTCCCGAATCCGCAGCGGCTGCTGTCTATGGCTGGGATCTCCTCCTCCTCATTGACCAGCTCCAGCTCAAAGTGACTGAGCATCAAGAACACAAACAATTTCATTTCAGCAGTAGCAAAGAACCGCCCGGGACATGTGGAAACTCCTGCCCCCCAAGGCATGTTGACAAATTTCAGTCTCTTCCCGTTTCTGTAGAAATCTTTCCTGGTGCCATCTGTGTTTACGAAACGGTCGTACTTAAATTTGTGAGGCTCCTCGTGGATTTCTGGGTTCATCTGCACGGAGATGTGTGGGAACAGAGCCACCCTGTCCCCCCTGCGGAGGGTGAACTCTGTCCCAGTGCTTGTCCTCAGGCTGGTGTCCTCAAGGACAGCTCTGACCAGCATTGGGGCCGCCACCAGCCTCAGGGTCTCCTCCAGGGCACTGTCCAGCAGAGGAGTCTGGTTCAGCATGTCCCTCGTGACAGTAACTGGGGGGCTCCCCGCCTTTACCTCCTGCCCACTCTCCCTCGAGACTTTATCCACCTCATCTCTCACAGCCTTCAGAGCCTCTGGATGTTTCAGCAGATACAAGAGGAGCCAGAAGGCAGTTGGGCCCGTGTTGCCTTGGGATGCCCAGAGGAGCATGAACAAGAAACGGTCCTGCATGTACTCGGGGACACCGTTTTCTGCCAGAAGCTGGACTTGATCCCTTAGCCAGCCACTCATGTTGTCCTTCTGGCAGAGCTTCTTCATAGACAGCGTGTTCCAGAAGTGCCTCTTCAGCCGCTCAGCTTCTCTTTTGTCCTTGGGAGTCAACAGAGCAAAGGACAGCTGAGGGAAGAGGCGGTCGTACTTCCAAAACTCCTGGAAGAGCTGGTTGGAGTGGAGGCGATCCTGCTCTTCAGCTTTCTCCTTGTTCCCTGCCCCTTGGGATGGCTCGGTGCCATACAGAGCCAGATACCCGGCTCTGAAGACGATGTTGTAGCAGTAGTGGAAGAGGTTTTCCTCCTGCCACACTCTCCTCTGTCCTGAGCTCAGGCTGAAAAGCAGCAGCCTCCGAAAGCTCTCCATGGTGGCTTGTGTGAGGACAGTGAGGCCATCTCCCATCAGGTGCTTTACGCTGGATGCATGAACTATGCTACGAGTGGCTTCAATGGGCTTGTAGCCAAAAACCCGCATGACCAGCTGAGCTGCATTAGCCCTAAAGTCCAGTTTGGATCGTGATTCCTTCACAATGCTGCCAAAGCAGGAGGGATCCATCACAAAGGTGAAGTAATAGCCACCGATCAGCACCGTGAAAACATCCCCGTGTTTCCTCTGCATCCTTTTGAGAAACTCTGAGCTGTCCTTTCTGAATTCCAGCAGATAGCCCAGCCAGGGAATGGTACCTTTGTCCAGGGGCGGCTCATTGGGTCTCCGTCTCCGAAACACACCGAGGACATAGAGCCCACCGAGCAGTGATGACACCAAGGTACAGAGGAGAATCACCCAGAGCACCATGAGAGCTCTGTGCCCGTCCAGGAGCTGCCACTAGAGACAGGTTGGAGAGGGGATGTGCATTTTATCCACACCCAGCAGCTGATAAGCAAATGCAGAGCTGACAACATCTGTCCTCATTGGCTGCGAGTGTTTGCCTTGCCCCTGCAGTGTGCTCCGGAGTGAACTTGTCCCTGGATGAACAGGGATTTTTAAGGTGGAAGGTATGTTGGAATCCCGCTGGAGAATCCATGTTGTGTTAGGGGGATGGGTTTTGGCATGAGGCTAATTCCCTTCTCTAGGCTGCATGGAGCCCAGTTTCTGAAAGGAAAATGTTCAGAGAATCCCACTCTGTGATTTCTGTCTTTAAGACTAGGCTATGAACACCCACTGAAAAAAATGAAGCCAAGAGTGGATTTTGGAAATGCTACCGGGGATGAGCACAGGACTGAGGGAAGGGGTCACAGCTGAAGTGATTTGGTCTCAAAAGCCAAGAGAAGGGAAATTCTCTGACATTTTCATGTTCTCCACAGCACATGGTGTCCCAGGAGTATTTTGCCAATGAAGAGTGCAAGTGCTACTGCTCTGTCTGAGTGCATAGCAAAGCAGCTGAGCTGCCCTACGAGTGAGGAGAGCTTGAGTCACTGCATTTGCCTGCCACCAAAGGAGCCCAGAGTCTCCAAATGTCCCACCCAGCCCCTGGCTGGGGAGCAGTGCCCTTAGTGACCACAGCACTTCTGTTTTACCCACTTTCCCTTCTGCTTGTTGAACTTCCCTGCTGCCTCTCTCCAGATGGGGTTTGGGGACAATGTCAGGGACCCCGTGTCCCACCTGGCACTGCTCCTCTGCGTGCTGCCACCCTGATCTACCCAGACTGTCACCATAACCTGTCCCAGCTGCTGGAACTTGGACCTTTTCTCATGCAGGATGGAGAGTGACATTAACTCCCCTCTATTTCTTCACCTTTGCTCTTCCCCAGAGCATCCCATCATAAGTTTAGCACAGCCCCAAGAGCCTTCCTCTGTCTGGGATCACAATCTTCATCCTCTTTTTAGCTTCCCAGCTGCTGTCCCTTTCAATGTTCCCTCAAGTGACCTGACCCGTGGAGTGAAGGCCACATCATAAGATCAGATAAATATTTATTCTGGCTTTGTTTTTTCTAGGAAAAGCTCCCAACCTTACCATTCTGGAAAAAAAAAGCACTGTAGCAATGTTGGGAAGAAAAATAACAGCCATGATCAACTCAAAGCCCTTCTCAGTCCTGTAACCTTATGTAGTAATAAAATAAACGTGATGAGTGCTTTCTCTTAAATTAATAATTTTATTTGTACAACTCTAGGCAACTTCCAGACTTAATAGGTTTTCAGGATGGAAAGGGACCATTTAAGGTTCAGGAGCATTTGGGGTGAATAGTGCCTTCAAATAAAAGTCAGCAAACTCAGAACCTTGAACTTCAAAGCTGCACTGGGTAATGAGGATTGACCATCAGCTCTCTGTGCTCTTCTGTTCAGGCCATGCTCTCACTCTGCGGTGTTTCAAAGCCAATATTTACGTCACAGGTGGTATCCATGGATGGTATCCATGGATCTTTTTTATCTTGTCAAACCTGATCTTGGAAGGCGAATACCTCCACCACTGGTCTGCTGAGCCCGCTTTTTATCTCTTTCTCACTGTTTGTTACTGGTTTGAACTTTGCCCTGATCAAACTGGTCTCAAATTGGCTGATGATCGAACTGACCTCCAGCCAAGGCTCTGCCCCTTGGAGAGTCACAGTTCCCTGTTGCAATAGGACACAAAATAAAGATGCTTGGGTCCAGTCAGAAGGTAGTAGAAATCAGAAGGTTTTGTTTACAATACATTCAGCTCTTTTATAACATCCTTTGCTAAAAAGGCACATTATTGTTCCATAGGACTGACACCTCTCCCATTGGCCAAGTGACAGAAATAGCAAACAACACCTCTTGTTGTGGGAAAGGAATATTGTTTACACAAGGTTGTTTTGGGAAATAGAAAACTGTTGAAAAGTTTCCCTTGCGAAGAGCTAGCAATTCTCAGGCTCAGAAAATATCGTGTCTACAGTTCCCTGCTCAGCAGGTCTGAGTGTGGCACAGCTCATAATCACAGAGAACATCTCAGCTTAAAGGTGTCCAGTCCTTCCTGTAGAAAACAAGATTGTCCCGGTTAAATCACCTGGCAGATGGTAAGATCCAGGAGAAGCAAAGCCATCCCTTGGCAGTGTTTCTGGCCTGATAGATGAGCATGGAAATCCATTCCTCAGCACGTGCCAGGGAGGTGGAAAATCTCTTCTCAAGGTTCAGTTTGTATTTTTTAAGGCACAACATTGAGAAATCTGCTCCTTTATTTGCTGCTGCCTCACATACTCCAGATGGGAATGAGGTTTCTTCCACTAGTGTAAATCCGGGACAATCCTTTCATAATAATTCCACTTGCAACAGAAACAGATCCCACATGTACTTTTCCAATCCCAGTATGGAAAATCATCATCTCAAGGTTGTTGCTAGGATGAACTATCTGGTTACACAATGCCATGGGCTCATATCCAGTCCACCATGGGAAGGGCTGGTAAAATGCAGCACAGAGGGCACACACATAATGTAAATAATGTAAATAATGTAAATAATGTAAATAATGTAAATAATGTAAATAATGTAAATAATGTAAATATTTATTATGCATTTGTGAGGCTCAGCATTTCTATCTCAGCTGCGTATCTGCTGCAGGATGGGCTCGTCTGGGAGTCCTGGATGGAAAAGAAAGTGCCTCTCCTGAAAATGGCCTGAGGGATCTTCCACAAATATGCCCTGAACCGTTTCTTCACAAAAGCATAGAGCAAGGGGTTGAGACAGCAGTGGACAAAGGACAAGCTCTCCGTGATCTGCAGGGCATAGTCCAGCTTCCTACTGCTTTCACAGCTCCTGATCACACCGACATCTTGCAGGGAGTGGAGGATGAGCACAACGTTGTAAGGACACCACAGCACAAAGAAGACCCCCACCAGAGCAAGGACTAAGCAGAGAGCTCTCCTGGAGCCAGGTATCTGTGAGGTGTTGAGGACACACGCGATGCTGGAGTAGCAGAACGTCATGAAGAGGAAGGGCAGAAGGAATCCCAGGATGTTTTGAATCATCCGAAAGACAACTTTCCAAAATAAGTGCTCCTGGCCATAATCCTGGGTGCACACGATGGTTTTGTTGTTAATTTGCCTTGTGCTGGTGAAGAGGCCATCAGGAATGGAGAGGGCTATGGAAAGGATCCACATCGCCAACAAGACGAGGATGGAATTCCTCCACACCGCGGAGCTGCGAGGAGAGCAAGCGTGAACTATCTGCAGGTACATGTCCAGGCTCATGCAGCTCACAAAGAAGATGCCACTGTAGAAGTTCAGAGTGTACATGGCGTTTAAGAATGGGCACAGGATGTCCCAGGTGAACCACTGAGAAATGTACAGAGCCCAGAAAGGAAGGGTGAGTAGCAGGAAGAAGTCTGAAACCACCAGGTTCAGCAGATACAGCTCAGTCATCTTCCTCTTCTTCTTGATGTACATGAGGAGGACAGTAAACAGGAGGGCATTCCCGGCCATTCCAACCAGGAAAATGACGGTGTAAAATGATGGCAGGAAGACCCTGCTGAAGGAGAGCACCTCCTCTTTGGTGCAGAGGCCATAGAGCCCATAGTCCTCCTCATCCAGGTACTCGTATGGGTACTCACTCAAATTGGCAGCATCCTGCCACGTGTCTGTGGTTGTTGCTGTCACTCCTGAGGTTTTGTTTGACCAGTGGCTGCCTAGGAGCAAGGGAAAGGGATCAAAGTGTTGTTCCAATTCACACAAGAAGCAAACACACAAGAGGGTTTTTCTTTAGTTCACAGAATCACAGAATGGTTTGCATTGGAAGAGACTTTCAAGATCATCTCATTCCAACCCCTTGCCATTTGCAGGGACACCTTCCACTATCCCAGGTTGCCCCAAGCGCCATCCAACCTGGCCTTGGACACTTCCAGGTAATCAGGGGCAGCCACAGCTTCTCTGGGCGCCCTGTGCCAGGGCCTCATGGCAAAGAACTTCCTCCTAGTATTTGATCCAAACCTACCCTCTTTCAGTCTGAAGCCCTTCCCCCTTCTCCTGTCACTCCATGTAAAAAGCTCCTCTTCGTCTTTCTTGTAGGCTCCCTTCAGGTACTGGAATTTCATGGGTCTAAATTTCTGCCACTGCCTGGTGACTATTTTGTGTCCTGAACAACTTGGCCTTTGCCTAAGCATGGGGATAGCTGTCTACATGTACATATTTAAAAAAAAAAAAAAATGAAACAAAACCAAACCCCAACATTAATTCTGCTTTCCTTACTCGGTCACATAAAACTCAAAAATGATTGAGCACGGTTTCCTCTGACATGAGTCACTACTTCCTCTTGACAGCACCACAAGCTTTTAGTGAAGTTTCTGCTCCAAATTACAGGAAATCCACCACCACAGCCCAGTGTGAGATGCTTATATTCACCTGGGTCACTACTGAGAAATCAGCATCTCAATTCTTGGTAAAAAAGAACCTGCCACCAGCACCTTTATGTCAGTAGGGCTGTTCCCAGAGGGGAAATGCTGAACATCTATCTCTCTGCTCCTGGGAAGACACTGACCCCTCTCCATGCCAACTCTAGGACTCTACTCTGGTAAAAGGCATTAGTAAGTGGAAAATAGAGAATCCATAGGATCCCAGAATGGTTTGGGACCTTGAAGATCATTGTGTTCCAACCCTTCTGCCCTGGGCAGAGACACTTTCCATTATCCCAGGCTGCTCGAAGACTCATCCAAGGCGAGGACATGGAGGCACCACAATCCAGTCCTGAATTATGGTGAGAGGGAGAGATTCAGCTGGAAGAACGTTGCTGGAATCAATTCTGCACGAGAAAAGGCAGCAGACAACCCCTGCAGTGGTCACTCCCTGGAACTGTGGGCGTCAGTGTTTAGATAGCTGCAGCCCAGATTTCAGGAAATGGTGAGTGATTGGGAGCCTCCTAGTTTTGAGATCTGATTTTCAGGAAAAAAAGCTGGTGCTCTTAATCAAGCTTAATCTTCAGATTCTGACAGCAAAACAAGGAACAGTTTTGCAAAAAATCGTGTAAACACCCCTCCACCCCTAAACCACACAATTTTTGAGCCACGGCCAAAGCCACCCATATTTTCCCTAAGACTCATTTTCCAGCAATGCCAAACAGGCCTGGCTGTGTAGCTCCAGTCTCTCCTTGAGGATCTGTTTCTCCCTGCAGAGATCTTCAGCCACTCAGAAATGAGAACATGAAGGTGTTGGTCCCTGGCTATGCTGTGCATCCCAACGAGGACATATCCCATGGTGGATCTGCAGGTTTCAGGGACGGCTCCCTCCCCACAAACACCCAGGGAAAGGGGAGCCCCTCCACCCCACAGGCTCAGAGTGGGTGTGCAGCTGTCAGGGGTGAAGCTCAGGACATGCCTGCTGTGGTCCCATGACTGAAATTGCTTAAATACCCATTCCAGGCAGTTCCAGGCAGCTGAAAAGAAAAGAAAAATGGGTTTGAGCTGGATTGAATGAAGTGTTTTCGTGCCGTCTCACAGTTCTTTGCCAAGGGCTACAGAGAACTTCAGACAGAGCAGTGGGAGAGCAGGGATCTGCCATAGGAAAGTGCCACAAAAAGACTTGTCTGGGAATGAGCTTTTTAAAATTTCTTTTCTATGTCATATTTTGAGGAAACTTGCCCTCAGCTGGGACTGCAGGCCTTCGAGAGGAAACCAAAGCTGCCCACCCTGCTGATCACAGCAACACCCGAGACTCCTAAACACCTTTCCCCTCGCACCCCCTCTGCCCACACCAGGACAAACCATTCCCAAAATTTGCATTTGAGGTCTCTTCCAGCCCACTGAGATGCCTCTTCTCCCTCTCCCACATCCTTCTCCCTCCACGTTATCCCGGCACTGGCGTCCACATCCCCATCCCGTCGCTCAGAGTGGAAGGGAGGGCTGAGCTCAGGAATTCATCCCAATCCCAAACTGGCTACCTTTCAAAAACAAAAGAGAACCTTGCCAGGTTTCTTCTGTGGCTTTGTCTACAAGCAAGAAGCAGAAAAGGCACTTACAGGAGCTTCTCCTGTTTCCATCCTGCCAGAGGCTTGAACCAGGCGTTTAGGAACTTCTTTCGCTTGAGCCAGAGGACAGTCAGGAAATGTGAGCTCCGCGTAACTTCCCTGATTTTATTTTGTTTTTCCTGATGTTGATCATTCCCTGGCAGCACTGGACAAACGATCTCCACCCTGTGTTTGCGCACATCTACAACAGCTCCCAGGGCTGAGACCCTGCTGTAAAAAAACATGTGTTTTCCAGGAAATCTGAGCAATCCACATGCCACCTTGGATGCTGCAGGATCCTCATCCCCTGGCCTCTGCTAAAGGTGTTTCTGATGAATTGGTTTATTATCCGAGTTTTTGGGCATCAGCATGGGTGAGTGGTTACACTCCTGCTCGTTTCCTCATCTCACCAACAAACAGGGCCATGGGAACACCCTGGCTGTGCCAAGGCTTCCCCTGTGCCGACCCCAGTGTGTTTTTATACTCCCCAAACCACCCTAGTAAAAACAGGAGAGCAGAGCAGCAGTGATGGCCACAGCTCCACATCCAACCTGCCCTGTGGCAGGTGGATTTACAAAGAGAAATTTGTGTTATTTTTACCCATTTCCATGTTTGCCACCATCAGCTGCCGCTGCACTTAAAATATACCCTATAATAAATAAATATTATTATAATGTGTGGGCAAGACACGCATTAGCAGACAGCAAGAAGCCACTTGTAGAGCTGAGACACTGGACACACACACAGGGAAGCTGCAGGTGACAGAGGTTTTATTAGGCCAGCATTTAAAATGAAATAAGTTTTTGTTTTTAATTGAGTTTCTGCCCTGAAGCAGAGAATTAAACGTGCCTCTGAGAGTCACTGGACAAAGTGGCCTTCACTGTAATTTATTACAAGATTTTAACTCAATTTCGGGGCTGGTAATTGCATAGATTTTTTGTTTCCTTCCAGACTGCAGGGCCCTAATGGCTTTGGCAATTAAGGTAACCAGATTAGGGGTAATGGGCAGCACATTTAGAGAGATGTAGCTCTTCTCTGAGCCACTTTATTTTGTGCTGCCCAAAATGCCACATGTCGGTGGCAGAGTGACCCTGCAGGAGCAGCAGCTCTGTCTTCCCCCAGCTCGGAGATGAGGAGATACAAACACCACACAGGAGCACTGGGCTTAGAGACAAAAGGATTTATCTTTGCTGTTTTGCTCTGACGACTTGTTCTCAGATTTAGAAGAAGGTTTTAGGCATCTTTTGGATCCCAGTGGATTCTTCTTCCCCTTCCAGGGTACACTTAAAGTCAGGAGCAATTTCTAGGTTGTCTTTGGGCATCAAAATCCCAGCACACATGGGGGGTAAAACGAGGTCTGCTTGAAAGCTGAAATACTGGAAAACATAGTCAATGACATAATTCAGCAGCAAGAAAATCAGACTGAGGGAAAGCCAGAAAAGCTGTGGCTGTCCCATTCCTGCAAGTGTTCCAAGTTGGATTGGGTTTGAAGCAACCTGGTCTGGCAGAAGGTGTCCCTGCCCATGGCAGGGGGTGGAATGGGATCAACTTTAAGGTCCCTTCCAACCCAAACCATTCCATGATTCTGACATCAAGTGGGAGCTCTTCAGCAAAGGATGGCAGTAAGAGCCCAAATTTCACAGCATCGAAGAAGGGTTTGGGTTTGAAGGGACCTTAAAAACATCCCATCTAATAGGGAAGATGTGTGCTGATGTCTTTACAAACAATTCCATGGGTGAAGGGATGGCTGTTAATAGCTTTGAAATGGGGCTTAATGTCTCTACCAACTTCAAGCCATGGTTTTGTTACAGAGCCCAGACAGTTTGACTCCAGAAAAACAGATGAGGCCTTACAAGACTGAGTTTCCAAACTTTGGGGGTAAATAACATGTTCAAGGGAGAACATTTAGCAGGCGGTTCAGGAAGGCTGCACCTTCCTGGTACCTCGGCCAGTGAGGGAAGGAAGAGGGGAACGAGCGGAGTTTGGGATGAGGCTGTGCCCTGCCAAACCTCGAGAGAGAAAACCCTGTGGGGATGTGCCCCAGTGGCCTCTGTCCCTCTATTCGAATAAAGTTGTTGGACTCCTCTGTCTCCTTTATGGACACTGGCTTTTCCCAGGGGGATTTCCCTCACACATCCCACCCCTGCCATGGGCAGAGACACCTTCCACTATCCCAGGTTGCTCCAAGCCCTGTCCAACCTGGCCTTGGGCACTTCCAGGGATCCAAGGGAGCAGATTCCCACAGCTTCTCTGGGCAACCTCTACTGGGGCCTCACCACCCTCACAGGGAACAATTTCTTCCCAATATCTAAACCTAAAGCTCTTCCCTTTTAACTGAAAACTGTTCGCCCTTGTCCTGTCACTCAGTGGCAGACAAGCTGCAGAAGCCAGCAGCAGCCTTTTTTCCGCCCTGCAAACGGCTGTCCCGGGGCTAAACCCGAGCCCGGCCCGGCCCGGGTCCCGGCACCGCGGACGCGCACGGGCCGCGGCTGAGGCCGGGCTGGGCCCCGCAGCGCCCCCTGCCGGCCGCCCCGCGCCACCGCCGCCCCGCCGNGGGCGCGCGGCACGCTGGGAGTTGTGGTCCCGGCCGAAGGGCGGGGCGGAAGCGGCCAATAAGAGGCGGGGGCGGGGCCAGGCGCGGCAGACGCCGGCCGGTTTCCGATCAGCGCGGTGAGAGCCGGGCTTGGGGCGGGCGGGGGCCGCGGCACCGCCGGGGACACAGCCAGGCTTCTGCAGGGGGGTGCGGGTGCCTGCGGCTGGAGCGAGGAAGGGCTCCCATGTGGGGTGAACGTGACTGGGGCAGGAGTGCAGCAGAGGCCCCGTGTGGGGTGTGGGGACGTGGGGCAGAAGGCCGGAGTGCCGTGAAGGTGCCTGGGGCCGCAGTGGGGAAGAGTCCCCATGTGGGGTGCGGGGGCCTGGAGTGGGGAAGGATCCCTGTGTGGAGCTGGGCAGGCGGAAAGCAGCCTGGGGGTACCCAGGGCTTCCCTCTTGCTGGGAGGGATGCTGGGACCTGTCACTTCCCACTCATGGTGTGTCCCCTCAGTGTCCCCCGCGGGTGACACCGGTCACACAGGTGCCCTGACCTCCCTGTTCGGTGTCGGCAAGGTCAGGGCAGCCGGGCCGTGTGTTTCACCCAGTTTCTTCTGCCCTGTGCCCATCTAGGTCTGAGCTGAAGGTCACAGAAACTTCTCGTGGTGGATGAATTGTTTCACTTTTAATATAATTTTCTGGTGTAAATCTCACCTCTGGCTGTCTCCTCCTCTGCTGAGTGACAGGGAGCTCTTGTTCCTTTCTCTGAATGACTTAGGCTAAAATTATAGTTTACATTTAGCAATTAAGAGTGGTTGTAGCAGGCGCAGAGAGACCAAATCCTTTGGCCTTGTGGAGGAAATGGTTTGAGAACCAGTCAGTCTGCTCACGTGGGTGTACACGAAATGCTGCGTAACCAATGAGCACAGCCACCTTTGAAATGTCTCTTCTGCCTACGGTTACTGGCACCTGCTTAATGAAATTCTTCTTGGTTTATTCCAAGAGCTTGGAGCCTTTTCATGTGCCCCTGAGCTGTGTTTTGCTGTTGGTGGCAAAGCTGAAGAACAGCAGTAGAGATTTTGGGAGCAGGGCCCTCTGTGGTGACACTGGCAGAAATTGTCATTAACTGAATGGTGCTTAAGCCAAGCACTGAGGAGGGAACAGGTCTTGGTGTAATCCATGCAATTCCCAGCACAAAAGGCTGGGAAGTTCTGGAGGATGGTCTCACTTTGGGAATGATGGTTCTGTGAGTGGAGCCCTTCTCAGGCCTGTTGCTGCTTTTTGTTTTCCTTGGGGAAAGGTGAGGAATCACCTGTGGATGATTTCTCCTGATGTGACCCCACACGAGTCTGCACCTATTGAGGGCTTCAGGACTTGCTCCAGCCCCTCAACGGTGGCTGTTTTCCGTCCCTGTGTTCTCCATCAGGAATTTGGAATTAGGCTGATGTGGGATAGGCTGTAGTGACTGAGGAGCTGCCAGGCAGGGCTGACCTTGTGCAGCAGCTCGTGCTTCCCAACCCGGCTGCTGTGGCTGCTGCTCTTGGCAGGGAACGAGGGGGGAGAAGTGAACTTTGCTGAGGTCAGAACTGCCATAAAGGACCGGCCTGCAAAAGCCAAGCAGAGCAGTGAGGCATGGAGTTCCTAAAGGGAAAGGCAGGCACTGACCAAAACTTTCTGTGGCTGCCTGTGGGCATGGGGTTGGTCACTGGGATCTGTAATAGTGTGAAAAGAGATGGTAGAAATTTGTTACCTTCCTATTTTTTTTGGTTTTGTTTTGTTCTTACCTCTGCTGGTAAGCAACAATTCTGCTTCCCAGGGCTTCACTTGAATTAAAACATCTCTCCACGGTGCCTGTTCTTATATGTTACTGCCTGGATATTTGTGACTGGTGGAATACAACAAGGGATTTTCTTTTCCTGAAGATTCTCTTTATTTGGGGTTTCCAAAACCTGAAGGGAGGCTCTTTGTCTTCACAGCCACCATGTCACCCAGCCAGGAACCCGTTTTCACTGAGTATGAGACAGAGACCAGCCAGACCTCGAAGCTGATAAGAAAATTTAAGGAGACGCCGTTTGTGCCCATCGGTGAGTTCAGAAATGGAGAAAGGTGTTTGCACAATCGGTGTGGGAAACACCATCACTGTTCACCTTTTTTCTGTGAACAGGAAATTACTTAGAAATTACTTCCCCATTTATCTTGTCCTACAAGAAAGAGGGAAATTAATGAGATCTGTTACCTTAAGTAAAAAACTCAGATCCTGCAAGTGTAAGAAAAGCCCCAAACCAAGAAAGCCTGAAAGGCTTTTTAGGTGAGGCTAGAAAACACGTGAAGGTGATGCTGTCAAGTGGTTAAGGAGTGTGTTGTGCAGCTGTTCTGGAGCTCAGTTCCTGGGAATTATGTGGCCACTACAAAGTGACTTAAAAGCTATCAAAATACAAACTAGAAGGATTAAAATTACTGTCTGGTAAACATTTCGGCTCTCTGCTGCCATCACTTAGTTTAAAATGCATTTTTTTAGTAACTTTTATGTTAGCCCAGCTTGAGGAAGTTGTTAAAGTCCTCAGCCTCTCTGTTGAGACTCCCAAAAAGCTCCCGAGGAGAGCAGGGATGAGCTTTTGTCTGACACAAGACACGTTTTGATTTCCAGCCACCTTAAATGGAAAGCAGGGGGGTCACTCGGGGTGAACTGTTCCCAGCCTTTGCCAGCAGATTTCCGTCACTGTTTCCGTGGTCACTGGACTTTGTCTCCACCTTGCTGGGCTGTACCCTGAACTCCAGGAGTTCCAGTTCCCTGAAGCAGATTGGCAGAACTCACCTTTGACCCATGTCAGAGCTGGGTGGAAGGCCCTAAAACTCTTAATTGGTGTTTAATTGAGAGTGAATTGAGTGTTTACAGCTTCCTAGTGGCACTGGTAATGCCCTGGCTCAGGGAAGACAAACTGCCTGTGCTCTGCTCACTAAAATATACACAGCACTTAAAACTTGGCATCCACCTATGAGCTGTGCAAATTATCCTAAAAATGGAATGAAAGAGATGGAATTGGAAAAGTTTGTGCATTTCTGCTGTGTATCCTGTGAGAGCATCAGTGCTGGAGCTGGCAAAGCTGGGGCTGTTTGCTCTGCTGAAGCAGAATTCACTATCAGTCAATTCTGGCCCTGGGAAAGAGACCTGGCGGAGCCTCCCTCCTCACAGCTTGGGGACAATAACATGTGACTTGTCCTGTCCTGGTGGCACCTGGCAAATGTGACCAACACCCAAAATAGCAATTGCAGCAGACAGTGGATACATCACAGGGAGCATCCACACAGGGAGACTGAGCATCAGTGAGTGGGGGTCTTGGGTGTGAGNTGTCCTGTCCTGGTGGCACCTGGCCAAATGTGACGACACCCAAAATAGCAACTGCAGCAGGCCAGTCTGAGCATCACCTGAGTGGGGTTTGGGTGTGAATGTCCATGCAGGAAAGGAGGTTCGAGGAGCCCTGGTTCTGTCTGAAAAATATCCAGGGAATTCTGACACCTTGAGCTGCTCCTTTGGTATTTTAATGCTGGTGGGAATCTCTTGCTTTTCCCTGCACAGATTTGTGCATTGAATGAGGTGGCACTGGAGTGGAACCAGGGCTAGGATTTACCACTACACAAAACCAGAGTGATTAGGAAAACAGGCTTATTTTAGGATGAGAGAGAATGGCCTCAGGTTGTGCCAGGGGAGGTTTACACTGGATATTAGAAAAAATTTCTTTGAGGAAAGGGCTGCCCAGGGCAATGGTGGAATCACCATCTGTGTAGGGATTGAAAAACTGTATAGATGTGACACTTGGGGACACGGATTAGTGGTGGTGGCAATTGTGGGGGAATGGTTGGACTCAATGATCCCAAGGGTCTTTTCCAACCTGAACAGCTCAGTGATTCGCAGGCTGTTCTGTTTAGGTGGGTCCCTTTCTCTCCTCCTGGTGCCCTGGATCTCCCCTCAGAGCCATGCTCTCCTTGCCTTGCAGGGATGGGTGGCTTTGCTGCCGTGGTTGCCTACGGGCTGTACAAGCTGAAGCACAGAGGTGACATGAAAATGTCCCTTCACCTGATCCACATGCGCGTGGCAGCCCAGGGCTTCGCCGTGGGAGCCCTGACGTGTGGTGAGTATGGAACGGGAGCTGTCCTTGGGAGTGCCAAACCATGGGGAGCCTCTTGTGTCTCTCCCAGTGGATAATGCAGCTGGCATGGCTGGGTGGAAGCATCCAGAAGGTTCATTTCAGGATGTTTGTGCTCCTTATTGGTGCTCGATCAGCCTTTCTGGAGTAATCTGATTTTACGTACTTGAATATCTAATTTCAGAGTAACAATTTTGATTATGTCTAGACATGGAATGTGAGGTTCTGCATCTCTGCCCTTACAGGCCGAAAAACCCCCAAACATTAATATTTTCCCTCATAAATATGCTGCTGTTTCTGAATTTAATACACTGGAAAATCTACAACACATGTAGACCACAATATTGTGTATTTTTATATATGGATATATATTTTTTCAGGACTGGACTTGTCTCTGTACAGGAACACTGTGCCTGTACATCCCAGGTCTCATCCGTGTGTAAATGTACATCCCATGAAACACTGTCTGTCCATACTGCATTCCCAGCAGGAACAACAGCAAAGCTTGACTTGGGCCACAAAATCAACTAGAATTAGCTCAGGGTCTACATTTTCATAAATCGTATATTTTCATACCCAGTTTCTCTGTATACCAAGAATTTTGTAGTGTTCATCACTGCTATTAAAAAAATGCAGCTGAGGAGGAAGGGAAATTCTGTCTTCCTGAGAGCTGTTCAGATTTTGAAACCCTTTATTTCTTATTTAACACGGTTCTTTAATTGTGCTTTTTTTCCTGCCTTGCAGGCGTGCTGTATTCCATGTTCCGGGATTACGTGGTGAAGCCCAAGGAATAGTGGGAAGCTGTCCCTGAAATCCCTGTCCTGGTGGTGGCCTGTGTACTGCAGCTCCAAACCTCCTACAGCGGGGTTCTCGAGGAAAACAAATAATAGATGGCATTAGAGAATTGTTCTATTTTGTGTATGGTACACTGTGCTGAACCTGGCAGCCTCGGAATGTGCCCTGGGGGAGCGGGTATTGGGGTCTGGGTCTCCCTGATTGACACCACCACATCCCAGTTTTTAGGGGATATCGTGGAGTGCAATCCCTCTGTCTTCCCCTTCAACTCAAGTCCTAAAACTGATGACTTCTTTTGCTGTTGTTGCCCAAAACCATGATGTCTGAACTGGCTTCTGTCAGGGAATGTCAGGAACACCGTGCTGTCATTTTCTATCCTCTGCCTCCAAGTTTGTAATTTAGAAGCTTCTGGTAGCACTAAATGACTTCTAAAATATTAAGAGAGATATATAAACGTCTATTTTTTTTATTTAAGGCATGAGATAACTATGTTGCAGCTATTTAAATGTTATATTTATTCATTGTTAACGAAGACACAGGCTCCCTATTTTTTGCTATATCAGACCCTTGGATTAAGATACTTTGTAACTTTATTTACAGTGTTCTTCTGAGTAACATCTAAATGTAACATTTAAAATATATATTGTGAAAACTAGACCTTAATTTGGTGGTTTAATGCTTTTAAAGTGTATGATATAGCTGATTTCTGCAGTACTGTTTTCCACAGAAAAATTTAAACCATTTAAATCTGAAAAGCCCCCCCCATCACCTTTGAGGTGTTAAAGTCCTGGTCTGTGAGTTATTTTACACTCAAACTCCTTGTACTTCCAACAGCAATCACGAAAATAAAAGCCAGTTTCTAAAAAAAGCACATATTGTCCTGTTAGCTGACATTCCATGGTGACAGTCTCAGATGTTACAGATACCACAAGGTACAAACTGCACCTGTCTGTGACCTGTTGTACAGAGCAGGGGGGAGATTAAACACGAATAAAAGGGAGCAGTGGAGGTAACAATTGTTTGCCTATGGATTTGTTGGGGAGGGACTCCCATCCCTTTGCAGAGGGATGATTTTTAATAGAAAATCACCTGAGGAGGCTGCAGCGTTCCTGGGAAGGGAATTCCCAGCCGGTGCTCTCCTTGATTCCCAGCTGCTATCACTCTGCTGCCCTTGGCTGCTCCCACACGCATGGAGATAGGGAGGGGCTCTGTGAAAAACAAGTTCCACTCTCTCATATTTTAATAAAAAAATAAAAATAGACAATAAGGAGGCAGAATAGGCGACGTTTTCTCTGCCGAGGAGGCTTGGCATAAGGTCTGCCTGTAGCCCCCCTCACCCTTTTAGGACTTCTATCCTGAAGGAGCTTCTATCTTGTGTCGAATATCCAATAGATGTTAAACAATTCTTTTTTTGATTTAAGTATCCCCGATCATCTTATCAATAGATATATTTTGTGGGTGGCTCCACTTAAGTCTGGTAACACACGTATAAATTTTCTTCTGAGGTTTTCTGGTTCTTTTCATTTGGGTAAGAAAACAGAAAGCTAACAGGTTGTTTTGGTTTTTGGTTTTTTTTTTTTAATGTAGGGTCACAAGGTGACCCCCCCCCCCATAACTTCTGGCTTGGTGGTTTAGACGTTACAAAGAAGAGATTAAAAAAAACCAAAAAACAGTCTTAACCCCCTGTTATACACACACATTAAATACACATTCATTACCCTTCTAAACTCTTATTATAAAAACACAATACAGTACAATGATATAGAGAGTAGTCATGTTAATATTTGCGAAAAGCCAACTCTATAATATGTATTTATAACAGGCTCCGACGCCTTTTCGTGTTCCTAGCACCGCGAAGCGGGGAGGGAAGGAGCCGGGATCGGTGTGGGAATTGCGGGAATTGCGGGAATTGCGGGCATTGCTGCATGGCGGTGACGGGCGCGCTGTGTGAGGCCGGAGCCATCATGGCGGCCGCTCTGAGGGAAAGGGCGCGCGCTCCCGTTGCCATGGGCACCGCGTCGGGCCCGGAGCGGGGAGCGCGGGCCGCAGCCGGAGCCGGGGCCGCTTCTCCGCTACCGCCGCTGCCCAGGAGGAAACCGGGACAGCCTGGGACACCCTCCCGGTGCTCTCGGGAAACGCGGCTCGGGTAGGGCCGCGGGAGGTGCGGGAAGCGCGGGCAGGAGTTTCCGGGATGGGGGAAACAGCGCGGCGCTGCCAGGACTTAGCAGGTCCTGGCAGGTCACAGGGCGAGGCGGGAGGGTGACAATCACAGTTACAGGTTTGCAATTAAAACATATAAATACAGGAAGTTCTTGCTCAAAATGGGGAAGAAATTCTTTCCTCTGGGGGCGGCAGAGCCCAGTGTCCTTCTCTGGGGACTTTCCAAACCTGCCTGGAGGAGTTCCTGTGTCACCTGCTCCAGGTGACCCTGCCTTGGAGCCCTCCCGGGATGGTTTAGACGAGTTATTCGGGAATATTTCTTCACCCAAAGGGTGGCCAGGGAAACATTGGAGTCACCATCCCTGGAAGTGTTCAAATCCCACGTGGATGTGGCACTTGGGGACCAGGTTTGGTGGTTCTGGGTTAATTTTTGGATCTGAGAGGGCTTTTCCATTGTGTGATGCACCTCGAGTACCGTGCACATTTCTGGCCTATAGGTAAGTAAATAACTCAATAAGTTATAAAATAATAAATTATTCAGTAATGCAGTCCAAGTAAAGAAAATTCTGAGAAAAATCACGAAGATGTTTTAAGGCCTAAAATAGTTACTCTACTAAGAATTCCAGGATATTTTCAGAACAGAGAAAACTACTGTTTGAAGATGTTCTTGCTTGTCTTTGCTACCTTTAAGGTCAGTGGCTAAACCCATCAAGAGGTCCAATCTAATTATAAATTTAGTTATCAACCCAAAGGTTACCGAAACCAGAAGAACTGTATAAATTTTATATCCAGTTAACTTAAGTAAGTGGAATAGACTCCTTATCTCTGTAGGCTTTTCCCAAATCTCAGAACCAGCTTTAATCAATGTAAAATTAATTTTCCAACCCCACTGATTCAGTAATTCTTTGATCCCTCATGCCCAGAGCCCTGTGGGCTGTGCTGAGGCACCAGACTCTGCTCTTTGCACTTGTCAACCCTCAGTGCACCTTGTCCTGGTGACTCTGTGCCCCCAAGGTACACAAAGGGACACTCTGCATTTTGGTGCATTAATCAGGATGATTTGATTTCCCTCAGTGTGGGAAAGGCCCTGTGTTAATTACTCAGGTCAGGGCGTGCCTTTGGAGGTATTTATGTGTTGGTTTTCCTAGACCAAAGGTGCTATAGGCTTTTTTTTGCTGCCAATAAATGTCAAACAGAAGGAGAAAGGGGCTGTAATTAATCAGAAAACTGTCTTTTGTCGTCCTAAGAAAATGTTTGGGTAGCAGTGTTATTGTTTAAAAATATCTATTAATAATACAATTTTATAATTAAATATACTTAATAATTAATATGTTAATATTTAGTTATTTAATGCTATCACTCAGGGATGAGAAATTTGGAGGGGATGTGTAGGCCACACTTCTGTCTTGCCCAAAGGGAGCATAAGGAAAAAAAAAAGCTTTTTCTTCCTCTGTCAGTCCCCCATTAACCCAGAAATGGGGGGATTTGCCCCTTTCCTGGACGTGGGCAGGAGGCTGGATGGTCCCAAACACTCCGTGTTCCCTTTAGCCAGTGCTGGCTGCCCCATTGGATTTGGCCCCAACCCGCTCCTCTGTTAAAATGTTTATTTAAACGGGTCTGTTTAGGAACATTCGGTAAACGTTGCTTTTTTGAGTTCTGGAGTGAAAAAGACCCTACAACTTTTTTTTTTTAAGGGCTGTTTAAAAGCCATTTATGGGAAAAGGCGCTTCAAGCAAGGCCGTGGGGCTGGAGAGGAGGAGGAGGAGGTTGTGGTGGGAGACTGGGCAGAGGTCAGGGAGGAAAAGCTGCAGAGCAGCAGCCAGGAGGGGATGTTTTTTCAGAGCGGCGCTGATCTCTGCTCCCTGTCACTTTTTGTTTCCCTCTCGTTATGTTTCTAGTAAACAATGGAGCCAGACATAAAAGTGAATGAAGATTTCAAAAGCCAGTTTAAGGCTTATCAGGAGCAACAGCAAAGGCGGCTGCAAGATTTGATGGAGAAGAAGAAGGAAAAGCAGAGCAGGCAGAAGAGCACTGGCAGCACAAAGGAGACTGTAAGAGCCCCGAGTGATCTAAACCTGTTTAAAAAAGAACCTCCTGTAAAGGAAGATGCCAGCAAAAGGTAAAAGTCTGGAAGTACCGTTCCTTCAGGAAGTCCCTGGAGTATATTTGGCTTAGGATCTCATGAAATTCAATATGATTAAGCTGACAGGACACTTTCTGTCTTCACACACTGGGCTTTCGTTATCCTCGTCCATAATTATCTTCAGGGCATTGTGTTGTGCTCTTTAATATCAGTATTTTACAAACGAAGGGGCAGCCAGGTGCTACCTGACAAAATCCAGCCTTTTGGGATCACTGGCATCCTCTCAGCTGCTGGTTAGGTCCTGCCTAGCTTTAAGCAAATAGGTTCCCCACATGAATAACTTCCAAAGATGGACAGAGGCAAAGCAGCTCATGGGAGCAGTGCAGAAAAGTGTTCACTGGGATTTCTTTGCAATATATCCTGGTTGGGTGGATCACAAGATTGCCAGGATTGGGCATTTTGGTATGGATCTCCCTTAATCTTGTTTTTTTTTTTAATTTTGAGCTGAATACTGGGGCAGAGGTTAAAAGCCCCAGCTGAGATAATTTCTCTTCCTCCCAGGATATGGTCAGCCTTTCCTTCTGACCCAATTAATACCTCTTTTCCTGACTAGAGCAGGTTTGGGGTTGGACACACCCCAAAGGTGTCTGCAGTGCTGGCTGTTCAGGGCTTTGCTCTGTGGTAGTGGTGAAGCCAGGTGAAGAAATTCCTTCACGCTCTGGTGCCTCACCAGAGCTGTCTGGTTTGCCAAGTTAAGCCCTCAATCTGACCTCTATCAGCTGTCCTCTTCCATTCAACTTTTTTTCTGATAATCTGTAGAAGATTATGATGGAAATCTGATTTTATTTCAATTTCTGTGAGGCTGATTCCCATAGTTCAGCTGTTTGGCAAAGGGAAGGGATTTAGGTGCTGCCATGGCACATCATGGGCAGTGTGCAGAGTGCAGGAAAGCCCAGTAGTTCTTTGCTATTTAGAGTTCAGTACTTTAGGCCTGAGTAATCCCAGGTGTTTTATTTACCTCTGTTTGTGTGTCACTGACTGTCAAAAACCCCATTTGACATGGCAGCTGTGGCAGATACATCTGGCTTGTCCTTTGCTTGTGTACATTCAGCAGAGGAGTGGTTGTGAGTGATCCAGTCCAGGCAGGATTTGCTTCTGGAAGGGATTCACCAGGATGTTCTCTGCAGTATTCCCATGACAGCACATCAGAGGATTGTTCCAGGATCACAGGACTCCACACGGCCTGCAGTGACAGTGATTTCAGCTTGTCACTGTTGTTTATGGCAACAACTGGAAAACATTCTCCTCTCAGAAGTCTCCCGTCCTCCGACCCTTGGGAATTCTTTCTTCATCCCTCCCATCCTACTCCCAAATCTTGTTTAGACTAGTGTTTAGCTGATGTTCTGTTATGTTCTCTCTGTTACTTTATCCTCCTTTCTCTGTTTGGTGTACTTGAATGTATCTAAGGGACTCTCCCCATCACGTGGAGAAAAGAGTTGGGAAAGACACGATTTGACAAAAGTTAAATTCCTTACTTTTTTTGGCTTGAACAAGGCATGCAGTTTGGGAAACCACCTGCATTCCAGGCAGAGCTCTGCTCATAAGCTCCACCTGGCTGTGATTCCTTGAAAGGAGAGTGAAAAGGGGCACCTTTTGCAGCCCATTCCTTTTGGCTCATTTTCTGTAGCTGAGGCACTCGGGTGGATCTGCTGCCACTCTAACAGAGAGAGTCACTCTGGGATGGGGTGGGAAGTTCCTCAGAGGAGACTCCAGCTCTGTGCAATTGGGATTTCTGTTCATCCTCCTCTAAGTGCTTTTCCTCCAGATTGGACTCCAGCTCTGAGAAGACTTCACTGCTCAGGTGTGTTAAGAGCTTAGAACTCTTTTTTTCCCATGTTAATCACCCAACTGTTCAAAACCTTCTGGTTCAAGTGTCTCTAATTGGATCTGAGTTTCATTGCTCGCTCCTCTGAGTGGTTCTTGTGGGAATAACTCAGTTCTGCCTTTCCTCTGCTCACATTGCTCCTCGCTTTCTTCTCCTTTGTGAACAGCTGCCTTTGATCTCCCTTTGATTTGCAGCTTTGAAACACAAGTGCATTTCTTAATTATGCATTGTGAGTCCTCTCCTAAACTCCCTGTGCTGTTTATGGCAGTGCCTTAAGGGGTCGTTTATTCTGACATGGGCAGATGGAGGGTGCATTTAAAAGCTCTCAGGTCCAATGGGTGCTAAGAGCTTGCTAAAATTTTGGAATAATAAAAAAAATGAGATTATTATTTAGATATCTGACTTGGCTGTGTCTACAGGTACATACTGTAACAACTGGGCTTTGTCCAGATCACATCTCCAAAGTGTAAACATTTAGAAAATAAGAATCTAAGAGCCAATTCATCCAGCTGATTTAGGTGTCTGGACAACTGAGATGCTGTAGATTATCAGGAACTTCCACATGGGAATCACAGGGCACTGGAGACATGCATCTTCCAGCAGCAGCAGCTGGGCAGCTCAAATGTCACCTGTGTGTGGGTAATTGCATTGATTCCCAAGTTTTATCAAGGACCCTGTGTCAGGGAGCTCAGATAATTCTGAACTGCCACAATTGAATTGAGCCCCTGAGGCCACAGCTCCTGGATTTTATATTTGAAGGACCCATCACATCAGGGCAGTAAAGAGATTAAAGTTATTAATTCTCTGAATGTTTTAGAGAGATGAAGCCTTTAAATGTTGCTAAATGTCCTGAAGAACAGGGGAAGCAGGGCTGTTTCTTTCCATTCAGAGGGCCTTTTTTTTGGATATCCTCTGTTTCTAAATGAATTCCAAAAGGCACCATTAACAATACAAATGGATGCTCACGGGGTTCCCAGAGAATCAGCTGAGGACACGGGAAATTGGTCTTTTATGAATTGCTCTAAAACATTGATTTTTAAAGGACCCCAGGGGCAGCTTTGTAGTCAATGCTCTGTTGGCTTCTCTTGGCTTTGTCGAGTGTAGAAAAGAAAGCCTGAATGTCCCACATGCTGAATGCTGCCTGATTTCCTCTGAAGAACCAGGTAAGTAATACAGATGACACTATCTGCTAACCTCAGTACACCTGTTCTGTCCTGTTTTGCCCCAGACAGCTCAAGAAAATGCAGATTTTTATTTTTATTTGAGATGAATAGATCAGATAATCACCTTGTGTCCTTATCTGAGGTTTAGGATATTCTGCCTAATTCAATGAAGTCACTCCTGGTAAGCTCAGCCCATCCATTGTGCAGTTGTTTCATTATTTTATTTCTAGGAGCACCTATTTGTACATTATTTGCCATTATGGTTTATTTTTTTTTCTCAGTTTGCTTGAGACTGAGAATGAGCAGCTGCAGGATCAGCTCCGAGAGGTCCGGGATGAGAACTCCAGGCTCTACAAACTGGTGTCAGAGAAAGATTTTGAAATAACACAGCTCCAGAAAAGAGTGGAGGACGAGAGGTTGGCTCTGTCAGGTAAACACAGCAACTCTGGATTCTCACCATGTTGGTTTGCTTGATGCTGATGACAAAAAAATGTCCCTGAAAAGAACAGTGCTGTTTTAGGGTACACAGTGATTTCTGTTCCTCACAGAACTGTAAACTTGCTGTTATTGGCACAAAAATAATGATGTTCCATAGAAATAATATTTTGGAAAACTTCCTGTTAGTGTCAAGAAGCTGAAACTTTCTCGTCTCTGTAGGGTTAAATTTCTTATTCAGGCTCCTTTTTTTTTTTTTATTTCTGCCTGAACAGGGCACAAGCAGGATGCTGGATGAATGCAAAATTCAGCTTCTCAAGTGATTTTGGTGTCTTTTGAAAACTGAACTGCAGCAGGCTGCACCTCCTCCACTGGGTGCCACTGTTGGTCAGGGCAGCAGTGATGACCAGCCTTGAAGAGAAGGGGGAAACCAGCAAGGAAGAGAACTAAAAAAACATTAAATTACACCTTAATCCTTGAAAAGCAGCTCTAGTTTGTGTGTAGGAGAGGTGATAAGCTCTTCCTGGTCAGGACCAGGAGCCAGATGTGCTGTTGCAGCTTCTCTGGCCAAGACCAATCCCTGTTTTCCCCTGTCTGCATTGTGGCAATCCCCACATTGCTTGGGAATAAGCCTTGGCTGAGTGTGTGCAATGCATTTGAAGACCATCAATTTAACATGGAAGCAGCAACCTGGCTTTGGTTAATTCAGTATTTACTGTGATTCTCAGCAGCCATTATTTATCCTGAAAACTGAGGTAAAGGGGGTTTTTTTGGTTTGTTTTTTTTTTTTTTTGTTTTGTTTTGTTTTGTTTTGTTTTTTTTCCCCTAGGTGGGAGGGGTAACACAAACCACACAAAGGAGTGAGAACAGTGGAAATAATTTTTAAAATCATGAATTGGTTCTAAGTGCTTTTTAAACAGCATTTTAAATGCTTTTGAAATAAATTCCTTTAAAACAATAAATTGTGTTCTTTGCAAAATTTTTAAATAGTGGTATAGGAAGAAATTCTGTTCTCAGCTGTATTCTGTGTAGCCTCATTAATGTCTCTGGGGCAATAGGGGCCTCAGCATTTAATTGTGAGTGATCTCTCACCTCTCATCCCACCCCAGTTCATGGATATTAGAGCAAAGTGATCACTGCAGAGCTCCTAAGGAGGATGAGAGAGTTAAGAGGGATAACAGCAGCCAAGTTCAGTCTTCACACCTCCCACCAAGGGTTTGTTGTTGTAGGCTCATGCTCCTTGCTGAGCTGGAAGCTTCTGTGGACATTGTTTGCCATGAATTTGATTTTGCACTTGTTCAAGAGCTTTCTTTCACCTGTGTGGTGTTCAGCAGAGCCAGGCCTGGGATTTGCTTTGTTGGTGGCACTAATCAAACCCTCCCTGACGAGGGAACCAGTGAGGTGGCTTTTAAAAAGAGCAATTAAGAGTCATCCAGTAAAGCTCCCTGTGTAATCCCAAGGGAGTTATAAATAGGCACAATGAAATTTCCTGGACCTTGTCCAACTGTAATACTGTGCCTGACCTTTGAGGGCTGATGTCTAGAAATGTTCACACCGCTGTTCTAACAACTCCTCCAGTAGTAAACAACCAGGCAAAGCAGGGTGTTGCCTTTTTCTGTGATAATGTCAAAAAATCCTGTTCCCAACTGCCCTTCCCAGCAGTGAGCAGGGAACACCACTGCCTTTTCTAGGTAATAATGCTGCTACAACCGCTGTTGTGGCCCTGGGACACGTGGCTGTTGCCACAGTGGGAAGTGTGGCCGTGGGGAGCTGCTGAATCAAAGGATCAACCCATCCAGCTGGCACCTCTGACATCTCTTCCCTCACTTGTTCATTTAAGTGCCTGGCACAGCTCTGAGAGGAAGGGATGGGACAATGAAAGTCCATTGTGACAGAGAACAAAAGCCTCATCTATTCTGAATCGTGCCTGTAAGATGTGCCCTCTGCTTTCATGTGCCCTTTGCAGGGGTGTCTGGTTTAGCTGGAGACGTGGCAGCCACTAAAATAGTTGAGCTGGCCAAAAAGAACCGGGAGATGACTGCTGAGTTTGAGAGTGAGAGAGCCAGAGTGAAGCAGCTGAATCACAAAGTCAAGGAGCTGGAGAGAGAAGTGAGGCGTTTTTTCTTGTTCTCTTTTGGCACCCTAAAACATGGAAATCCAGACTTTGGGGTAGAAAATGGGTTTGAGTCATGTTCCCAGGTTGAATTTGCTCTTAAATCTGTGTTTACTGCGGGTTGTGGTCATTTCTATCCATGATGTGTTCCCTCTGCAGACAGGAGGAGCTAGGAAAGGATATCCCCAAATTACAATGAGCCAAAGATTTATTAAACAGCAATTAGGAAGGTTCATTTGTAGAAGCACAGAGACTTTTCTACCAGTTTGGCAATGACATTTCTCTTATTATTTATTTTTTAGTGAGGAGAAGCAAATTTCACACCTTAATGTCTTACATTCCCACCTCGTTAATACCAGTCAGTAATTAGTTCTTTATTCTTCTAAGCTTTTGTCATCCCCGTAATGAAAGCTGTTTTCTGGAAAAAGTACTTACAGAACTCAGACAACACCAAACTATATCATATAAGACAGCAAATCTTCACTCAGGCAGATTAAATTTTCTGGTTTACTCTGACTTTTTGCCAACCTCTCACAGAAGTAATTTTACTCAGGTGGCTGCTGAATTGAAAATGAGATGTCCTCATGTCAATATTTGCTTTGTCCTTCGCCTACTGCTCCTCTTCCTTACACACTATTAGTGATTTTTTTAATATAATTTTTAATTTTTTTTTTCTTGAACTTTGCTTTCTTAGAAGACATCAGTTAAATGAATCAATAGTGCTGACAGATGCATTTTGACTCAGTCTATCACCATCCCTTATTATCATGAGCCATGCATCTACCTGAATTGCACCCCAGCTACGTGAAAGAGCAAGAAGTCGTAGATTAAATTAAATTTTGGAGAACTCCTGCATCAATCCACAGTGTTCTGGTCAGAGGGGTCTTGTCAAACAGTTGGCAGGTTGGCAAACAAGTATCAGGTGTAGTTTGGGACCTACAAAATCACACAAGTAGTGGAACAATTCATGAATAATATAAAGAAAAATCAACTTGGTTCTGCTCCTCTACTACGGAAGTGTAACGACCATTATTCAAACAGAAACATTAAATAGTCTCAGATTTTGACCCAAAAAGAAGGGAGCACAAACATTTCAGGAAGAAGATGAAGATGTTAATGATGTGTAAAATGAAAGCCACGTTTGACACTAGGATTTGACACTCCACATCTATTAAAAATGTGCAGTGATAGTAACAGAAACACTATTATTTTACATATTTTTAGCTCTTTCCGTACATGAAAACTGAAAAAATCTGTAAATCACAAATATTTCACCATGATTATGTTCCCCCCAAACAGAAAGGAAGGTGTGGCCACTGAACAATCACTTGGCAAAGGGTGGCCCATGTAAGCAAAGGGATGTTTGCAGAAAATCTCCTCAGAACTTGAGCCAGCAGCTTCCAGCTCCAGCTGAAATTCCTCATTCTCAGTCCATTGACTACAAAACTTTATGAACTGGTTACAAAGAGTGGCCCTAACACATGAAAAAGGGTGAAATTAGAGCTGGCTCTGAGTTAGTTTTTCCCCAGATGCCCCTTTAATGAAGGAGCTCAGAGCCTTCTTTAACTCAGGCAAATAATCAAGATTTTCCACCCACCTCAAAGAATGAAGTCCCAAACTTCTAAAGCAACACTTCCTGGCCTTTCCAGCCCCAAATTCCTGCACTCTCATCCATTTAGAAATCTTTGCAACAGCAACACAGGGCATGATTCAGAGCAGGAGGGGTTGTAAATCTGTTTTCTTTTGCTGTGGTAAGCAAAAGGAGACAATCCTTATTCTTCATGGGTTAAAAAATGCTACTTTAGTGCTCCCAGCTAAAGAAAAAGAGCCTTAACACCATTAAATTTCAGTTACAGAGTGCCAGGTAGATTTCTCCTTTTATATTCCTCTAGTGAGCAGAACTATTTGCTTTTTATGAAATATTCTGGGCTGGACAGGATTTGGATTTATGTATTTAAACATTAATTTGAGGTACTTTTTGGTGATAAAATGCCTCAGAAGTCTCCATACTTGAATTTTGTTTCCATCTTAGCAAGTCAGAGACGTCTTCTGAAGTTACTCCACAGTAAAATGTAACATGATTCTTTGGGAAGCATTTCAGAAAAAAATAATTGTGCTGTCCTACTGATTGTGTTAAAAAACATGGGAACATTAAGGGTTGGGGTTTGTTTGTTTATTTTGGTTTTTTTGGTTTGGTTTGGTTTTTTTAAGTAAATAACATCCAAGTTATACTTTTTTGGTAATTAATACTACATGGAGTGGTGCTGTTCTCTGCATCCATTCTACACTAACAATGGGGTTCTTTTCCAGCTGCAGGCAGCCACAGAAAAAATCCATTCCCTTGGTGGTGATGGTGCAGGAATCAAAGGATCAACTCTGAAAACGCTGGAAGGAAACTTGGTAGGAATTGTGATTGAAATGAGGAAATCAGCAGCTGACACTCAGCTCCTTTGTAGAACAAGGATCAGTCCCTGTCACCAGTTTTGGGACCAAATTCCCCTCTATACCCCAAAAATTAGGTCTGGAAAAAAAACTAATTCAGTGGTCCTGATGGATCCATGGGTGTTAATCACTTCAGTTTTTCCCTGAGGGTTCTGTTCTCACCGAGTTCATTCCTCTCCTCAAAGGCTGAAAGTCCCGAGGTGAAAGCGCTGCAAGAAAAACTGAGCGCGGCCAACGCAAAAGTGACGGAATATCGGAACCAGCTCCAGAATGCGAAACAGGAGCTGAAGCTGACCCAAAAGGTACCACTGCAGGGAGCAGTCTGGGGCTGGCACCCCTGCAGGAGCTTCAGTCTTGGGAAATTGGGAGGCTTTTGGCCTTTGGTTGACCCCCATGAGCTATTCCAGTGGAGCAGGGAGGTGAGGAAGACACAGGGTAGGGGTTGGAATTGAAATTGTGCTCCTGGACACAGGGATCTCATGTTTTTCCCCCACTGTCCAATAGACACAAATCCTTTTGAGTTTTAAAATCCCACATCAGCAGAGCTGTTTGTGACATACATTCAGGTTCATTCCTCCTTTCCCCATACATTTAATTATGTACTTACTTTTAATGTAGGTTTCCAGTCCCATGGGAATCAATGGGATTAAAGGGCATGCTTGAACTAAAGCATGTGTTTAAAGAGTTTGTTGGAATGGCATCCAGAATAACCTTTTCCTCTGATTTGTGATGGATTTAAGTGTTATTATGTGCTCTTATTCTATTTGGTTTCCCTACTTTGTGTAGGAGACCTGCAATGCAGATCAGAGTAGAGAATATGGTCCTAAAAATAGAACTCTGCTGACCTTTTTATAAATAATTTAAATGCTCTTCATCCTAAGTTTAGCTGTGTCAGAATTTTGCAAGGGGGATTGGCTCAATTCCTGGTGTGTATGAAGACAATATCTCTACTCTGCTCCTGGTTAGTTATGGGTAAATATTCATCATATCAAAAATAATTGTGTATATTGAAAACTGCTTGTGTTCCCTGTTAGAGAGAGCTGCTTTTCCTCCCCTCTCCCCAACACATTTTTTTAAGCCTTATTATTGATGTTAATCCCTTTTCCCAGATTTTAGCCAAAGAAGTTGGGGAAGATGTGAATATCCAAAGTCTCTTGACCAATTTTGGCAGCTGGCGTGGACGAGCTCAGCAAATTCTCCTCCTCCAAACCAGGGTGAGTTACAGCCCTGCATGGTTCCATTTCAGCTGGAATTCTCTTTCTAAGTAGAGATATCACCTCAATTTGAGGTAAAAGCACTGTCAGTTCTTCATTAATTCTTCACATCTCTCTGTTGATGTGTGCACACCATGTTAATGACTCTGTTGCAGCCGTGCAAGCTTTGGTTATTTCAGCTGGGAATCTTTTACATCTGTGTCAAAGGAAGGAGTTCAGTGACCTTGGAGAGCTGTGGCAGCCTAGTTCAAGTCCCAGGGTGTTTTGAAGGTGCCTCTCCACTGAGAACAGAAGGAGCCCTGTCAGTGCCTGTGCTCTGACTTAGACACCTTTGTTCAGTGCTTGGAGTCAGATGGGAAGAATTGAGGCCAGATCAGGTTTTCAAGTTGTTCCCTCGGGAGCTTCAGTAAAATCTTTTAACTCTTGAGTCTTCTGAAGGGCAGAGTTTAGCTGAAATGTCAGCAGGAGGCAGGGAGGCAGTTTTGTCTGCATCTAAATAAAACTTCTCTCAGGCAATTTGACACGTAATTTTCCTATTTTTCTGCTATTCAATTATGTGCCATCAAACTGTGATTTTTTTTGCAGTCTGATTGACTGAGATTTTTAACCTCTGTTTTCCCTTGAGCAAATTCCGTTTCCCCCTGTTATGTCCCCTACCTGGGGTTCATCTGCACATTGTTCCTACTCTTCTCTGCTCTAATGTACAGATTTCTTTCTGATCCAGACTCCTCAGGCCCTTTCTGTAGTCAGTGGGGATCTTATAAATCACTGGATCAAAAGTGAGGCAGGTTCCTCCAGAACAGGGCAGAGGAGCTGAGCTGCGGCAGTGCCCAGTTCCTTCTGCTCTCTATGAAAGCATCCTGCAGTGAGCAGTTGACAAGCTGAGTTCACTTGGATTCACACAGCAGCAATTCCAAATGCTCTGGAGTGACTGTCTGGCCTCCAAATGTGGCTCCACAAAGGCACAGATCTCCCATGTGTCCCAGATCTCCTTCCTGCACAGATGCCCTAAAATCTGCATGTTTATTAGCAGCTCAATTTCAATCTGAAAGACCAGACACTGCTCTGTGTTAGTTAACCACGATGACATCAACAAATAATCTGAGCTGCCTTTGGCTGTGTCCTCTTTGCTCTGTACTCCTGTAAAACTGTGGGTGAGTTGTCATTATTGTGCCACAGGTTAAAGAGCTGGAGCATAAACTGAGCCAATACAAGATCAGAACTTCACTGCTTGAGATGGGTGAGGGATTTCTGGCAAGTGCTGATCCCAGGAAGTTGTCAGTCCAAGAGAACAACTTGCTGAAGATTCGCAGCTCGCAAAAAGAAAAGAAGGACTCTTTGGAGGTAAAACCCCGTGAACTGACAGAGTCCTGTTTAGGTGTGGGGCAGTGTGTAATAGCTTGTCCTGCCTTCAGGGTGTGTTACACCCTACCTAAAACCATTACACAAACCCACCTGGCCTGCTGGAGGAAGCTTTGCCCCACTTAACAGCAAAGCCCTGCTACAGCTGCACCCAAACTCCTTAGCACCCTTCTGTCCCCTTTGCCAGGTGTGCATTCGTCATCCCAAATACAGACATCCCCTCACACCTCCTGCATCTGTAGGGCTCTGGGCTTCTCCATTTGAACAGAATAATGAAGAATCAGGATTCAAAATAATGGGGAATCAACCCAGACCACCTGGATTCCTGAGCAGACAGACGCTTTTTGGATGCTGCCAGGCAGGCAGGAGGTTGCATTTATAATTTCTACTTCCTTAGGAATAATGCAGTATTCCCATCCAATTTTTTAGGTTATACCCAGGTAATGTGTGGTTCTTTTTGCTCACCACAGCACCTGGGGCTTGGTGGTGAGGTATAACTTTCATTTCCTTTCGCATCTCTGCAGAAACTCACGGGACAACACAACGCTCTCCAAAAAAACCACGAGGAATTGAAGAAAAAATGTGCTGCCTCAAAAGCCAGGAACCAAATGCTGTGTGAGGAAGTGAAGATGCTGAAGGCACAGATTGGAACCTTGCTGGAGAAGGGGAAACACGATGATGAGCTCATAGATGCCTTGCTGGTAACAGTCTGTGTTGG
Source organism: Sinosuthora webbiana (assembly GCA_013397395.1). NCBI lineage: Eukaryota > Metazoa > Chordata > Aves > Passeriformes > Sylviidae > Sinosuthora > Sinosuthora webbiana. The sequence goes on along the minus strand of VXBN01002707.1, from coordinate 196,983 downwards.
TCCTAGCCCTGTTTCCATAGGTGATAAAACATGATGTCACTTCATGGCACACACAGCCTTAGGGTGTACAGGAGCCTGATGGATCCAACTGTGACAGCCAGAGGTTTCTTTGTCAGCTGAAGTCCTTCAGCATTTTGGATCAGGTCATGTAAGGGCTGTGAGACAAGCACCGGGTGTGACAGTTGCAGTCAAGTGGCCCTGAGCTGCAGGGACTGGCACAAACATTTTGCAAAAGGATTGAAGCAAGTAGAGGAAAACCTTCAGTCCTGACCCAAGGTGCTGGCCTGTGTTCTTTGTTCTGCTTTCAGCTCCACTGGTAGATTTTTTTTTTCCCTTAGAATGCCTGCAGTCCTGAAGGATTTTTTTTGTCTGTTACAAAACTTCCATTTATTTTGTTACACAGCCCACAACACACAAGCTGAACTGTGAGTACTGAACCATGTTCACACTCACTTGCAGTAGCCGGAGCTGAGAGGATTTGGCCTCTTCAAAACCAAAGAGTTTTAACAAAGGCTCAAAGATGCTGAGAAAGAAATAAATGGCTGCTGGCTTGGTCCTGCCATGGTTCTAAACAGCCTTCCTCAATTAAAATAGCAAATACATTAGTGAATATGCCACCTCCTAGCAGGGTTAATTCTGTGTTTCCTGATCCAGCTCCTCACTAGTTTCAAGCCACTCAGATTTATTTCCCTGCTGCTGTGGGTGGGTTTTAGCTCAGCTGACATTCACCCTTCTCCCACTAGGCACTGTGGTGGAGACCAGCAGATTAGGGGAGCCAAAGAACTCTTGTCAACTTGTCATTTTTTCTGAGTATTCCCACTAAAATTAGTACAGAGAGATGAAAGTTTATTTGGGAAGGGATGGTTAATCTCTTTTATCTCTTCTATCACAAAAGCACTTTACTTGCAGGTTGTTGGCCTGACAGAACAAACTGCCTGACAGGTATTAGATTTGTCAGTGTGGAAAAAAAAACCCTCCCAAACCACTGGTGAAGCAGCCTGACCTCGTATCTGTCACCCCATAGTACCCTCAGCTTTTAATATCACTGTCACACAATCCGATCATGTTCTAATTCCACAAAAAGCACATTGAAATCTTGAGTTTCATTCACTTTATGGAAAAAGCCACTTCTTTATCAAAGGCCAGCCTTTCTTGCTCTGTTTTCTGCTACACTGAGCAGCAGAGTTGGCAGCAAATTGAATCTGACCATTGCTCAGGTCAACATAACAAATCAAATTGCCAAAGTGACACCAGTGTGCTCCCACCAAGGAATGGGCTTTGCCCTACCATTCCTAAATGGATATCGGTCTCGGGGGGGAGGAATTTAAAGCAATCATTGTGTACAAAATAAAGATCTCACCTGTTTCTATTTTACCAGAGCCAGCAAAAGCAAATGCAGGAGATCTTAAAGGACCTGAGCATGAGGGAGAATGAGACGATGGGGCAGAGCTTTAACAGTGAGACACAGAAACAAAACAGCCTGATAGCCCAGCTTGGGAAAATGGTGACTGAGCGGGAAACAAAGATTAAAAGGCTGGAAGAGGAGCTTGGGCAACTCACACTTCTGGTAGGCAGAACAAATTAATTAGAGGAGCACACCCGGTAATCATTCTAAATCTGCTCTTCCACTTCCTTGTCCGTTGTTATCTGAGATGGTCACTGCCTCCAGACACTGATCCCTGTTCTACTGACAGTCTTTCCTGATGGAATAATAAAGCAGGAATTCTCTTTTGTAACTTCCTCAGTTTCTTTGTGCATAACTTGAGGTTGTTTCAGCAGCAGCAGCAAACACACAAATGCCAATCACTTCCACATGTCAGGGCTGTCACTGACTGACAGCAGGACTTGGGGCTGCACTGGGAACTCCTCCTTGGCTGCTGGAAGGAGGAAGCAAACAAATGTGTCACACCAACATCAGCAGGTACCCAGCCACTGCTGTGTCACAGTCGGGATTTGTGAAGGGTGTTTGGGCATCCCATTCTCATTGATCCAAACCCCTCCTGGGGTTATGGTGAGGTCATGAATCTGCTAGATACCCCAGGAATGGGGGCTGGAGCATTGAACCCAGCATCAAACCTGGGTTAGGGACACAAACCAGCTGTGCTGGCAGTGATGGTGCTGCACTCTAGGTGATTAGTGCACTCTGATTTCATATGAAACTGCCCTTCTTACTGATTTCTGCTTTGTTCTCATCCTGCAACGGATAGGAATTAAAGCAAAGCTTCTGAGGAAGGTCCTGTAAATCAAAAAGTTCTGGCTTGCTTGTAGCAATAATCAAAAGCTGCTGATTTGGCATTGGTGCAGCTGTTTTCCTCTGAACTATGTAATTGGTTTTATAACATGCTCCGCCGTTAGCAGAAGAAATCTGCCCATCCACGCGACAAGTCAGGATCTGCTCACCCACCACCCCCTGAGCACTCGGGATCAGGCAGCAGCCAGGCTGGGAGGACGGAATCTGCCCGGTAAGAAGACCAGAAAGTCAATATTTCAAGTTGTTTGAGTAAATCCAGGAGCCTGGTTTTCCCAGGGAGTTTCATCAAACCACAAGTGCCTCGTGCCAACAGCTGTGGCAGCCTGTTTGCAATATATGGGAATCTCTAATCACGTTATCTCTTGGGCTTTTGTCCTGGAACTGAGAAGGATGTACAGACTTGCAGACCTGACTAGATTTGGCATGGTGGTGGTGGTAGTGCAGCTATTTCTCCTCCTGCAGCTCAGATAATGTTTATGTGGTCAGCTTAAGTGCCTGGGAGTCTTTTCCCTTATGAGACACAGGGGTTCTTGACAAGCAGATTTCTGTGAGCAGGGTGGGGAATGAATGCAAAGGCCATTTTAGGTGAGCATTAAATCACTGGTGCATTATTTAAATCAATAAATGCTCTTTGAGTAGGATTTACATGCAGGAATGTTGAAAACCCACCACATCATTTGTCCTTACCAAACGCCCTCTTTAAAGGCTCGCTGAGGACTGTGTAAATTACACTAATCTTAGTGCAGCAATAAATCTGATTTCTGTTTACACTGATGTGACTCTGGGTCACTCTGGTTCTGTAAAGGGACCATGGTACCACAGCAAGTTATATCCTTTCCTGTTAAATTGCTGCTGAGTTTGTTGCTAAAGAGTTCATGGCCTAATTGACAGTGAGGAGTTGAGACTGGTCTGATGGGGATGGGGGAGATTTTTCATCAATTTAAAGTTAAAACTGATCTCTTCTGTGTAATTTCCTACCTCATTACTTTAGACACCAAATTTGGCTTTAAAATCAGCTCAGTATCCCTGAGTCTAAGTAGAGCATTACTATAAAATTTAAGAAAAATCCTCTGGTTTTGAGTTAGAGTTAAAACAAATCCTTAGTTTGAAAGTTTCTGCACCCTTCTGGACTGTTTTAATTCTCCCCCTTCTAACTCCGCAGAAGTTGTTGTGCTCTCCTGGACCAAACCTATATTTTATCTCCTTCTTTTATTTTTTTTTTTTTAAACCTCACATGTCTGCTGATGGTAAGCAGGAACCAAAGCTGGGTAATGGCTTTGTGGAAACCACTAAGTGCAATGCATAAATTATTGCTTGTGTACAGGGCCAAGGGCTCTGTCATGGAAAGAGCTGACGTGTCAGGTGGGCAATGAATGATCCTGAAAATCTCTGAGAGCTGTTAATAACTTGGTCAGCAAGGCTCACTCCTTCCATTAACTTTAATATGCTGATGAACTCTCAATTCTGTTTCACTGTAGTGAATCATCTTTTCCTATCAGAAAAGGTGAAATGAAAAACGCTATAAATAGATGCTGCACCCTTTGGAGGTGGCAGAGTAAAAATCTGCATTTTTAGACTGGGCCAAGGCTGTCAGTATCAGCCTTAACTTGATTTTAGGATTAACCACTCCTAGCCTAGAAGGATATCTATCACTTCCACAACGTTAAGACTTTATCCTCCAGTTAGCTACAGCTAAACTAAGGAAACGTGGGGTAAGTCTGCAGGGACTTGGCTTTGGGCAGCTGAACTCATGTGGAGGAAACAAACACCCCCTGAAATGTGGTGTCCCAAACAAACACCCCCTGAAATGTGGTGTCCCAAACAAACACCCACTGAAATGGGATGTCCCAAGCACACCTCATTATACATAAAACTCATCCAGGCTGGCAGTGATACTCCAGTGTTATCAGCTGCCTCCTCCTCCTCTTACAACAGTGAACCTGACAGATCTTCCTGAGGGTTTTCACCAAGCAGATTTCATAAAGCTGTGTAAAATATATATTTTTAAAGGGCACTGGGAAATACAAGTTGTGCACCCTGTTGCAGGGCAGGGGTGGCTTTGTTAGGAAAGTCTGTGATATGCAAACATCATCAAACTGCAGGTTGTCTCTCCCAGTGCTGGGTGAAGGTGTGAGGTGAGGGAGCTCTTCCGTACTAAACAGAGATATTGGCAAAGGACTGGAATTCTGGGAAGAGTGCCCTGTGTGAATCCCCTAACACAGCTTTCCTCTCCCCAGCGTCGTGTCCACGATGGGCCACACACTCGTGGAGTCAGCAGCCACAGAGCCTTTCTTCCTCAGTGATACCACCTCAGCTGGAAGGTGGGTATAGGAACTTCATAATCAGCAGGGAGCTGCTGGAAATCCTTCTCCTGCCTGCCTTGTTTCTGTAAGCAAAGTTTCTTGCAACATCCCTCCTAGCTGACACTGTCTAAGAGCTCTAACATCTGTTTTCTCCCTTAATTTCGTAATTGATCGCTTGTTTGACACCAATCTTTTCCATTTGTACTCCCAACTACCGAGATTTCTCCTGCTTTTTTTTTTT
>VXBN01002707.1:173676-192167 GCA_013397395.1 Sinosuthora webbiana | reverse complement strand
TTTTTTTTTTTTTGTTCTAAAGAAGATCCTCCTGAATGCAGAGAGGTCAGAGAAGTAATGAAGTACATAATAATGGGATACATGGGAAAACTGCCCCTTCCTTTCAGCACACATTGGACACAAGAACAGCCATTGTGCAAGTGCTGCCTAAAGCCTTTCAGAGGGAGAAAATCAATAGCAGGGCATTTAATAGTTCAGCGTAGCACTTGGGAGATACAATCTCCTTTTACTTTGGCAGTAGCAGTGGGAGGAAAGTCAGGGGTAATGAATTGATCAGAGGTGGAAGTTTGTTCTCAGGGGTGATGGGGAGGGGAAGCGGCTTTCTAACGACGCTCCCTGTGACTTTATATCCAAATATTTCTGTTCTCTTTATTGCAGTCTAGAGATGGGTGCTGGGGGGAGGTAGTGAGCCTGGCTCTGCATTCTGCCTTCCCCTTCAGACAAGTGTACTGGAGAGAGTGCTCAAATCCTGCCTTTGTTTCGTTTCTTTCGTTTAAGAAGTGGGGAACAGACTCTCTGTGCTTGTGCTTTCCTCAGGTCTGCTGGCACGGACAGCTCTGGCTGGGAAGTGCTGCAGGGAGAGATCACAGAGGAAAAGGTTCTGGACCTTGTTGCTGAAGTGGAGAGGAACAAGATCCTGGAGCTGGTGGCTGTGCTGAATGACAGGTACAGCCTGATCCCAGCAGCATCCTTTGTGGGGTGCTGGGATCAGGGAACACTGCAGAGTCTGGGACATGCACTACAGTACATCACACGCTGCCATCCTTGCCTTAAATAGGGGCTTTTCCATTTTTTTTTTCTGCTCAATTTCCCTGCCTGGCTGATGATTCATGCTTTTTATTATTCTTTTAGAACAAAGGGCAGGAAAAAAAAAAATGGAGCCATCTTCCAGCTTGCTGCACCCAGATAAAAACCAGAATTGCTGTATTTATATATGCATGGCCTTATTGAGGCAGCAATATTATTCATCAGTAGTAAATACTATAATTATTGTTATAATATTCTCTTCCAAAGCTTTTCACGTTCTTTTTAGGTTTCATTGTATCTTTTTCCAAATGAATTTATTCTGGTTTAACTGAGGCATAGCAGTGATTTTTTTTTTTTTTTAATTTTATTTTCTAGGATTCAATTCAATGTAAGATGATGTTAAAAACCAACCATGTTTCAGGAGAGAAGGGAAAGCAAAGTAATTTTTTTTGAACACCTTTCAACTACTGGTTTGTTTTTTTTTTCCCAGTATGTGTTAGATTCCCAAATCTGTATTCCAATACTCCTGTCTGTGTGCTTTTCAATACAATAAGCACTCTTTGTTACTTGCTGTAATTTACCACAGTTATCATTCTCACTTGTATAACTTTTGTCCTGCATGATTAATCACAGCCAGAAAAAAAAAATAGATTTTTTTTTTTTCTTTTAGAACTGTGAAAAAAAAGGTGCTTTTAAAGCTAAATTCTGGAAATACATGCTGGGAAAAAAATCTTTTTCATGTTGGTAAGCCCAGTGGCTTTAATAGAGCTGTGCAGGCAGATGAGGATGGGGGCTGTGAGTGGTAACTGAAGTGTGGCCACCACCAATATGGGATAATGAAAAACAGAGTCAATGAAATGCACAGTTGCTTGTGAAATGTGCCATAAACTGATGATTCAGCAGCTCCACAGTTATCACACACTTATCAAGCAGGTGACATAAATTTTGTGAGACTGTGTGCAATAACTCTCAGAAGACCTCAGGGTAATATAGCACCAGTCAGATTTTCAACGTGAATGTATTTTTAAAAGTCAGGTTTTTCCTCCTCTTCCCTCCACTGCTGGGGTGTAACAAAGCTCAGGTAACTGATGATGCTTAAATCAAGAGAAGAGCCCTGGGAATTGTTACAAGTGGGATTTTTCTACAGCATTTTAGTTTAAATTATTCCATTTGGCAGATAATTCCATTTTAAAAATCCCACAGATATTCCCATTTGCCTCCAGTTTTTTTGTGTAAAGTGGATGCCAGAGGAACACCAGGGTCAAATGAAAGTTTAGTGAATGCAGAACCACTGAGAGGAATAAAATGTCTCACAGCACATCACCAGCCTGGGAATTCACTGCCATAGGAGGTCGAGTCTTGCCTGTAGCTACATTTTTAAACCAGTGGTATAATTTTATTAGAGTTGTAATATTTTTTTTTTTTTAGTTTTACCAGCTAGGAGGGAAATAAACTAATCAAGTCTCTTGATTCAGAGAGTAACCAACTTCTACCTGTGAGGTCAGGAGGGAAATTCTCTTATTCAGTCCAATCCAGTGAGTCAATCTGTGTTTCTCTTTAGCTTTTAACTCCTTGGAATCACTTGGTGTCAGCCACTGCCCCACTGGGTGCACATCAGATTTTTTGCAGTTAATTTTCTGAGAGTTCATGCAGGATGAAGAGAGGAAATTTGCTTTTCTGTGCTGTAACCACCAGTTTCTTTTCCACCCTCTCCCATCCATGGTCGTGTCTAATGGCCAAGTTTATTAAAAGCAGCCTCAAGTTTCTTTTCTTCCTCTCGCACAACTGACGCAAATGTTAGGCTGTGTTTTTATAAACTGTTTGCCTTCCAAGCTTTCCCAGAGTGTCTAAAAAAATGCAGTTTATTATTCCTGTAATACGAGATCTCTCTGTCTCCTCAGCAATCTGCAGCTTTCCTGCTCATCTGAGGGGTGAATTCACACAGAGAGCCAGAATTAAGGGATCTGAGCAACCTCCATTAACAAACCCATTGTTTCCAACTGTACTCATTAGTTTAATTCCCTTTTGCATATTTAGAAGGTGTCACCTGATCCCAATTTCACTGGGATTTCTGTCTGTGGATGCATGGAAAATTCTTCCCCTTCTGTTGGGAGCTCTGCAGGAAGAAGCAGTATGCAGTACCAAGGCTGATTTGACAGTGACACTGACATGACATAAATGAGCTGAACTCCTTCTTTTTTGATTTTTTGGGGGTTTTTTTGCCTGTCAGGGTGGGGGAAAGCAGCCACAAAGTCTTGGAAGCCGAGAAGAATCTTCAGGAAGACTGGTGGCAGAGTGACATCTTGGAACAGCAGCTTGATGCAGGGAGCAGCTCAAGTGCACAGAATCCTTCCCTGAGCAGCACAAAAGGTGAGGGAGAACCTTCAACCACAGCCAAGTCCCCTATTTCACCTCTGGGCTCTACAACATTCAGGCTCCACCTGCCAAACCTGCTCAGGCCCCAAAAGCAAGGCAAAATCCTGACCCTTCTTAACTGAAGAGGATTTTCCCACAGCTCTGAGTGGGACCAGGATTTTTGCAGGATTTTAACTCCAGGGGAAAAAAATAAAAAGCTTTCCCCTGCTCTGTGTTGCCCCCAGGCCCAGGGCTCCCTTTGCACTCGTGCCTGAGGGATTCAGCTGAAGGTTAAGAGCAGAATTAAAGGACGCATCCCAATTTAAGGCCTGTCAGTGCCTATGAAAAACTATTGCTGGTGATGAAGTAATTAGATCTGGTGTAATTTATTATCCCATGAACGTGATAATCTCCTGCTATAAATATGAAAGCCTCCCTGGCGTAGTTAAAGAAGAAGAATTCATGGTGGATGTTAAATTTTTATTTCCCTGATCAGATCCTTTTATTGCTTGAGGACTCTGATTCTGTAAAGTGTCTAAACCAATAAAACGGCACATATTCTTAAGGAAAATTTTCCAGTGGTTTCCCTTTTTATGTGTATTTTCATAAAGTGAAGAAGACTTCAAATGCCAGGAGATGAACAGCAGGGAGGGGAATTTCAATCTGGCAAATGTTGGGGTGGTGTCAGGCTGAGTTAGGGTGACCACAGGGCTCCTCAGAGACCTTGGATGAGCCCTTCAGAGGAACCTTTATACTGAGTGGGTGCTTCAAACCTACTCCTCTCTGTAAAACATGGATTTGTTCCTTAGAGCAGGATTGCTGTGTCCTTGGAAGGGGCTCCAGCCCACACTGACTCATTCTCATGTGGTTTGTTTATGAGCACTGATTCTCGGAGTTGTCTCACCTGTATCGACTGAGAGCAGAAAAATGTAGACCCCAACAGTGTGGGAGCATTTTGGTGCTGCTTTGTACAGAATTTAACTGAGTTTCTGGGTGCTCAGACTTTTACACCACCTGGTGAACGTGTTGATGTGTTCTGTTATCAAAGATTCCCCATTCAAGCTCCAAGAGAGAAAAACTCTTCAGGTCCTGGGGCTTTTTGGTCAAGTTTTGTTGTGCTGTAGTAAAGTTTTAGTAACTCCCCTCTGGTAGCTGGCATTTCATAGCCAGAGGAAGAAGCTGTTTTCACCACTGTGACAGATCCCTTCTCACTAAATATTTAGTTCATTAATCTCCTCTGCTTAAGGACTAAAAGCAAAAGTAGAAAAGGATTGGCAGTGAGGCTAATAAGGAGAAATCCTCTCTAAATCCACGAGATGAGTAGGTAACAATCTATTTCACTCCCCTGCTTTGATGAGAGCTTTGTGATGTGCCAAAACTGGAGTTTGTACAAGAACCAAGTCTCCAAGTCTGTAATACACCTCTTCAGCAGAGCAGGGATGTTATCTCAATGCTTTCATGCCAATGGTTGAGGAAATAAGAAGAAATGAAAAGCTTGAATGCAAAATAGAGACTAGAGAACCTGCTAATTAACATAATATTTTCCTTTATTTCTGAAAGGGCAGAATTGGAGAGAGCTGATCTAATTGCTAATCTAATGTTCCTGGTCTCCTCAATTCGAGGGAAGTAGATAATGATGCTAAGGAGCTGGAAACAACCCAGTTGTTTTTTAAAATTATTCAGGCTTTTCATTTTCTCTACTTTTTTTTCCCTGTTTTGTACAAATTCCAAATTATCAAAGAATAATCCCAGAGGAGGGATAGGTGAGTAACAGCAGGTTTTCTTCAGCCCTGTAAAGCACAGCCTCAAGATCAAAAGCATTTTTTAGTTACACAATGCAGCCTTTTCTTCTCATTTGTTTTTGTCAGAGGTCAGTGCTCTCCAACCAGGTTCTTTCAGGTAATTCCACACGAGGAGGATTTAGTATTTTAATACCAAATGTACTTATTTGAAGATATTTGATACTATGAGGGATATGAATTGGGAGAAGGGATCCAGAAATGTTCCAACATGACAAGACAAGCACACACCAGCAATTGCAGGGTTCAGTAGAATCACAAGGCAGGTGCCAGCCTGGCTGTTCCCTGTCATGGTGCTGTATTCCTATTTACAAGGACTGCAGCCAGCTCCAGCTTGTTTTCCTCATTTAGCTGTTTTGGGGGTTTTTTGATTTTTTTATAATTTATTTGGGGCTGATCCACACAAATCCTTCCCTCATGTTACCTGACTCCAGGTAGGTGCTGCTGGCTATTGATTATTGTAGAGAAAGCCATTTATTTACATTTTCTGAAATGGTTCAGCCTTCTGTCTACAGCAGAGATCAACCCTGCAGTCCCTCATAATAAATTCAGCATCCTCTGCAAGAGCTGTGCTCGCTTCCTGCACTCCTTTCTGAGCTCCCTGGACATTTCTCTGGTCCTTCTTCCACTGTAGGGATTCACTGGTCACAGGTTTTGCTTCTCCAGTCCCAGTTGTGAATTTGAATTGTTTTTTCTCCAGAACCCTGAAAAAACTTTCTGAATTTTTTTTTGAATGACCAGAGCTGCATGTTTTGAGTAGACCTTTATTTAGGAAAGCATTCCTGAGTTAGAACCTTGGTTTGAAGTACACCTTGAAGTACATTTCACCTACATTTTGTTTATGCTGAGGGTCAAAGTGCTTTACTAAAGTTGTTTCAGTGAGTGCCACGTGCAAACTTTGTCCCAGACATTCAGGAAGCAACATCTGTCCTAGTCTGAAACACAATTACAAGATTAACATCAAATTAATCCTTTTCAGCTGTTTGTCACCTCTTGTTTTGGTCACTTCAATATTTCGAAGTCATTGTTTTCCTCTTTACATATGCAGGCACGTATTTATCCCTGAAATGCAAATTCACCATGTTTTCATTTTGCTGGAAGGAAATTAAAACAAGTCTGTCATAAATTTATGATACGTTATGGATGTAATGTAGAATTTAGGAGACTAAATGTTTAAGAGATGAAGTATATTATTTGAGAGAATATTTATTCAGTGTTTCTTGATATTGACTCAGTGTGCTGCCAGAACTGATTTGCTGTTTTACTAAAACTCCATCCTGTGATTGAACCTACAGCCCAGCCAAGCCCCCCCTTGTCTGTGAGTGAGAGTGAGGAGCTCCCTGCAGCCCTGGTCCAGCTGCCCCTGGAATCCCAGGTGGAGGAGCTGATCCTGAGGTATGTTCTCCCTTTCTCCATGCTGGGATCACTCTTTCCTACCTCAGGGTGGAGGAGTAACAAGTGCTCAGTCTGTTCTTTCTCGGGGCTCTCACAAAATCACCTCAACTCCTGGGTTTCAGTGTTTCTTCCCCAGAACAAAGAAGAATTTTTTTCCCCCCCTTGTTTCTTTTGTTTCCTTGCAGGCTTGGGATCCAGCTGGATGAGAACAAAGATTCGAAGGCTCTCCTGGAGGAGATTCTGAGAGAGAGAGGGGATGATTTAAAACTCTATCAAGTCTTAGTGGAGCAACTGAGGGACATGTTTTCACAGGACTTTCAGCAGCACAAACAAGGGAAGAGTTAAACCAGATATTCCCAGTCCTTTGGGCTCCAGAGCAGGGAGAGAGCCCAGTGTCGTTTTGCAGCCTCAGATCGTGTCACTTCTCTAGCATTTGCAGCAGAGGATGAGAAACAGAGACGAAATACAGAAAGTGAAGGTTTTCTGTGTCAGCAGTTTGTCTGTGAGGGTTGGCAAGCGGGGCTGGTTGGTGCAGTTTGGGGAGCTGCAGTTCTGCAGGGGCATTTTGGGCAAAACCTCCCAGGTTTCAGCACAGTGTTCCCTGAGAGAGCTCGATATTCAATCTGCTGCTGCCTTTTATCAGCTCAGGAAGGAATTTGCTGTACAAAAGTTAGGCCAACCCCCTTCCTTAGAACAAAACAAGCTCTGTTTTTATCCCCACACTGCTACCTGCCTGTCTCAGGCTTTCTGTAGCACTTCAGTGCTGAGGCACAGGATTAGCCTGACCTGGGACTATCTGCAAATCAGTTTTGGGTGGGCTCCTCTCATCATTCCAACCTCTTTCTTTGCTTGAACACGCTGGCAGCAGTTTCCTGAAACTCCAGTGAGTCTCCACTGAAAAGATGTGCAGATTACCCCTTCAATGAGTCAACCTACCTTAAATTCAGCTCATCCCATACAAAACTCACCATCCAGGTTATGAATTCCCTGTTTCTGGGTCTCTGCATTCATCCATCAGGCAGATCTTGTTTTCTCCGGGAAGAAATGCTGCAAAATGGTTTTCACTGCAGCAGTGCTGGGACTTTTGGAGCTGCTGCAAACCCTGCCAGCCCTGTCCTTCTCTCCTGCAGCACAGTGAGGACACAGAGTGCAAGCTAATCAGGCATTGCCATGCAGCCTGCCAGTGCAGAGCAGCCTTGGGGATTCCAGGCAAATGGAGAGCCAGGCATTTTTGTACACTGCTGCTTTGTCTCTCACTTGAAAGTCTTGAAAGCTTTTCTTTTTCTGCTTTGCTTTGTGTCAGCCTCTTTTTATGAGCCTGAAGTTTGTCAGGCTTTAACCCCAGCCAGCACCAGCAGTGCAAAGTGGATTTGTGGGCATGAAAACCAATGCTCCCTTCCCCAGCACGGGGATTTCATCCTGTGCAGAGCAGAAAAAAAAAAAAAAAAGCAGAGCAGGTGTCACTCCAGATGTGTTGTCCCTGTCTTTTTTCCTGCTTTGGTTCAGAAATGTCTCTCTTCAAGAAATGTCTCTTTTCAAACAGTTCCTGGAGTCCCTGATGGAGGAGGTCAGGGAGCTGGGGATAAGCTCAGCACCTGGGAGTTAACAGGGAATTAACCCTCCCTGTGCTCACGAGGCTGCTCCACTCCCCCAGCACTGCCCTAGAGCTCAGCCTCTCTCACAAAAAGCAGGACCATTCATTGCAATATTTTTCCTGCCAGTAGCATCGGAGGAAGAAGCATCTTGCAACCCTCAATCATCTCTGGACAACCTGAGGAATAAATCCTGGACTGAGAGCGAGCCACAGCTTTGGTGGCTCTGTTCAGCTGCATCCTGAAGTCTCTGTAGAGGGAAGGGATCTTCTGTTAGGGATTTTGAGGACCTGCAGGAGTGAGCAGATCCCTTGGAAAAGCTGCCTGAGCAGGAGCAGAGACTGTGCTGTGCAATGGCTGCTAAATTCAGGCTCTAACTTGGAGCTGCAGGTTCTGATTTCACTTACACAGGAGTGTGAATCAGTGATATTTTCCCAGGAGCAGAGCAGAGGCATCTGCTGCCCTTCCTTGTGCCCTGTCCCAGGGAAGCTGTGAAGAGCAAACCTCTCTCCAGGAAAAGGGCTCTGAGTCAGCCCCTGAAGCCCAGGGAAGAAACTGGGATGTCACAGAACACACATGGCTCTCCTGCAAACCTCAAGTGCTGCAACACTGATTTCTTTACCCTCGTGTCTCTTTGGGGCTGCACAGAAGCATTTTCTCCTTTTTTTCTGCACCACCAGGTGCCTTATCAAAGAAAGAATCCAACCACTATAAACCAGTTTGTGTAGGCAGCCTGTACCTGTAAGCAGCTGCTCCTCATGGAAATGTGCAATCTGTCTCCTGTCACAGAGTGGAGGGGGGCAGAATGTCCAGGCCTTCTCAGTATTTTGAAATACACTCCCCCTGCCCTTCCCCAGAGTGACCTGGATTGAATTCTCCCCGTGCTGGCTCTTGCTGGTTCCCAGTTTTCAAGGTGTGAGACCAATTTTCTTGCAGCATTTTGCTAAATGTAAGAAACCCTGGCAGACCTTGGGAGCAGCAGCCCCCTGTACCCCAACCCACCACTCAGAGAACAAAATCAATGGCAATATTTTTTTTCTCTGCCTGAAAAATCCCCACACTGGAAATCCTCACCCCCAGGATCACTCCAGCACACTTGTGCTGCTTGAGCTGCAGCATTTCCTTCAAGGATACAACTGGTACGAAATCACCATGACCCCCTGCTTCCCTTGGAACTTTCAGTGGGTTTTCTTCCCTCCCAGATAAACACCAGCCTGTTAAAATCCCGTTCTTCAATTCTAATTTGAATTTCTCTGGCTCCAATTTGCAGCCAGCCATGGTTTTGCCCCTCTCAGATAAAAGCAGTGTGAGTCCCCAGCATTTCCTCACTGGGGCAACCCTCATCCAGTGAGAAGTCGTGTCCCAGGCAGCTTTTTTGATAAGCTCTGAGTTTTTTCAGTCTCTCACTGCAGCTGATGGTGGTGACAGGCTGAAGGTGACAACGCTGGCACGGGCTGGTGGCTACAGTTAAGGTTAATTTTTCCTGCCAGTATTTAAGTTATGGGCACTCCTTGTTAGGGTTTGGCCAGTTCTTACCTCCAAAATACGAGTTCTCCAAACACTTGGGCTGAGCCAAAATTTATCTCCTGCCCTGGGGCTGGGCAGAGCTCTTCCACGGAGCAGCCATAAAGTGCCTGATGGATGCATCCCATTTTACTGTACAGCTGAACTGCTGGGAATAAATGATCTTTGATGAATCGTCCTCCTTTCCTTCGGGCCTGTTGCCAGGAGTTTACCTGCAAAGAGCTTTCCAAAGTGGCTGTAGCGTGAATTAAGTTGAATTAGGGTGGTTAAATGTAAAAACTATTGACACAGGAGAGCTCTCCCTGCCCTGGGATCTGCTTGGACGAGGGGCACAGGATCAGCTGGGGGGTCAAAGCCCATCCCAGGGGAATTTGGAGTTTTGCACTGGGGCTGTGGGTGGCTCCTGGCCTCCCTGAGGCTCCAAAGCAGGACAGGGATGGCAGGAGGAGATGGATTTCAGCCCTTTATGTGGAAGAAGTGGGGAGGAAGCTGGTGGCAAAGGGGAACTGAGTTGGAAACTGCTTTGCTGACCCCCCTCCACAGCAGCCCCAGCCATCAGCTGCCACTGCCCTGCAAGGCACAGTGCAGGACAAAAGGGAAGAGCTTCAGCTTTAAATGGAAAAACACTCTGGCAGAGGCCCTGTGCTCTAAATTAAGCCACGACAGAGCCAAGGGGGGGTATTGGGTTTCTCATTTCTCCCTTCATCCTCTCCCCTCCGGGCCCAGCTCCTGAGCTGGCTGCTCCCATGGGACAGGGTGAGCCTCACTCACCAAATGCCACCTAAATCCCTGGGAGTCTCCACTTACAGCTCCAAAACCATCCCAGGCAGGGGCTGAATCCTGGGCTCAGAGCAGCTCAGGGGTCAGGGACAAGAGGGATCTGTGGGATGCAGTGTGGCAGCAAGGAGTAGAGGGGTTATTCCAGCCTGTCACTGACGTAATTGGGGCATTTTTGGGGAATGGGAGGGGATTGTGAGGAGAGGAGCTGGAGGCAGTGGGGTTTGACCTGATGCTGGGTGAGGGGAGGTGGTGGGAGCCTCCTTCAGAGCCTTTCCCCGGGGTGGCTGGAGGTTTGGGACCTTTGATGGGGTCAGTGGGTGCCATGGGGACAGGCAGAGCCATTCTGGGGGTGCTGAGACACTGAGAGGGCTCCTGGAGGTGACCATGGATGGATGGATGACACATCCCTCTCTCCTGAGCCATCCTGGTGGGATTGGCATGTTCCCAGTGATGTTTGCATGAGGAACCCCATGGGACAACCTCAGGCATTAAGAACAATCCATGTGGGACCTGTGAGAACAGGGGAGGGACTCTGGACAAGGACGTGGAGTGTGGAAAAAGGCAGAATGGTTTAAACTGAGAGAAGAGAGTGGGTTTAGAAGGGATATTGGGAAGGAATTCCTGGCTGGGAGGGTGGGGAGGACCTGGAATGGATTTCCCAGAGAAGTTGTGGCTGCTCCTGGATCCCTGGAAGTGCCCAAGGCCAGGTTGGAAGGGCCTTGGAGCTACCTGGGATAGTGGAAGGTGTGCCTGCCATGGCAGGGGATGAAATTAGAGGAACTTTAATGTCCCTCCCAACCCAAACCATTAGATGATCAAAACTTTCTGTGCTTCCCATATAAATTTCTGCTCCAGCAGCAGGAGCACAGCAGCCAGGGAGTTTGTTTGGTGTCCCCATTAACGTCCCCAGTTTGTCCCAAACCTCTCTGAGATAGAGCCAAGCACCTTTCCTGGAACCCCACCACCCTTCTCAGGCACTAAAGAGGGGCCTGGCCTCAAACCTGTGCCACAACTTCCCCAAATATTTGAAAAAATATCACTTGAAGCAGCTCAAAGCCATAAACACTGGGGCAATAAAACACAGAAATGTCCTCAGTGCTGAGGAAGATGCTTCAGTCACATTAAAAATAAATCTTATTATACTAGAAATCAGGAGTGAAGGGGGGTTTAATTTTTTATAATATCCATAAATTAAAGCTAAGTTATTTTTATCACCACAGCTCATGAAAAACTACTGCCTGGCCCTTCACCTTCTGTTGGTTGCACTTTGAATTCAGCGGGAGCAGGGATTTCTCAGGATTAAAAAAATAATAATAATAATAAAGAGGGTGAAAATCTACCATCTGCCTGAAACTCTGTGGATGGCAGTGCTCAGGGGGAGCAGCACGATGGGGCTGTGACCAAAAAAAAAAGAAAAGAAGAGGAAAAAAAAATTTAAAAATGGGAAAAAATGGATTTGAGGGCATGGATTGGGATGGGGAGTGTGTTTGGGAGCCAGGGGGGTGACACTGATGTGTTTTCTCGTTGCCTCCCTGCACCTCCCCACCACCACACCGAGCTGATATCCACCTGTGTCCACAGATTTGTTTTCCCTCCTGCTGAGGCTCCTTGGCTGGCCATAAACCTCTGCCTGCCATGGGCACCGGGAGAGCAAGGAATTGTGAGGAATTGTGAGGAATTAATTGTGAGGAATTGTGAGGAATTATGAGGAACTGTGAGGAATTGTGTCCCGTGCTTATCTGCACCGATCTCTTCATTCCCTCCCAAGGGCAGGGCAGTCAATTCCGGCGAGGTCTGCCCCGGGCAGGGATGGAGCTGCAGCAGCAGGATCCGGGCTGGAGCTCCGGGACATCCGAGGGTGAATCCTGCCCCGGCTGATGCAGATTAAAGCGCCTCGTCGGGTGCTGGAAGTGTCACCACACAGCCCTGGCCGAGGAGAACCTCTCTCTGTGCCCACCAGGTGGAAAACGGTGCTAAAAATGCCTTTTTGTTCACAGACAGTGCAACAGGTCTCATCCGAGAGCTGCAGATCCTCCCAGAACGCAGCATCTCACCCCAAAACAAGGAAATCATGGAGGAATTTATAAAATCCAGGGTTCTCTGCCTTGTTTCCCTGTGCTGACCCCTCAGGCAGCCCGGAGCTAGCCCGGGGTGAGCTGTGCCCTGATCTCACTTGGGGACAGATGTGGGCACCGGGCACAGGCCTGACCCTGGGGCTGTGCTGACCTCTCCTCTTGGCTGAGCTGTGTTTGCCCACCCTGAAATACCAGAGGCCACAACCCAGCCCTGCCCTTCCTGTCCATCCCCATCCCTGCTGGGGATGCTGGAAGCTGAGAGGGAGACCCCAAAGGTGTTCTGTAGAGATCCCAGGATCACTGAGAGCTCTGAGATCATCGAATCCAAGTGCTAACCCAGTACTGCCAAACCCAGCACTAAATCATGTCCCCAGAGTATAACTGTGTGATTTTTTTTGAACACTTCAGGGATGGTGCTTCCACCACTTCCCTGCACAGCCTGTTCCAGTGCCTGACAACGCTTGCAGTGAAGAGATTTTCAATAATATCCAACTTAAATCTCCTCTGGCACATCTTCCTCTTGTCCTGACAGTTCTCACCTGGGAGCAGGAGATGCTGCAGCCTCTGAGCTTCACTTAGATTTAAACATTGCCCAGGCTGAGTAGGAATGACAATTCCTTTTGGCTCCGTGCCTCAGTTTCCCCATGCCCACGCTATGATATCTCCCTTTGGAACAAGGTGATGGGGGTAACCCCCTCCCTTTCAGGGCTAAAAGTGGGGACCCAAACCCCCCCTGGGAAGGGAGCCGGTCCCTGCCCGGGGCTGCCGTGCCCCGGGGCTCGCAGGGCCAGCTCCCCTGGCTCGGGGTGAGCTTTGGCAGCCGGCACGGGTCCTCTCAGCAGCTGCCGTGACAGACAGCTCCCGAGCCACCCCCCTCTGCAGTGCTGCTCTAAAATAAAAATCCCTCCCGCCTGCTCCGCTCCACTCCCAGCCAAACTTCCTCCAGGGGCAAGGTGGGGGACGGCAGCCCAAAAATACCCGNCCCCCCCGCCGCCCCAAGCCGGGCTGAGAGATGCTGTAGGGCAGATCAGCGGCCCCCAAACCCCCGGTGGTTGTCCCCTCTCCCTGTCCCACCTCCTGCCCCCCATCGCGGTGCCGGACGCTGGATCCCCGACCCTCGCCCGCCTCCCCCCGCGGCCCCGGGGCTCAAGGTCAGTAGCGGGGAGCGATGCGGGGCTGGGGGGGCCACGCTGAGGGTTGGTGACAACGCTGTCCCCGCACCTCCGGGGCTCTCTGTCACCTCTGCCTGTCCCCAGCGCCCGGCCGGGCTCCGGGGAGGGGAGCGGGGGGAGGAGGATGATGAGGATGAGGAGGATGATGAGGATGCTGCTGGCACTCGGAGCCTGTGCTGGGACCCCTCCGAGCCTCGCTGGGCAGCCCGGGAGCGATCAGGAGTTAAAATTGTCCGAGGGGTCCCCGGCAGCCCCCTCGCCCCCCTCGGGGTCGGTCACCGCCGGCTCCTTTGCGGGATGGCCTCGTCCGCCCCCTCGCCAAAAAACAAAATAAAAATAAAATAAAAAATTAAAAAGAAGCTTTGGAAAGCGTGGGAAGGAGGAAGAAAAGCTTTTTAAAGGCACCTCCGTGTGCGCCCTCCCGCCGCAGGGGCACCGCAGCGCCCGCCCGCAGCGGCCCCGCACCGGGAATGACCGCGGGGCCACCCCCGAAATTCCCCCCGGGATGAACCCGAAATTCCCCCCGGGAAAAAAACGCGTTTGGTCCACGCCGGGGGGAGGTGGGCTCACCCCGCGTCGCTGCCAAGGACCTCCTCCACCCCCCTTAAAAACCTCGGCGACCAAAGGAAAAATAAACGTTCAAAATGAAAACAATAATTTTAATATTATTTTAATTTTCGTACGGGATTATTTTAACAACCGCAGAGGCTTCGCAACGCGGTGGGTCACCCAGAGCAGGGGGTGGCCGCGGCGCCTTTTACGCCTTAATCCCTTCAGCGCTCTCAGGGGTGGTGGCGGGTCGGGGGTGCCACCTCCGGGGGACGAGATGACTGTCCCTTGTCCCTGTCCCTTGCCCCTTTTCCCCGCATCCCGCCCGCTCCAGCCCTGAGCCGCGCTTTGGCAGCTGCCGGACACGCAGCCGAGGAGGCTGAGGAGCTGCAAGGCACGTCGCGCCGAGGTTAATTAACCTCGGCAGGAGTAATTAGCCCAGGGCTAATTGCGGGGCTGGGTGTCGCCATCCCCCGAGCGCTGCTGATGCCGCCGCGGGGGGCTCAGCCGTGTCTGCGGGGTCCTAAAGGCTCCTGGCAGGGGAAATTTGGGATCTGGGAGCTTTGGGAGCCCCCCCAAGAGCCGGAGATTGGGGGAAATCTCAGCAGAAGGTGAGAGGGGAGGTGGGGAAACCCATCACGTCCCCTCCACCAGCGGTGTCCCCGTGCTCTATCCTGGATCCCCGCCACGGATCCAGCTGGGAATTAGAGGTGAGGACATCGCAGACAGGCTGGAGGAGCCCCACCCTGGACATCCTGGAGCAGCTCTGAACATCGGGATAGATGGGAAGAGCACCTGGCCCCAAATCCCAGCCCCCGGGGGCGTTTGCAGGAGCCTCTTTGCACCTGAGTTGTGCCCCGGGGGCTCAGCCCCGGGTGTGACCCTCTTCTCCTTCCCTTCAAAGCAGAGCTGGGGAGGAGCCGCAGGAGTTTAGGCTGCCTGAGGGGTAGGAGGGTCTCATCCCCGGTTTTCCTCCCTCTTGTTAGGAAAATTAATCCACAGACGCCAGAGGTTTATGTCCAAAAAGGAGGCAGAGGAGTCTTTTTACTTTATTCGAATGAAGGGAGAGGCCATGGGGCATTTCCCCTGGGGTGTCTCAAATTTTGGAGGACGCAGCCTCCTATTTATCCCAATTTCCCGGCCGTATTTCCCTCTCTCTTTTCCCACTGGCTGAGGTACTTGAGAGGCACAGACTTCCCGGAGTGCCCAATACCTAAAATTCCCCTTTAACCTATAGCCCCTCCTTTTAATTTTTCATTCTTACGGACTTTATGGCTTTCCCACATTGTTTCTTTCATCTTTCAACATCCAGTTTCACTTATCGGCAAACCCACGGTTTGTTAGTAAAGGCAAATATCTTCTTCTCCATCCATCGATCGGTGGGATCCTCCCCATTGTCTCTTTCACCTCTCAGCGCTGGTTTTATCCACCAGCAGACCCACTGCTCGTTCATAAAGACAAATCCATCATTCCTCTCCCCTTTCCCAGGTGTGCATCCCTCCCTGGCGCCGGGCTGTGACCTCCTCCCGCCATGGGGGTTAAGGCGATGCTCCCCAGCTACGAGCTGGGGTTTTACGCCCTGGTGGTCACCTGTGCTGTGCTCTACAGCGGCAGCGGCATCTTCGAGGCATCCAGAGGTAACGCTCCCCCATCCCATCCCCCGGGAGGTGCCAGGTGTCTGATTTTACAGCTGTCGGTACCAGCGGCAGAATCCTGGCTTTAACTTTTTGCAGAGAATAGCTTAGAAATAATTTTAAAGGGATTTTTGCCCTTTGTTTTTTGCCTGGTTGTCTCTTTGTCCCTATTTCCACTGCTCAGGGCAAGAGGCTGCGGGATGTCACAGGTGCCCAGGCAGTGGGACACCAGGCAGCTGCCACCACCTACGAAGGGCTGATTCCCCTTTTAGTTTGGTTGTTTTTTGGATTTTTTTGTTTTTTTGTTTGTCTTGTTTGGGTGGGTTTGTTTGTTTGTTGGTTTTTTGTTTGTTTTTTGTGGTTTTTTTTTGGGTTTGGGTTGGGTTTTTTTGGTTTGTTTTTTTGTTTTTTGTTTTTTGTTTTTTTTTTGGTGGTTTTTTGTTTGGTTTTGGCGCTTTTTTCGTGTTTGTTTTTGCTCAGAAGCCCACAAACCTGAAAATTTTGTGTGATCAGCCAGGGAACGTGTAATGGGAAAAAGGCTTTGCTGACAATTCCTGCAGGAACCTTTGGTCACTGACTCTTTTGGCTGTCCGTGGCAACCAGGGACGGGGTATTTGAGCCCGGATGGCTCATGATCACAGCGATGAAGGGGCTGGGCCTGGCTTGAACGAGGATCCCGTTTCCCAGAGTTGTTTCTCTCCCCTTAACTCTGGTTCTTTTGCAGACAGCATGAACAGAAAAGCCTTTCGGGACGGCATAAAGCCGGGCTGGCACTACTTCGGCAGGAAGATGGTGAGTGAGGAGGGGCTTTTCTAGCTACAGACAACCTGCCCAGTGGAGAAACAGAGCTGGTTTTTCTGCTGCTGACACTCATTTGTGAAGTCCGTGCGACTCGTATTTTTCTCCCTAAAATAATTGGGAAAATCCCAGCCCTGTGGGGCTGCGGATGCTCCGTGAGCGACCTCTGTACATCCCACCTGGGGCTTTATGTCGGAGCTAAAGTGCTCTCGGGTAGAAAACGGGCAGAAAAAGCTTTAAGAGTCGCGGGGCTGGGGGCAGTGAAGTGCCTGGTGCTGCTCCCGCAGGACGTGGCCGATTTCGAGTGGGTGATGTGGTTCACCTCGTTCAGGAACATCATCGTCTTCGCCCTCTCGGGACACGTCCTCTTCGGCAAGATCTGCTCCATGACCGTGCCACAGGTGAGCAGGGCTGGGGTGGGCACGGATCTGAGAGCACCCAGGGCTGGCCTGGGAAGTGTGAAAGGTTTTTTTGGGGGGATGCTGTGGGGCTGGGGCTTTCACCACGCTGACCACGGCCGCTCTCTCTCTCTCCCCCCAGCACCGGGCTGTGATGTACATGATCTACGGGGCCCTGGCCGTGCTGGGCAGCATGGGGCTGGTCTACCTGATGATCATCCTGTCCCACTGCCTGCTCCTCTACTCGGTGGCCCTGGCCAAGCAGAAGTGGCTCTGCTACGTGGCCGGGCTCTGCTGCCTCGCCTCCTTCAAGGTGGAGCCCTTTGGCTCGTGGCAGGTGGGTGCTGCCCTGGCCCTGTGTCTGCCTCGTTCCCGGCCCACTGGTGTCCATCTCCGTGGGGTTATCCCCAAGGAGGGCTCCTGGGGCAGCCCCAGGCCCTGGCCTGGCTGTATCAGAGCTCTCACTGCATTTTAGAGGGAAGGGACTGTTGAGGTGTGAGCTTGGGGATAATCCAGCAGTGATAATGTCACGTTTTGGTGGCTTCATGCTGTTCCAGTTGAGTCCTGCTTTGCCAGCCTGTTGCTGCCCCGTGCCTCAGTTTCCCCAGCTGCAGCACACAGCTGGGATGGATTCGGTGATGCACGTCTCTTAGGTCACAGCCTGGCTAAGGTTTTATCTCACTGGTGAGTGGAGAGAAGCCAGGAAGGACATTATAAAAATATTCAGTCCCTCAGCAGGACAGTGTTGCCTCTCCCTGCCTCCAAAGATGTGTTTCCTCCCTCTCCATCAACCCCATGCTGGCTGTGCCTTACTCCATGGGGACACCCGTGACAGGGTGACATTGCCACCCCAGACCAAAGCCTGTGTGACCAACAGCTGCTTGGTGACCATGGCCAAGGGGATCTACCCCTTCCCGGCTGCTCTGAGCCGCAGGAGCCAGCTGGGAAATCAAGCCCCAGTTTTATCTTTCCAGCTCATTAACTTCAGAGACAATTGGTGTCAGAGCATAATTAGAGTTTTTCCTTGAACTGAAAACTAGACTGACAGAGGTCAGGGTTAGATGAGATGTTAGGGAAAAAAAATTCCTTACTGTGAGGGTGGGGAGGCCCTGGCACAGGTTGCCCAGAGAAGCTGTGGCTGCCCCTGGATCCCTGGAAGTGTCTAAAACCAGGTTGGAGAGGGCTTGGAGCAACCTGGGACGGTGGAAGGTGTCCCTGCCCTTGGCAGGGGGTGGCACTGGATGGGCTTTAAGGTTCCCCCCAGCCCAAACCATTCTCTGCTGCCCCAGGAGTGGTGTCCTGTAGGAACAGGGTAAAAAGCTGCCCCGTCATTTCTCCTTAAGTGCAGCTAACAAACAATCTGTAAGTTCCCATATGAAGCTGTTTTGAGAATGAGAAGTTCCTTTAACACAACAGTCCATTCTGAGGGTGAAAAATAAGTTCACCTGTAATAACAAGGGATTTGTCCCATGAGAATCAGTAAAGAAAATATGCAAACAGCCTAAAAATAGATAGATTTGATAGACAAGTAAAATCTATTAGATAGTTAATAGATTTTACTAACCAATAGAATAATTAACAAGAAAGCTATTATTAACCAATTAGAAGTTGCCCTGGAGGTTTGTAAAAGCTGTGTAAGAGACAGCATGTGGCTATAATAAACAAATATAAAT
>VXBN01002707.1:143943-173639 GCA_013397395.1 Sinosuthora webbiana | reverse complement strand
ATATATATTAAATAACATAATATATATTATAATGTATATTATATGTAATATATCTAATAGATAATATATATTAGATATGTATAGTTTATATATAATAATATATATAATAATATATATATAATTTTTATATATATAATATATATAAATTTTATATATATAATAAATTATATATATATAAATAATAATAAAGGGCTTTCTGAGCCTTCTGAACTTTGATGGTGTCACTCTTTGTGTTGTGACCCTCCCAACAACAGTGTCCCCCACAAAGCAGGGCAGCACAGGAGTGACACCACGCTCCTGGTGGTGACTCCCTGTCTCTCGTCCAGAGCGGGTTTGTGACGGGAGCTTTTGATCTCCAAGATGTCCTTTTCTACGGGGGATGCACCTTCACCATCATGCGCTGCATGAGCTTTGCCCTCGAGAGCTCCGAGAGGGAAGAGGGCATCTACTCCATCTTCGACCTCCTCAAGTACAACTTCTACCTCCCCTTCTTCTTCTTCGGGCCCGTCATGACGTTTGACCAGTTCCACGCCCAGGTGAGTGATCCCGAGGCCAGACTGGAGCGGGTGTTTTGGTTTAGATAGACAGGTATTTGCCAGGGAGGGTTGGAGTCTCCTTTGAAATGTAAGCCCCTTTTCTTTTTCAAATCATTATAAATTTGCAATTAAAAGGTTGTCAGGCAAAAGATTTTGGGAATAGGTATAGCAGTTCTTTACTAGGGATATATATAAAAAATACAGATGTTGTAGTACAGAAGAATAAGCAAGCAAGCAAACAAACAAGAATCTTAGAAAACTCTGACAGAGTCAGAAATACAACCTGACGCCCTGTTGGTCAGGGTGTTGGAGCTGTCCAAAGTAAGCCCTCCTGGAGTGGCAGATGTGGTTCTGCTGCAGTAGAGATGGTCTCGTTGAAGAAAAAAAAGGGGTCCAGCAATGGTGAGATGGGTCTGGTCTGTCCTCCAGGGATCCGGTGGAAAAACTGGATACCCCTAGTTGCACTGTGGCTCCTTTTTTTATCTAGTTTAAGGTGGTTTGGTTCTTTCTCTTTGTGTAGAACAGCTTAATGGTCTATTAGCAAAAAATGTCCCCATGGATTAGTGAAACAATGAAGAGAGATAAGTAGCACTCTACTATCTGATAAGCGACACTGACCCATTCGGGCAAAGATAAACAATTCTGTTCCACTCAGATGGAATAGAATAACATGTTCTTTATAAGACTCACGACAGCGGGGTTTCTCCCCAAAAATTTGTTTGCTTGGGATTGTTGTCTACAAAAACCCTCAACTTTTGCCACAGCGAAGATGAAAATGGTTGTGGCATTTCTCGTGGTCACCTCCAGCCTGTGGCTGTGTGTTTTTGTGGGGAAGGGCGTAAACTGATGGATTTTTAACCTTCTTTTTGGCTTTTTTTTAGCTATTTTCACTGACCAATTCACAGTGAGAAATCTTGTGATGTCCTTGCTCCCTGGGCATCTGCACTGCTCGGTGCCTCAGTTTCCCTGTGTTGTCACCCCAGCACCTTCATGGTGAGGGTCACACACGTGGTGCCCACACATGGGGCCTCACCATGCTGGGACAGCAAGGACGTTTCTGTCTCCCTTTTCTATCCAGCTGCTTCGCCCAGGGAGCAGGAGCTTCCAGGGATGGCCTGTGTGTCTTTAGATCAAGTTATTTCTCAGGAAATAAGATTGGGTGGAAGGCTGAGTTCCAGGGTTCCATGAAGTACCCTGATGCCCCAAGTCTTTGCCTGTTCCACACAACCAAAGGAGCTTTTGCATGAGCAGACTCCAAACGGAACCGGAAAACACCAGCAGCAGCCTGGGCTGGGACCTCTGGAGCTGTTCCACAGTCCAAGATCAAGGAAACCAGCAGTGCTGTGTCCCCCTCAACTCTTCCCACCCCAATCTCCCTCTGCACCAAGGATCAGCCTCAGCAAACTGGTGGCTCTGGCAAAAGGAGGTGTTTGGTCAGCAGGGATGCTGTGGAGGATTCCCACCACCACCTCTGGTTCCTTTTTGCAGAAGAACAGCTATGTTGAGTTTTTAGACCCAAATTGATGCCTGGGCACAAGAAGGTTTTGGAAAAACATTTGTGAATTCAGAAGAAAAACCAGCCCAGGGCAGGGGAGAGCAGCCAGAGCCTCATGGGGAGGAGAAGACCAATGACCCACAACCTTCTCTCACACCTGGGGCTGGTTCTGGTTACCTGAGAAAGGGTCTGCACTGGGATGTTTCCTCCAGGACGAGCCATGATCCCAGTCCTGCGCCTTGCCTGCTCTTCACCCGTGGAATTAACAACTTCATGATGCCCCTGAAAAGGAACAAGGGCCCTCGGGTCTTACTGGATTTATTAAAAACGATTTTTAGAGCGTTTGACCCTGAAGATCAAGTGTCCCTGTCAGGGATGCAGCCAGGCACCTGTAAATGGGGGCATGAAACTCCTCATGTCTCCAGCACATTCTGAACTCCCACTGCTCTTGCAGAGCTGGATCCAGGGGGAGTTTTATTTCCTGCACCTTTGCACAACCCCAAACCAGGATGTCTAAAGCCACTTAATGAGCAATTCCCCTCTCTGCTGCTTCAAACCCTCATCCCAAAGGCACCAGGATTAAGTCCCCTGCCCCGATCAGGGGTCCTGCCTTGGCCTGGCCACCACTGCCATCTCCTGGCTACATCCCCCCTGCGCTGCTGGAGCTGTGTCTGGCTGCAGAGGTGAATTCTTAATTGCCCAAGAGCAATTAGGGCAGGTTTGCGATGGAACTCTTCCCCAGCGTGGGATGGGTGGCTCGGCTCAGTTAGAGATCAGATCTGTCCCTTTGGATCCTACTGGCCCTACATCCTGGTGGAGCTCTTGCATCCCTGTGTGAGATGGGAACTCAACTGTGCCAGGGCTTGGTCAGCCAAATTTGGGTGGAGAAGCATCTTTCTGACTGAGATCAAGGGAACAAATCCCCTTCTGTAGGGTTGGGAGTGTGAGGGACACGGCCCTGATCCCAAAGGGGACAATGGCCAGGTGCTGGCACCACACACAGATGTGAGGACGAGAGGAAACAACCTTGAGTTGCACCAGGGGAGGTTTAGGCAGGATACTGGGAATAATTTCTTCAAGGAAATGGTTGTTAAGCACTGGAACAGGCTATCCAGGGCAGTAGTAGAGTCACCATCCCTGGAGATGTGTAGATGTGGCACTTGGGGACCAGGGTTTAGTGATGGGCCTGGCAGTGCTGGGTTAATGGTCAGACTCAACGATCTTAATGGGTTTTTCCAGCCTAAACCATTCTGTGATTCCATGGAAGGAGGGTTCCGTGTCCTCCCTCACGTTTCCATGCCAGACCCTGTCCTCCTCCAGCTCAGGGTCCAGCGACCTCTTTGTATCTTCAAAGCACCTGGTACTTAACAGACACAAAAAAAAAAAAATCAGGCAAAGGCTTTAATTCTCAGGAATCATCTGGATTTGACAACAGGGCTGGTGCAGCAGCCTGTGGATTATTCAGGGAGAGCTCCCACCTCTCACAGGGAATAAAGGGGAAGTAATAAACGTAAGAGGATTTTGAATACAGCAGCGATTTTACGGCGGTGCGGGGAAGCAAGGACATGGCTCTGCCCCGTGTAATCCTGAGAGCTCACCCTGCTGATGTTTATGTGACAGTGACCAGAGACGTGACAGCTCCTGGAGGCAAACCCCAGCCCCTGTTTGTGCAAGACACAGCAGAGGTGAAATGCCCATCAATCAGGTCCCACTGATTCAGGGTGGCCCCTCGAGCAAGTTTCCCTCTGGTTTACAGCAGGAGGCTGCAGCAGAAGCCTCAGACATCATCAGTCCTCCTCCTCCTCCTCCTCCCAGATGACCCTGGACAAAAATACACCAGGCCCTGGCAGAGGTGTCAGGTTGGGATTCCAACCCTGGAATCCACCCTGGAGATGTGATGGGTGCAAACATTTGCTCTCTCTTAGTGTCTTTTGGGAGGGGTTGTCCTTGAGCACAGCTGATTTTCGGACGTCTCTGCAGAAAGAACAGGAAGCCCTGGGAGCTCTGTGGTCAGAGGGGATTTCACCTCACCTGGAGTCCCTGAGTACAGCCAGACCTTTGTCTGACCCCTGGGAAACCCCTGGGAAGAGCAGGATGCTGCAGTAGGGACATCCCTGCTGTCCTCAGCACTGCTGTGGGTGGGACATGTCCTGTTCCTTGTGGATGTGCTCACCTGAGTCAGCCCTTAATCAGCGGAAATTTGGGCCACATAGTCCATGGTGTGATTTCTAAAGGATGATGAACCAANAGCCAGACCTTTGTCTGACCCCTGGGAAACCCCTGGGAAGAGCAGGATGCTGCAGTAGGGACATCCCTGCTGTCCTCAGCACTGCTGTGGGTGGGACATGTCCTGTTCCAGCCTAATGTGCTCACCTGAGCCAGCCCTTGGGTCCTTAATCAGCGGAAATTTGGGCCACATAGTCCATGGTGTGATTTCTAAAGGATGATGAACCAATCCCTATTGGGACCTTGACCATCCTTCTGTGTGACAGTTTTGGCTTCTTTTCTTCTCTGCCAAGGTCAGGATGAATACATGGAAACGCCAAGTTTGAGTTTGGACTTGGAATGTTTATTATCTCTTTACAGTATTTACAGACTCACGCACTGTGAGCTCTTAGAAAACAAAGGTAAAATGGAGACCTTCTAACTTTTTACAAGGTTATTTAAGAGATAATTACCCAATAACGAGGTGACACCGGTATTATTTATGCTTTTGAGCCAATAATGACCACCCAAGGCCTGCAATGTGGACCTTTTTCACCCAATTACAGAAAACCACCCAAACCGATGAAGAAGAAGGAAGAAGAATGTGAAGAAGGACAAAGACAACACCCAAAATCCCCCCATCTTGACTCACGTGTATTGCCACACACTAAAACCCCAAATTCTAAGTTTCCAGGACTCCAACACTTCTGGAGGAAGGAACGATGCCCATCCTGCCCCTGGGCTCAGCCCTGCCCTGGTTTGTCCCTCCCTGCAGGTGAGCACCCGAGAGCTGCGGCGCAAGGACGACGAGATGAAGAGCATCCGTGTCAATGCCCTGCTCCACGTGGGGGCCATCGTGGCCGTGGACATCTTCTTCCACTTCTTCTACATCCTCACCCTCCCTTCCGACCTGAAGTTCGTGAACCGCCTCTCGGACTGGTCCTTGGGTGAGTGGCCGTGCTCGGGCACGTTCACCCCTGTGCCCAGCTCCAAGGCCGTGGTGAGTGATCCAGATCTCCATCCACCCCTCCCCTGAGAGGCTTTGGGAATGCCTGTGTTGGACAGGTTTGAGTAAAAACCCCTCGTCCTCCCTCTGGACACGCACAGGGCTGGGGTTGGGCAGCCCTGGGAAGCACGTGGTGCTGGTCTGGGCTTTTCACAGTGTAAACCACAGTTTGGTTTGGGGTTTTTAGGAAGTTGAGCACCAAGATTTTTTTTTTTTTTGTTCCCTTTGGACTGGAAGGGAGCTCAGCACCTCTAAAAAATCAGCAGGGCGCAGCAAACCGCACGCAACAAGGCAAAACCTGACTGCCTGTAAGGAAAGTTGTCCATAGAGTGGTCAGACACTGGGAGAAGCGTCCAGAGAGGTTGTGGATTGTCCCAAAAAGAGTCATATTCAACACTGAAATGGACAATGTCCAGGGCAGCATAATCTCCACCTAAAGTTGGGTGTTCTCCAAGCATGGCTGGGCTAGAGGCCTCCAGAAGGCAAATTCCCAGGATAAGTGATGGAAGCAGCACTGGCCTTCAGCTGGCAGCGGGATGGAGGATTCCAGATGGTCAAACCTGTGTCTGGTGGCAGCATTCCACACACCACCACACAGCAGAGGCCAAGGGGTGTAGGAGCCTCATGTCTCTCCAGAGTGGCAGCTCGAGGCCAGGATAAAATCCTAATGCAGCTGGAGTGGCACTAACATGGATTTAGGGTGTCCCAAGATCCGTGGCTAGATGGATCCCATGTCACTCCAGAGGGAGCTGAGCTCTTCTGACTGTACTGACCACACCTGTCAGCCCACGGTGGGAGCATCCCTTAATCTGGGAGCTGGATCCCACCAAGATGGGGGAATTTTAGCAGCTCTTTGCAGAGACATTTCAAATCTTTAGCAGGGTTTGTTTCCCAGTGTCAGACACCTCTTTAAGACAGAGGTTCTGACCCTGGCTCTGCTGTATCCTGGACATTGCATCCATGGCCAGAGGGAGCTGGGGTGGGGGGAATTCTGATGGAGGTGCCAGCAAAACCTCGGAGGGCAGGCCTGAGAACTGTGATGAGCTCATCACAGCTTAACAAGCCTCAGAGGGCAGGCACAATGATGGAATAAACGACTGCACAGACAGAATTGCTTGGACTACTAAGACCAATGAGCACTTTGCTCCCCAATACCCTGAGAAGAAGCTGTCCTTTGGTTCAAGCCTCTCAAAAAAACTGAGTTTTAAAAGATTTGCTCTGTGGAAATCCCGATGCATTCCGTGTTCCTTTCCCCACCCCCGTTTGACTCCCATTTTTGCTCCAGCTGGCCTGGCCTACTCCAATTTGGTGTATGACTGGGTGAAAGCTGCTGTCATGTTTGGGGTCATCAACACCATCGCCAGACTGGACCACCTGGACCCACCCCAGCCCCCAAAATGCATCACCCTGCTCTACATCTTCGCCGAAACGTGAGTACCCCCGAGCACAAACCAAGAGGGTTTGAGCTGGACAGGACCTGCCTGGAGGGGAGGACACCTGGGCTGTCCTGAGCAGCTGCTCTGTGAGTTGGAGACCACCTGAAACCACAGTCTAGACCTGGCCAGAACCCAGGGAAATATTCTTGGGTGGGGAGAAATAGATAAGGAGAAAAGTTAAATCATATCTCTGTTGGCAGCTGTCCAAGGAAGGAGCCTGGAGGATTTCTGTGAGCAAAGTCCAAGATGTGCCTTGGCAGGGGATTGGGTGTTTTCTCTGTTTCAACAGGTTTTCGTTGTCATTGTGTTTTTTAACACTGTTCTTATCATCTCATTTTAGGCATTTTGACAGAGGGATTAATGACTGGCTGTGCAAGTAAGTGTCCAGTTGACCACCTTTAGTCTAGCTCAGGGTCTTCCCTTCCAACCCAGAGCAATGAAGCATCACATGCTGCTCATCCCAAAGCTGGGGTTTCCTCTCTTCTGGATAAATCCCGCTATTTGCTCTGTTTAGCCCCAAACCTGTTGAATTAATTGCACAAAGAGCAACAGCCCCCTCCTCCGAATCTGGTAGTAAAAGAGTTCTGTCCCAAAATCCCTTTGAGTCTGGTGGGTTTAGCATTCCCTCAGAGCAGGAAGAGCCAGCCTTATATTCCTCCAGGAGGAAAAGGGAACTCAGTCCTGTAGCTCCACCTGCACCTTCCTCAGCCCTTCACCTCCCCTCATCCCTGAGTTCACACCAGCAAACCTCTGCTGAGGGGGGTGGTGGCTGATTTGATAAAATCCTGAGCACCAGCAAGTCTGGGAGAGCCTCCAGCTCTAGACACCCCAAGTTTTACCTGCCACAGGGGGAAAGTGGATATTTTGTCCTTGAGTACTTATAGGTTTGTAGGAACACAAGCCACAGGCGGTTGGGGCTCAGCAAAAAATCAAAAGTTCATTGCAGAATGAGCAAAAAGTTTGAAGTTTAAAGCAAAAAGTTTATTGCCAGAACGAGTCAGCCAGAACATCCTCCCTGTTTTACTGGGGTGCTCTGGACTGACCTGCCTGGGAGGAACTTGGGGAAGAAAAAAAAAAACTCCAGAGGGATCCCCTGGACTAGAGGGAGCACCAACCGCCTTCCCTGGCTTTTAGGTACGTGTATGACCACATTGGGGAGAACCACGACCACATCCTGAAGGAGCTGGTGGCCAGCACTGCCACCTTTGCCATCACCACGCTGTGGCTGGGGCCCTGCGAGGTCGTTTACATCTGGTCCCTCGTCAACTGCTTCGGCCTCAACTTCGAGCTCTGGGTGCAGAAGTTCTTCCAGCTGGGGCCCTTTGCCAAACTGGAGGTGAGGGGCTGGGCTGCAGAGGGCGTGGGGAGAGAGGTCAGGGGGGCTGGGGAGAAGCTCTGGTGCTGGAAAATATCCGTGACTGCAGGGAGGGAGCTCACGCTGGTTTGTAGGGGTCAGATTTTGGAGAGCAGGATCCCTGAGGATGTCGTGAGGCTCCATGGGCTGGCCTCCTGCATGGAGACCTGGAGCTCTTTCCTGTGGCCTTAAAAATCATGGAATCATTAAGGCTGGAAAAGACCATCAGGTCCAGCTGTCACCACTAAACCACATCCTTAAGTGCTGTATCCACACATTTTTCTGAACATTTCCAGGGATGGTGACATGCCTTGGGATCAGCTGCTGAGCTGTGCAAGGGCAGCACGGCCCTGGTGCTCTGTGTCCCTTCATTTTACCCACTTTGTCACCCACCCAGAGCAAACAAACTCCTGCCCCTGTGATGCTTCACAGGAAATTTGGATTGGGGTAGAAATTCCAGAGGGAGAGCAGAGGTGCAAGAGAGGTAGGAGTGCATCTCCAATGAGGCATCAAAGGGCCACAGATGGACACAAAATATGAGGTCTGTCCTTGGGAATATGCCTGTGTATATAGGGAATATTCTATGGGGAATGCCCAGATTCTGTGATCCTATGGGGAAATGTTTATATATTAAATATATATTTATAATTTGTTCTTCTTGTTCTCCAAAGCATCTTGGCATTCTCAGTGGTTTTGATCTGATTTCTTTCAAAAGCAGGTGTTTGGATGCTAGAACAAATTATTTTTTAAAAAGCTCCAAAGCTTGGTACCCTGCGTCTGTTTGGGACCAAGGTGTCTCAGGGACATTACTGGGGAAAAATAACCGAAACAAAAAAACTTTAAAATTTCCACCCTGGAAACAATTATATTCCTATTTCTTTTTCCCAGTTTAAAAGTCTGGAGGTCTTAAATTAGTTAAATAAAGACCTATTTTGAATAAAAGCCGTGGAGAGCAATCCTCCTGGCTTGCTCTCCTTGTTGAACTCCTAATCAGATTAAGGCTCTCACAGGCAGTGAAATCTCCTTCCCTGCGGCACCACAATTGCCAGCACTAAGTGGCCTGGGGATTCACCGTGCCCTTTGAAGGCTCTATAAACTCCTTCCCTGCTCCACTCACAGCAGCTGATCCTGGAGATTATGTGCCAGTGACAATTCCACTCTGCTGCTGTCATTAGTTTTGAGCTTTTTTTTTTTTTTTTTTTTTTTTTAATTCCTAAGAAACTATTTTTACCAGGACCCAGGAGTGATTTGCATGTAGGGCTAATAATAAAAATCCTGAGATACAACAGGATCCTTCTGCCTTGAGGAGTGGCTTACCCAAGGCAGGAGGTGGAGAAAGCAGGACTCAACCATTTCATTTTAAAGAGGCTCTGATAGAGCTGGAGAAGGACTTGTGACAAGGATGTGGAGGGACAGGACAACGAGTAATAGATTTAAACTGATGGAGGGCAGGGTTAGATGGGATATTGGGAAAGAATTCTGCCTTGTGAGGGTGCTGAGGGGTTGGGATAGAATTCCCAGAGAAGCTGTAGCTGCCTCTGGATCCCTGGAAGTCTCCAAGGCCAGGTTGGACAGGGCTTGGAGCAACCTGGGACAGTGGAAGGTGTTCCTGCCCATGGCAGGGGGTGGAATGGATGATCCTTTAGACCCTTTCCAGCCCAAACCATTCCATGTGTCTGTGATTCTACAATTATCATGAAACTGTGTCTGATATCTTGGCTCTGCCCATGGGACCCAGCCCAGAGTCCCCAAAGCAGCAGGGCAGTTTTGCCTTGTCCTTTTATTTCTTCATTCCAGAGGCACTAAAAGCTGCTCTGAATTTTGCCTCCTCCCTGGGATCCCAGCTGGTGTTTGCCAGAGTTGCACCAGTCACCCCTTTTCCTTACAGACCCTTTTCCCTCTGCTCCTCTCCCTCCTCCACAGGCCAAGCTGTCAGGGGCCATGTCTCGGAGGATCAGGGCAGCTTTTGGGGCAGTGAACTTCTGGGCCATCGTCCTCTACAACATCCTGGCCCTCAACAGCCTGGAGTTTGCACTGCTGGTGACCAAGAGGCTCCTGGTGCTGGGTAAGGTGCTGCCAGCCACTGAGAGCCCCCTGTCTTAATGGGGGGACACTGGCACAGCATCTGAGGATGGGGATTTTGGATCCTTTGGGCTCCAAAGTGCCCTGGCCACTGGCTTGTGGTGTGGCTGCTCCAAATGTTCCTTAATTCTTAAGGTGCAAAATGTGCAGGCAGTGGTTTCTTAGCCCCCCACGCTCCTCACTGAGTGCTCTGGGGGAGCAGCTGCCTTCCAGGTGTGCTTGCACAGCCCCTGGCACTGGTTTAGTCTCCCTGGAGCACTGCAAAGGTCACATTCACCTCACTAAGCAAGGCTGAGTCCCTGCCTGTGAAATTGTCCCCTTGCTGGAGAAAGGGTTTGACTCATCCTGCCTCGTGTCCTCTGCTCCAGCAGACATTCCTGCATCATCCCGAAGGTGACAGGTACACATCCTCATCCTGCAGTCTGTACATTCCTAATCAGTGGACTGTGGCACTGCTTTGAAGCCCTCTTGAGCTGCCCAGGGTATAAATAGCCATGAGGAGCCCTTGTCCTGCAGCCTCTGTGGGACAGGGCTGGCACAGGGAATGGATAATGTCACACCCGCTGTGCCAGGAGTGCCTGCCCGCTGAGCTCGCTGGCTTTTGCTGGTTGCATTATTCATTGCAGGGCTCCTGTTTTAGCAGGGACAAACCCTGGATCCACCCCAGGGTCTGCTGTGGATACCAGATTTGTGATTGCAAACACCGTCAGACCCTTCCGAGGAGGAGGGAGAGCTCCAGGCTCTGTCACTGACGTAGGTGACAAAAATATGTATTTTCCTGGGCGGACACTGTGTCCCCACTAAGTACAGGACAAGGCTGGGGTTGATCCTCAGCATCAGTGGGGCCCAAATCTTCCAGAAGGTCACAGTGCTGAGCAACAACAGACATGGGCAGCTTCAATGGGGAGAAAATCAACCATGATTTCTGAACTTGGGGAGCAGAAGGATTTTTGGGGGGTAAGAGGAGCTCAGAGCTCCTCCAGCACATCTCCCATATTAGCTGCCGTCCCTGGTGCCCTGGTGGGCTCAGGAAAAGCTTCATCTAAAATCCAATCCTGAGGATTTCTCTCCTCTCTCAGTGAAGCTGCCGGGCTGGATCTATGATGAAAAATGTCACTGGCCACCATGAGCCTGTGGGACCTCCCTGTTGCCACCTCAGAGGCAGCTGTGCTGGTGGGGAATTGTCCTCCTTGGGCCAGCAGCCACAGCTGGATGACCATGTCTCCCTCCCTGCCCTAGGTTTCCCCGTGAGCACCTTGTCCATCTGGTTCATCACCTACTGCGGGGTGCAGCTGATCAAGGAGCGCGAGCGCATCCTGGCCATCGAGGAGGAGGACAAGAGTGACAAGGCCAAGGCGGAGTAGGGCAGGCACCACAGGCTTGTCCTGAAGCCTCCTCTCCCTCCCAGCCCCTGCTGCCGGGCCAGCCCCTGTTCAGGGCTCTCCAGGCCCCCCCTGACAATCGGACTGCTGTAGCTCATCCACGTAGAAGCCACCTGGAAGGCACAGGTCACCCCCTTTGCTGCAGGAAAGGTTTTTCCATCAGGCACAGCGGGCGTTTCACAGTCTCCCCAGGCGTGGCAGGATGCTGAGGCAGCTCCCAGGACGTTTCTTTCATGCCAGAGCCGTCCCCATTGTTTTTCTGACCCTCTGACGTTGTGCAGGCCCAGAGATTTCACCCCCTGCTTCCCACAGCGCTTGGTCCGCCAGCACTGGGCTCCCCCACAGCCCTTGTCTCCCAGAAAAGACTCTCCAGGTCCCACAGCTGGAGGTTTTAGGGCCCTGCACTGCTGGATGTGACCACCACGACCACCCCTCTGTGACACGTGTCCTGGGACTCAAGACAAACCCCACCTCAGTTTTTTTTTTATACGCCATGGACAAAGGTCTGAGCTCACATTCCTGCCCACGGCTGAGGGACAGAACTGTAGCCAGCCCTTGCTCATCTCCAGCCACCCATCCCTTTCCTCAGCTGCCTTTGGTGTGGTGCACAGCCCACAGCTGCAGGGCTGAGCGAGCACAGGGGTGAACACAATCAAAGGGGGAAAAAAACCCCAGATGAAGGGCAGGGACTTGGGGCTGGGTGGTGGAGGGAAAGCCCCTGGGAGACTCCTTGCAGAATTGGGCTTTGGGAGTGTGTGAAACACGGTGCCTTTGGGGGAAAGGTGGGTGTGTAACAGAAGAATAGCTCTGTCTCTCTTGCACTTTAGAGTAACTCTCAGTGGCCTTATGTCTGGGTTATGTCACTGCTTGGCAAGGGCAGGATCCACACCCCTCTGCAACGGGGGCTGAGAGCCTTGGTGCATCCCTGTGGATGGAGCAGGGTGGGTTCCTAGCCAGCTTTCAGCTCTGCCAAAGTAATTTGTGGAGTCCCTGATGAATGTCACTTATTTATGTAGCCAATAAATGTTGGGTAACTGTGGCACCTGCTGCTCGTCCCTGTCACCCTGCAGGTGACACCCCCGGCAACGCCTCACCACCGGAGCTGAGGGGACAAGGATCTGTTTGCAGGTCCTCACCTGCACCCCAGAAAGAGTGACACAAGACATTTTTGACTTCAGCAGAAACCCACTTTGCTGCCATCACCAGACTGGAGGTTGTGCTGCAGCTGGATTCATACTCAGCTTTATTTTGACTCTGCTTTCACACGTATCTTGAGCTTGTGGCCAGCAAACTTGTCACCCATGTGGGGGTTTGGCTTTTTTTTTTACTTTTGGGAGCCTGAGCAACAATGCTGGGAGTTAAGGGCAGGTATTGTGCCTTGGTGGCATCTTGTCACATCCCTTTTAGACACGTCTGTCACTGCTGGACCTTTCATGGGTGTTTCTTGGCATCTCCATTATTTCAGATTTACTTTTTCCACCAAATCAGCTCTGCCACCGTGTGCCTCCTGCAGGGTTAAATTCCTCTCTTCCCCTCCAGAGGGGTGTCCTTGCACAGGAGGCAGCACCCTGAGGTGCTGGCACCAAGGGCTGTGTCACTGTGGTGGCTCAGCTCAGGTCTGTGGCTGCCTGGGAGGACAGAGTCACCTCCCAGTGTCCAAGTGGGTGACTCACATGGCAAAGCCCAGTGACTCTGCACTGCCCTCCTGACTTGGATACTCCAGGAGAGAAAATAGCCCATTCACTAAGGGTCTATATTTACCCAGCAGCTGCATCTGCTGAAGCTGCCAGAAGGAGCTAATCTTAGACACCAGCCCAGCCAGTGATCTGTTAGAGAGTCCATGGGAGAATTTGGGCTTTTCCCTCCTTTTCCAGGAGTTATCCCTTCAGCCTTTGCTGCTCTGACAAGCCCAGGAGGTCTGGTAGGCCAGGAGCACCCTGGTGCTGTCTCAACCAGCTCAGCCTTGCACAGGACACCTTCAGCCTCACTGACTGCCTCTGTAGGATTGGATTTATCCATTGCTCATCCCTCTGGAAAAGAGCATCTCATCTGCCCTGGTTATCATTTTCTACCCCTTCATAAAACTCTACCAAGAAAAGCAATTTTTTTAATTGCAATTACTAATCCCAGTTAATAGCCCTACACTGGACACTTTCTTGATGTGGCTAAAATTCCTTCATCCGTCCTTTTTGTCCTAACATTTTGTGTGGGTGGGAGTGATCCTGCAATGCTGCATCCCTTTAGGATGTACCTGTGTATCCTCACTGTCGTGGTTTAATCCCACACAGTTTCTCACTCACTCACTCCCTCTCACCCCATAAGGAGGAGAATCAGAAAGAAAAGGCAAACAGGTAAATCTGTTGAGATTAGAACAGTTTAACAATTAAAACAAAATATAATGATGATGATAATTATGACAATGAGAGGAGAAAGAGCACCAGAACCCAAGAGAGTCAATTTATACACAACACAACTGCTCATGACCCACTGACTGATGCCCAGCCTGTCTCCAAACAGCAAACTGGCTCCCTTCTGGGTAATTTCCAAAGTTGTCACCCTGGAAATGATGTTCTGTGGTATGGAATATCCCTCTGGCCAGTTTGGGCCAGCTCTCCTGGCCGTGCTGCTTCCCAGCTTTTGGTGCAGCTCCTCACTGGCAGAGCGTGAGACGAGGAAAATCCTTGACTCAGGGTGAGAACGACTCAGCAAGAGCCAAAACATCGGTGAGTTGTCGACATTATCCTCATCCTAAATCAGGAGACACAGGAAAATCAGGATTTTCCTCCTGTGGGAGGAAAATCAACTCTCACAGGCAAAACCAGGACATTCACCCACTCCCGTGTACTGAGGGACTGTTGTCCACTTGGGGACACACTTAATGACTGTGGGAGTCCACTGGTGATTGGGAATCCCTGGATGTGGCCCTGTCAGATCTCAGGGACAGTGTACCCAGGCTCTTGGAAAGCCAGGGCTGCTTCCCCAAGCCCTGGAGCTGCTCCAGCTGCTGGGCAAAGCCAGGGAGTCCCCAGGGCAGGTTTGGGACCAGCACTGTGCCCTTTCCCTGGGTGACCCACCAACTGGGAGATGCCAGAGAGCCACCAGGTCCCAGAGCTCCTCTAATGGTTGGGCTGCAGCTGCATTTTAGCAGTGGCACCTCCTGGGGTGGGGCATAAGGAAGGAAAACTCGGGTGGCAGCACAGCGAAAAGGAAAACAACGCAGGGCTCAAGGGAGATTAAAGGCAGAGGGAGAGGGGGGGGAAATCCCAGCTGGTGGCACAACAACACGGGAT
Source organism: Sinosuthora webbiana (assembly GCA_013397395.1). Taxonomy (NCBI): domain Eukaryota; kingdom Metazoa; phylum Chordata; class Aves; order Passeriformes; family Sylviidae; genus Sinosuthora; species Sinosuthora webbiana. The sequence goes on along the minus strand of VXBN01002707.1, from coordinate 158,853 downwards.
TAAAGTTGAGATGGCACAGAGCTAATGCAGAGGGAGCAGAGAGGGGAGGGTGGGGGTGCCCAGCCTCCAGATGTGGGGGAGCAAAAACTCCTGGAGTTCAACCCAGTTCAATGATCAGCACTCAGAGCTTGATCCCGTCACAGATGAGCAGCACAGAAGAGCTTATGATGTGAGCTCTGAAAACAGCTTGTGATTATTTCCCTGCTATTTTGGTACCTCCCAGATGCTGCTGGAACCACACCAGTACAGAAGGGCTTCATACTGGTAGAGCTCCCTCCCTCTCCCCACTTCTGGAGATAACCCATCATGGCAATTTTTATAAATGCATCCCTGCCAGGGTAAAGGGGTTATGTGGCTTTAAATACACCAAGAATAATGGCTAATATTTTTTCATGGACTTTAATTAAATCGTTAATTAAATCTGCCATCACTGAGTGTCAGACAGCCCAGGGGTCCACAGTAAGAGATAAAACAGATTCATGCACGAGTTTTACTATGGCTATAAATAATTATAGCTACTCTGCTCACCCATGTCTGTCAAAACTAATTTTCTTCTTTGTGAGCTCCGTGGGAATAGCTGGACCTGGACTGGCCATTTGAGGGCCCAGGGGACTTCCTAGACATCCATGGGTAGGCAAGCAGGACACAAGAGCTGCTGGAGAGCTCAGCCACTCTGCAGCATCAGCTCCAGGCCAGGCAGGTTGTCCTGCTGTGGCTCTAGATTTCATCGTGGGGGTGATGAACCAGAAGGCCTGAGCAGGAGACCCTCAATTTACTTGGAGATATTTGTGTTTAGATGTCTTAATCTGTGAGTTGAAGCCCACCACTGCATTTCCCTCACTTCTATTCTGCCTCAGACACTCTCTCTGTCACCAGGATCTGGAAAGGATGGATTTATTGGTGCCAAGTGTTACAGCTCTAGCTTATTTTTCTCTGCCAAGGTCAGGATGAATAATACACAGGAAGCAGATTTTGAGTTTGGACTTGGATGTTTATTATTTCTCATCTATATTACAGTCTCACAAGCCATGGTTTCTGCAGTACCTCTGGGTAAAAAGGTGCAAAATGAAGCCATTCTCTATCTCTACCAGGTCTTTTCAATGACAACCTGTCCTATTATGAAATGCCTCCGATGTTATTTATATTTTAAACCCAATAACTAAATACCTGAAGCCTGCAATGCAGACTCCATCAACCAGTTACAGAAAACCACCCAAACCCATGAAGAAGAAGGTGAAGAAGGACTCAGACAATGCCCAAAATCCTCCATCTTGACTCAAATGTATTATTATATACTAAAACTCTAAATTCTCAGTTTCCAGAATTCCAACACCAAGGTGCCCAGAGGCTGTGCCACTGGGGCCCATTTGCATCTATGACAGAGCCACAGAATCAGCGAGGCTGGAAAAGAGCTCTGGGATTGACTCCAACCTATGATTGAACCAGACCACGGCCCTGAGTGCCACGTCCAGTCTTTCCTTAACACCTCCAGGGATGGTGACACCATCATCTACTGCAAGGAAAAACAGCCATCCCTCTCCCTCAGTCCTCAAATCTCCTGCTTTGGTGAGAATTTCAAAGGAACTTCCAGCACAGATCTCGTATCCCACACAGGGCTGTAAATAAACATCTCTATCTCCATTTCCCACCCCCTTCCAGACCCCTGAAAAGTGACTCTAGAGGAGAATAAAGGACAAACCCGTGCACCAAAGCAGCCCTGGGCGGGAGCTGGCTGGAGCTGGGGATGCCACAAAGCCCACACAAGACCCTCCCTTGGCGCATCTTTCCAGCTTTGACTTCATGCTCTATTTTTAGCTCAGCTAAAGGTCCAGCACTTTCCCAGCAGCCCATTTAGCATCGTCAGGAGGAAGCCCCAGCCTCGCCACCTGTGACCCAAAAGGCAGATTGGGCTGTTGGATTCGCCCAGAGGCCGCTTCCCAAGCCCGTGGGTCACACGTGTCCCCCCGTGGTGTCACAGCAGCGACACCTCCCGCTCCCCCCGCGGTGACTCACGAGCTGACGGACCCTTCCTGAATTACTGAGGCTGGAATTGCAGCTGCTCCCCCGGCCCCCTCCCTTCCTCCTTGTCCAATGTGTCATATTAAAGGGTGATCGGCTTACACATGCTGCACTATGGATTCCTTAAGCTCTGCAGAGCTGTGTCTATATATAAAGCCCCGAGCTGGGAACTGAAGTGCACAGACAGCTGGGAGCGTCGCGAGCGTTTCGCATTCCCGGTGTGCCGAGGCTGTGAGCTCTGCTTTCAGCAAGTTTCTTTACTCAGGTGTAGATATAACCCCCAATATTTACCCATAAAGGAAGGATCAGGGCAGGGAACGAGCGGTCATCCATCACCATGGGTTTGCCTCTTGATCAAGTGGAAGAATTGCGTCTCTACCAGCAAACTCTCCTCCAGGACGGGCTCAAAGACATGTTGGACCACAATAAGTTCCTGGACTGCGTGTTAAAAGTCAAAGGGAAGGAGTTTCCCTGCCATCGGCTGGTGCTGGCAGCCTGCAGCCCCTATTTCCGGGCCATGTTCCTCTCCGACATGGAAGAGAGCAAGAAGAGGGAGATCAGCTTGGAAGACGTCGACCCGGATGTCATGGGCAAGATCCTCCACTACATCTACACCTCCGAGCTGGAGATCACCGAGCAGAACGTGCAGGACATCTTCTCCGTGGCCAACATGTTCCAGATCCCCTCCATCTTCACCGTGTGCGTGTCCTTCCTGCAGAAGAGGCTGTGCCTCAGCAACTGCCTGGCCATCTTCAGGCTGGGGCTGATGCTGGACTGCGCCCGGCTGGCCGTGGCCGCCCGGGATTTCATCTGTGACCGCTTCGCGCTGGTCTCCCGCGACGAGGAGTTCTACCAGCTGTCCCCCGACGAGCTGATCGCCATCATCTCCAGCGACTCCCTCAACGTGGAGAAGGAGGAGAGCGTCTTCGAGGTGGTGATGAAGTGGGCGGGCACCAAGGACCGCGAGGCCCGGCAGAAGGCCCTGCCTGTCGTCTTCGAGAGCATCCGCTTCCGCCTCATGCCCAACGACTTCATCAGGGACCACGTGGAGAAGAACGCCCTGGTCAAGTCCAGCCCGGAGCTGCTCAAGAAGCTGCAGATGGTGAAGGACGCCCAGAAAGGCAAATTCACCGTGGTGAAGAAGAAGAAAGTGAGGAAGAACAGTGAGAATCAAGCAAAGGAGAATGTTGTCAATGGAGACGTAGATGAAGGGGAAGGTGCAGAGGAGGATTCTCTCCCTGGGATCTTGAATGACACGATGCGCTTTGGGATGTTCCTCCAGGACCTCATTTTCATGGTGAGCGACGGTGGGGCAGTGGCCTATGACCCCAATGCCAACGAGTGCTACTTTGCCTCCCTGTCTACTCAAATCCCAAAGAACCACGTCAGCCTGGTGACCAAAGAGAATCAGATCTTCATTGTTGGAGGACTGTACTACAACGAGGACAACAAAGAGGATCCCATGAGCTCCTACTTCCTACAGGTACTACCTTTATCTTCCTTTTGTTTCTTTGGCCACTTGGAGGCATCACCAAGCTTTGGCTTCCAGGCAAAGCCCATATTTGTTGTCATGTGATGTTAAAGTGAAAGTTGTAAACAAAGGAGAATTATCTGGGTTGCTTTACAGGAGATTCTTCTCCCTTGATTTTAAAGGCAGGTGCCAATGAGGGGTGGTTGTGATAGATGAGGAAAAAGGTTTGAAGGAGTAGGAAATAGGAATGAGCCTTCCTGATCCAAATCCTGAAGAGAGGATTGTTTAGAACAGTGAACTTGGCCCAGCCCTGGCTGCCAGAGGGTTCACAACCTGGGAGTTTCGTGGCATCAGACCCAGGTTCTGCTTTGCATCCCCTGGCATCCCTGGTTACAAACCTCAGGAAAACCCAAGGGTGATGAAAAAGGAGCAGCAATAGCTGCAGCCACAGAGCAAACACCCCAAGGACACAGGGCATGTCCCTGCCTCCCAACACGTGCCCCATTCCCAGTGCTGTTCCTTCCCCTGGAGATGGGCTTGGTCCAGCTCAGAGTCTCTGCCTCAGCCATTTCCATCCTGTGAGGGGGAAACCACCATGAGGTGTCACTGGGGACACTCCTCAGGGGAAGTGGCTGTTCTAACTCAGCAGTGACCAAACTGTGACTGGTTTGAGCTGTGCAGGCAATCTGAGCCCCAGCCTGGGCTGCAGCCCAGATTTCTTTCCTTGTAGACAGCTAACACAAGGAGCCTACCCTTCCTGCTGACCCCGAGGAATCCAGCAAATCCTCTATTCTTCCTCCCATACCAAGAAATCCTTTTTTTGTTCCTCTCCATGGCTCGAGTCTTCTGGGAAGAAACAATAAGTTGTCCCAGGCTCACATCTTCTGGGGAAAAACAATAACATCTCCAGGCAGAAAGGATAAAGCGAGGGTGGTTGCCAAGCTTAGAGCCCTGATCCCTCCCTTGACTCACTGCCCTCATCAGTTGGGCTGCACATCATGCAGGGACCATGCTTGTCCTCACCTGGAGAGGGGCAGGGGGTTGTGCAGGCCAGGTGAAGTCCAGGGAATGAGAAGCCAGGAGGAAGAAACCCCAGCCCTATAAAGCAGGAGGGAGTGGGGAAAGCTGAGGAAGTGCTGGGGGTGTCCTGTGTGAGATACAGCCCTTCACACTGGACAATCCACGATGACAGATGTGTGGCCAACCCCACCAGTTACCTGAGAAGGGCAGGCTGATGCATTCAGCCCAAACCTGTGCCTAAAGATCAATCTTCCCGGCAGAGGTGGAGCAGGGTCCAGAGAGCTCACAGAACCTTCACAGGATCATAGAATGGCCTGGGTTGAGAGGGAGCTTGAAGATCACCTAGTTCCAAACCCCTGCCATGAGCAGGGACACCTTCTACTACTCCAGGTTGCTCAGAGCTCCATCCAACTTGGCCTTGGACACTTCCAGGGGTGGGGCAACACCCTTGGAAACATTTAATATTTGACTGCACAAATGGGAAACTGCTCTAACTCCAAGTCTGTGCCCCTTTGAATTTGTGGGTTGGATGAAAAACCTTTGGTGGTACTTCACCACAAAGTACTCTGTGGTTCTGAGCTGCAAACACTGAGATTTCTCTATTCAGCCCCCACTTTGACACTGACTCAGTGGCAAATGCCTTGAGCATCATGGGGCCAGTTTTAGCTCTTCCCCACAAGAAGGGTCTCTTCACACATCACTGTGTCCCTTGTGCTTGGGAGAATCAGACAAATCCTGGGATTGGAGAGTGCCATCATTTTGCAAATGTTTAATTTATTACATCAGTGTCATGATGTAGCTCACCATTGTTTTATGAGCAAGAGAGGTTTTGAAACCCTTTTTTTCAGCTCAACATATTTAGACATGCAGCTCTTAGAGAAGCCACTGTGCCTCAGCTCCCTACACCTTCTGACTCTTTCTATCCTCCCAAATTTCACATTCCCCCTGCCGAAGATAGGGGCATTAGGTCAGGGATAATTTAGATTTAAGGACAGGCACCAAAATATAAAAAAAAATGCTGATAAATCCCAGGGGCCTTGCAGATTTTGGCAGGAGCAAAACGATTCCACTGACATTTCGGATGGAAAAGGGTATCCTTTCTTTGTCACTTGCAAGATTTATGACTCAAAAACAATGCTGAATCCATCAAGAAGCAGGAACTATCCTGATGACTGAACTGCTCGGGGTTGCACTATAAATAACACGTGTGGACCACAGCTTACAAAGAGACAAAGACCACAGGGACCCAGCTGAGGCCGAGTCTTTGGAGCCAACCCATCAGGCTGGAGCTCCCTGGCCTGAGCCCATGGCAAACAATGCTCCAGGCAGTGCTGCGTCACAGCTTCATCCTGCAGCCCCACAAAACTGGCTGCAAGACACCCCTCCCTCCTCTATCAAGCTACATTAATTTATTTTCCCCTAGTTCTCATTAAGGCACAGTGCTCAGAGTCTCCAGTTTAAGATTTTATTTTTTTTTCCTCTGGTGGGAGGTGAGGCAATGCCTTGATCTTCAGATGTCCGAGGATTTGGTGATCTGATCCAGCAGCTTGCTCATCGGCCAGATGGGTCTGGCACACTTTGTCTGTTACCTGGCAGAGATGGAAAATACCAGGATGAAATACTGTGTGGTGTTCTATGCATGAAAAGGTTCAGGGAAATTTCTGGGGTTGAAATGCTTCCGTTCCTCCAGTCCTAGGAATGATCCATTATTAGTCCAGCAAGGGAGTCTTTCACCAAAAGATGACCAAACTTGTTCCAAGTCAGAAGAGGAGACTCAGGAGAGAGTTTGTCACTCTACAAGTCCCTGAAAGGACGTAGCCAGGTGGGGGTTGGCCTCTTCTCCTGATGCCTTGGGAAGGCTGTGCTGGAACAGAGACTGGACAGAGCTGGAGGATAAAGGAGAGATTTATTGAAAGGCCTTTAAGGATACACCTTGGGCAGGACAAGAGCCTGGCCAGAACTACACCCAAGGTGGACCCAAAATGGACACAAAATGGACAGAAAATGGTCACAAAATTTGACACAAAATGGTCACAAAATGGACAAATGGTCATGAAGTCTCACACTTTTGTAAGTTTTGGTCCATTTGCATCTTGGGGTTGAATTGTCCAATCCCAGCTGCAGCTGATGCAGTCCCATCCTTCTTGTTCTCTCCCTTCAGCCACTGTTGTTTGTGCTTTGGGGCCTGAACACTTGTGCCAGTTGTCCTTGGTGTGCAGCAGGAGAAGGATTTGTTTTGTGTCCCTGCTGTCTGCAGAGAGCTGAGTGACACTGACTGTGAGCTCAGAGCTGCACCCCTGGGCACCATGGAACATGAAATACATGAAATCTAAAACTTAAGGCACCACTCCCAGGCAACCAGTGACAGGATGAGAGGACAGACCTCAAGCAGCACCAAGGGAGGTTCAGGTTGGACATCATGGAGAATTTTTTTACTGGAAAGGTGGTCAGGCATTGAGATGGGCTGCCCAGGGAAGTGGTGGAGTCACCACTCCTGGAGGTGTTCAGTAAATGACCTGATGTGGCACTCAGTGCCACGGAATTGACAAGGAGATGATCGATCAAAGGTTGGACCCCATGATCCCAGAGGTGTTTTCCAACTTTGATGTGTTTCTATGAAGTCCAGGCCTTGATGAATGAAGCAGAACGTGTTGCTGCAGACCCATCTCTGCTCTGTGCCCTGTCATAAAAGGTTTACCAGACAGCATCTGACTTGGGTTTGCTCTCAGATCTCCCTTCCTGCTCCAGGTGACAGAGGCACAGCCACAGGGACATTGCAGGCAGTGCTGCTGGGCTGACCAAGCTGCACACGGGAACAGACTTTGCCCTCCACCTCTGCACCCTGACTTTTGCTGACCAAACGGGCACACCCTAGTGACCACATTTTCCCTTCCAGTACGACCACCTGGACGCAGACTGGCTGGGGATGCCCCCCCTGCCCTCCCCTCGCTGCCTCTTCGGGCTGGGGGAGGCGGAAAACTCCATTTTTGTGGTTGGAGGGAAGGAACTGAAGGAGGGAGAGAAGACCTTGGACTCGGTCCTGTGCTACGACCGGCTGTGAGTGTTCGGTGCCGGCGTGGGGTGGGAGGGGGCTTGGGGGACAAGGTGGGGCAGCTGCCATGCAAAGCGACCCCATGCAAAGTGACCCCAGCTCCCCAGGGGTCGAAAGGTCTGGGAGAAGGGCTGGAACTCTGCGTGTGGATGCTGGGACTGTCTGAGCTGTGCCCTGGGGCTCTGGGCTGTCTCGCTCCAGCTGCTCCCTTTATTAAGCCTCCTGGAGAGGGAAGCCTTTATGGGGATATTTTGTAGCCTGATGTTAGTAGATGTTCATGTGAGACATGTGCAGAGGTGGTTTTTTTTTTTCTTCTGCTGAGTCTTCTGCTCTTGCCCATTGATTAAAGGTTCGGTGACATCCGCTGCGGTCTCACCAAAAGGGGTCTGAACAGAAAAGGTTGTTTTTAAAGTGTTCAGATGTGTCACAGAATGGCTCATGCTGATTTATATCAGGCTTAATGTCTGATTATTTTTGGACAACGGGCTCCGACCCATGCTGGCTCGTGAGCTTTATTAAAAGGCACCATCCTGTTCTTCTCTCAGGAGACAGAAACTTCCAAAGCCTGCTGCTCTCTGCCCCAAAGAGCCAGAGCAGCAGGCATCAACAAGCCTTTGCTTGGTCTATATTTAGATGTGTGTGCTTCCAACTCTGTTTTATGGGCAGAGATTTGAAACCAGTTCCATCCCCACAGAGCCGGGCATTTATCTGCCCCTGCAGACTCTGGGGAAGAATTTTTCTGCCCCCACTAAGTGCCCAGGGGTGGTTTGAGTATCAGCTTGAAGCTGGAAGAGATGTGACCAGCACCTCTTTATCTCTGGTTTTGTTTGGTTGATATTATTCTGCTTGACAGTGACTGAACGTGAGCCAGCCGTGTGCCCAGGTGGCCAAGAAGGCTGGTGGCATCCTGGATGTATCAGCAGGACCAGGGAAATGTTTCCTCCTTTGTGCTTTGGGCACTGTGAGGCTGAGCCTCAAATCCTGCGTCCAGTTTTGGGCTCCTCATGACAAGAAGGACATTGAGGGGCTGGAGTGAGCCCCGAGAAGGGAACAGAGCTGAGGGAGGGTCTGGAGCACCAGGAGCAGCTGAAAGAACTTGGGCAGGGGGGCTCAGCTTGGAGAATAGGAGGTTCAAGGGGTCATTACTGCTCCCTAAACCTACCAGAAGACCTCAAGAAAAGAAGGGATTTTAGCATAAATTTTCTGCTTTTGGGATCACAGCATTTACTGTGTGAGCCTGTCTCATTGCAGACCTTGTGTTTCTGAGACTGAGTCCAACCCTGTGCTCCCCTCTAGGTCTGGGAAATGCCATCTCCTCTAGGTGTCACTCAGCAAGCTACAAATCCTTTTGCTTCCCATCTCTCCCTGACCCAGGTCCTTCAAGTGGGGTGAGGCCGATCCCCTTCCCTACGCAGTCTATGGCCACGCAGTGGTGTCACACAAGGACCTTGTCTACGTCATTGGGGGCAAAGGAAGTGACAAGTAAGTCAAAAAGGAAGAGAAAACCAAGGAGGCAATCCCCCAAACCAGTGGGAGTGCGGAGCTGGTACCTCCTCAGCCTGCTTTAAGGAGGGCTGGATGGGGTGGGAGATGTGGATCCTTCCCTCTCTGCTCAACTTGGTGCTTGCAGCCCTTTCCAAAATCTTGGGAGGCCAACAGGGACATCAGGAACATGGCAGTGTCCTCACAGGAGAGAGAATGTATTGTCCCATCCCTGGAGGCAGGCTGGAGAGGGCTTTAAGGAAAACTGGCCCTGCCCATGGGGGTTAGAATGAGATGATCGTTAAAGATCCTTCCAAAACATCATTCTGTGATCCCCTTTGCTCACAAAAAAAAAAAAAAAAAAAAAAAGTCACACAGATTGGGAGAGGCATGAGCAAGAATCCCCCCTCACTTTTAGGGTCTCCTGCCTTGGACTTGTGGAACAGAGTGGCCACCACAGTCAAATCCAGACGTGAATTTGCAAAAAGAGGGAAAACCCTCATCCTCCCTGACCCCATCCCTGCAGGAGACAAGCCCAGCAGGAAAAGTCTCTCTCAGGAGCATCACAGTGGCTGCCTTGCAGGGCACAAATGTGACTGTTTGCAGAGCAAACATTCCACAATCCAGCAAGGACTGGTCCTGCTCAGGAAGGGTTTTGGTCTGAAAGGTGTGAACCTGCATACAATTCACACCTCACACTGCCCACCTGGGGATGTTTTGCAGCATCACAGTGGATCAGGAGCACTAAAACAACGCCTTGATGGCTGTGGGAAGTCCTGAGAGGCTGTTGGCTGCCTGGACCTGTATCCAGGTGTGTGAGCACCAGGCTGAGCTCTCAGGACTCCTATCCAAAGTGGGCACAGCAGGAGGGGATGTGTTACACACAAAAGTGGTGACCCCAGGCATGGACACCCCAACAAAGGGGGTGTGTTCCTCCACTCATGCCTATGTGAAGGAGCAAAATCCTCCTTAAGGAGGGCTCCTTCTTCCCAGAAGACACCCCCAAACCCCTGCAGTGCCAAACCACCCCTTGGCAGGCCATCAAGGCTCCTTTTCCTTCTCGTTTTTCTCCAGGAAGTGCCTGAAGAAGATGTGTGTCTACAACCCAGCCAAGTTTGAGTGGAAGGAGATGGCTCCCATGAAAACCGCCCGCTCCTTGTTCGGAGCCACCGTGCACAAGGACAAAATCTACGTGGCAGCCGGTGTGACCGACTCTGGTTTGACCAACTCGGTGGAGGTCTATGACATTGCCACCAACAAGTATGTCCTGAGTTGTGGTTGCACAAGGAGTAGGTGCAGGTGTACCTTCAGAAAGTTCCAGCCATTCTGGAGTTTGTTTGTGACTCCTGATAAACTCAGTGTATGCCCATGGCAGGGGAGTTGGAACTGGATAATCTTTAAGGTCCCTTCCAACCCAAGCCATTCTAGAATTTATGTCTCCTCAGAGAGCTGGGTGTCACCAAAGTCACTGTGGTTGTCCTGTGGATCATCTCAGGCTCATCCTCAAAGTGTTTTCACCCACTGTGCTGTCCTTGGGTCCCCCGGCAGCTTCACCCAACACAATGAACCCTCTGAGTTTGGGTGGCTCTTACAGCTGCAGTCCCAGCACTGGGACATGCTGGTCCATGTACTCAAAACAAAACAAAGCTGAACAGTGATGATGGCAACAGTTTCCCTAAAAAAACCGCCAAGGTATGGTCCCATCCCACCTAGACCTGCGCAACTGGATCTGTCACTAGTGAGCTCAAATCCTGATTTGAGGCCATGGATCTGTCACTAGTGAGCTCAAATCCTGATTTGAGGCCATCCTCAGCGTGGGGGTGGCCAGGATGCTCTAACTTGTCCCCTCTCTCGACGTGGCAGGTGGGACACCTTCACTGAGTTCCCTCAGGAGCGCAGCTCTGTCAGCCTGGTCAGCCTGTCTGGGGTGCTCTACCTGCTCGGGGGCTTCGCCACGGTGGAGACGGAGTCGGGAGAGCTGGTGCCAACGGAGCTGAACGACGTGTGGAGGTGACAACCTTTCCCAGGGCAGGGAGCGTGGGAGGGATGTTAGCAATGATCATGCCTGGAGAGGCAACCTGGAACAGATGTTTGAGCTTTCATGTGTTTCAGGTTCTCTGCTGCCCAGGGGTGCAGTTCTGAGCCTCACATTCAGTGTCACTCAGCTCCCTTCACAGAGTAGTGAGACAAAACAAATCCTTCTCCTGCTGCACACCAAGGACAACTTTCAGGCCCAAAAGCACAAAGAACGTTGGCTGAAGGGAGGAACAAGAAGGATGGGACTGCATCATCTGAAGCTGGAATTGGACAATTCAACCCCAATATACAAATGGACCAAAACTTACAAAAGTGTGAGACCTCATGACCATTTGTCCATTGTGTTACCATTTTGGGTGTAGTCCTGGCCAGGCTCTTGTCCTGCCCAAGGTGGGTTCTGGAGGCCTTTTAATAAATACCTACCTTATTCACTAGCTCTGTCCAGTCTCTGTTCCAGGTCAGCCTTCCCAAGGCATCACAGAGGCTAGGCAGTGTTAAATGAACAAAGTAGGTATCTATTAGAAAGGCCTTCAGAAGATACACCTTGGGCAGTACAAGAGCCTGGCTGGGGCTACACACATGATGGACAACCAGTCATGAGTTTTCACACTTTTACAAGTTTTGGTCCATTTACACATTGGGGTTAATTGTCCAATTACTGCTTCAGGTTATGAGGCCCCATCCTTCCAGGTTGCCCTCCTCAATTCGCTGTTGTTCGCACTTTTTGGGCCTGAAGCTGCAATGGTGTCCTTGGCTCTTGGGCTGGAAAAGGATTGTTTTGTCCGACTGAGCTGTGAGGAGAATTTGCTAACACTTTATCTGAAGTTCAGAGTTATTTACCAATGCAGCACAGAATCTGGAAAATACAGAAGCTAAAACTTAAGGCATCAATGAAATAGATAATTTCTGTCTTTTTTTTATGCTGTCAGTGTGAGATGGAGGTTGTCACCCCCAGCACGAGGCTGCAGGCTCAGCACAGGGTGTCTGGGAAGTTTGCCCTGTGCTGTGCTGGAGGGCACGTTGGTGCTTCAGTGATCTCTCCCAGCCTCACACAGCAACAGACCTGGGAAAACTCACTCCTTTGGCTTTGTTGTGCATTGACATTTTGCCTGGAGCTGGTTCCAGCCTCCCCTTTGGTGTGGAGCAGCATCTGTGTGATGCTTCCTCTCCCTGGGAACAGCCAGTGCTCGGGCTGGGAAGCAGATAGGCTGGGCTGGGAAGCAGAGTTGGTGCTGGGAAGCAGATAGGCTTGGCTGGGAAGCAGAGACTCTGGGCTGGGAAGCAGATATGCTTGTCTGGGAAGCAGAGTCTGGGCTGGGAAGCAGATAGTCTGGGCTGGGAAGCAGAGGATTTGGGCTGGGAAGCAGATAGGCTTGTCTGGGAAGCAGATAGTCTTACATGCAAGAGGAGTGGGCAGAAAGCACTCAGTGACAGCTGCTAATGCACCCTTGGCTGCTCCCGTCCCTCACGTCGGTGCTCTGGCACCCTCAGCAGGATCCTGCTGTTCTTCACCACGGATGTTCCACCTTGGTGCCATCAAGCCAATTCCCAGAAGGAAAATATCCCCTCCCCTGCAAGACCACGTGCTGATATCCACGTCCCCCAAACCAGAGCACGCCAGGGCTGAAAGTCCCCATGGGGACTCTTGTGGCCAAATAACCCCTGTGGGATGTCACACCACGCACTGACCAGGGCTCCCACCACTGTGGAGAGCAGCTGGAGGGAGGGAGAGGAGGCCTTTCCTCACCACTAAGTGTCTGTCTGCTTCTTCCCAGGTATGATGAGGAGCAGAAGAAGTGGGAAGGGGTCCTCAGGGAGATCCAGTACGCCTCGGGTGCCACCTTCCTGCCCGTGCGCCTCAACGTCCTGCGCCTAACGAAGATGTAGCCAGGCTGGATTGGGCAACTTTCCACGGGGTGTGGGGCAAGGAGGGATGGAGGGAGATGGGGAGATGCTTATCAGGGATGTGGCATCTGGACACTGCCCAGGGACATTGCATCTGTGATTGGTATTTTTTTTTGGATAAGTGGTAAAGAGCAGGGAGTATCTGGAAAACCTCTGGGAACTTGAAGGTGCTCACAAGGTAATTAGAGAGGGGATCTGGAGCCTGCAAGGAGCTGGGGAAGACTGAGAGGCACAGGAAAATTAGTTATTCCAGTCTCAGGAGACAGGACAAATAGATTACACATTTTTAAACTTCTTTCTCAATCTTCTCAACTTCTGCTGGACCTCTCCAACAAACAGTGGATGCAGGAAGTGGGGAATAAGATGACAATCCCTAGGGAAAGGTGTCTACAAAGTATTTCCCAACCTAAGGTGTCTGTGAGCACAGTGTTCCTTGGAGAGCAGAAGGAAGGGTTAAAGTGATGTGGTAGAGGAGAGACATGATAGGATTTGATGAGTTCCTGAGTTAACAGGATTGCTGGGATGAGACAGTTAAAAGAAAAGATCATGTGAGCAGCAGAAGCACCTTGGAAGTCGCAATGAAAAGCAAATAATCTTAGTTCTTTGGCTTCACTTTAACTTTGGAGTGATGAGAGGAGAGTCTCAGGAAGGGAGGAGTCATGGAAGCTGTAGGGTGAGAAAGGGGGAGAGATGGACAGGGGATGCCATGTGTGGTCATCTCCAGCCTTTTGGGCTCCTCATCCTCAATCACAGATCACAATGTCCTCACCTAAGGATGGACAAATGGTGTTTTTTAGGGAAAGGTTTTATATTTTTGCTGTTTCTCTTATTTTTAATGTTCAGACTTTTTGGTTTTTTTTAAGAGTATATTACTTTGCTAAGGAGATCTCAGATGTGTTTGGCTCAAAGAGAGCTTCCGACTGAGGAAAAATGTGTATTTATTTCAAAGTTGTCAATAATGATGTTTTGATAGAGACATGACTGTGCGGGCAGCAGGAAAAAAAGATCTGCAAGAGCAAAAATCTCCTGATGCCCACACCATCTGACCAGTGATTTATTTTAAAATAAATGTGACTGTTCCAAAAGAAATACCCTGTGTTTGCACACTGATAGAGCTGAAACTGATCCCTCACAGCAACCAAAGACAAGGACTGAGCACAAGTTGTGATGGACACATGCAGCAAAACAGCCCCATGGACAGCTCCATCTTTTCTTATTTCCCCCTATTTGAGAGCTGAAATTTTGGGATCTGTATCCTTACAGCTCTTCCCCATGGATACCACAACTAGGACTTTACCCAGGACTAGAAGGGAGCTGGATGCCTACACTGACAAGATGAAACAGCCTCAGGTTGTGCCAGGGGAGGTTTAGATTAGATACTGGGATGAGTTTTTTCACAGAAAGGATTTTAAAGCAGTTCCAGTGATGGAGTCATCATCCCTGGAAGTGTTCAAAAAACACGTGGATGTGGCACTTGGGGACATGGTTTAGTGGAGAACATGGTGGTGGTGCTGGGCTGGTGGTTGGACCCAATGAGCTTAAAGGTCTTTTCAAACCTTAACAATTCTATGATGTCATAGTACCATTAACAGGGGTGATAATCAATGATTTTTTTTAAAAAAAGAACAAATACAAACCTTGCAAAATAATTGCCTCAAAGTGGTATGAAAATTCTGGCACCACAAATGATATCTGGCTGATTCATCTAGATCAAAATGCAGTTGTGGAGAAACTAAAACATGTTTGGAAGGAAAAAGAATTCAAGGGAAGTAAAGGAACCAGAGAGTTGTCCTGGTTTCATTTGAAGGATTTAGGAAGTTACAGGATAAGCTCCTTAGAGGACAATCACATCAGAACAGTAATGAAATATTTCAGAAGAAAAAGAAATCCAAGGTGACTGGCTGTCATAAAGTAGCTTAAAAAA
>VXBN01002707.1:127040-143937 GCA_013397395.1 Sinosuthora webbiana | reverse complement strand
AAAAAAAAAAAAAAAGGAACAAAAATCTTTGAAACAATCAAATGTGTGAAAAACGCATGGAAAAGAAATAAACACCTTCTGCCTAGTTCTGCAGAAATTCACGTAGACAATTCCCAGGCTAATTAAAGATGAATCTTCCAAATAGCTTCTGGCAGAAAAGAAAAAAAGAAAAATTAAGGGAAAAAAAAAATCCCTGCATAGAATAACCGTTTCTGAAAGTCATTTATTGCAGTGTCAGGATACCACCTCCTGCCTCCAGCAACACCATCCCTGGAAGTGTTCAAGGAATGAGTGGAAGGGGTACTCAGTGCTCTGGTCTGGTTGACAAGGTGGTGATTAGTCCAAGGTTGATTCAATGATCTTGAAGGTATTTTCCAGCCTTAATGATTCTGTGATTCCGTGACCTGTTTTTAACTCTTCTTGCTGAATGCAGGCTGGAAAGTTGTTGGCAATCCTAATAGTGGCTTAATTCCCACTCACCTCCTGCCACATTTCTTGGCTCTCCTGGAGGAATTCTGGGCTCTTTAAAGCCAACAGGAGAATGCTGCTGACCTTCCACGAGTTGTTGTGATGTGGTCCCTGATAAAGGCTCAAGACCTTTCAAATAAACTGGAGTTTGGTGGTCATCTGTTGTCCAAATCCATTATAAACTGTAGAGAAGCCACCACTTCTGGCACAGGGCAGGAAATTATAAAAGGAAAAATAGCTGTTGTATTAAAACACCCAGAAGAACTTGAAATATCCCATTTTTTGAGCAGCAAGAGGCAAACCTCAGCACTTGTTGGTCCGAGGAAGGAGGCAAAGTTGGACATCACCAAGTGTAAGTGTGGCCTGGGGATGCTCCTCCACATCTCCAAGAGGCTGTGTCAGTTTAAAGACCATCACAGATAAGAGATGCCACCAGGAATGCTCAGAGAGACATCACTCCTCCACGCTGCCTGGAGTTTTCCTGGCTCAGATGCAACACCTCCAGTGGCACAGGTCCCCCTGCAGATAATGACAGTGGCAGACTACATCCAAAGGCTGAGGGAAAACTGTCTCTTCTTCCATTATCTTCCCAAAATCCATGCTGATATTGTTGGCGAGGTTCTCCCTGCTCCATTTTTAATTAATAAAGGCACTGGGTGCTTTTGGATGTGCTCCTTGGTTTCTCCACTGCCAACGGAGGAGATCAGAGAGCCCCTACTCAGAGTTCACACCCACCTGATGGAGCCAGCAGGACCAGGTGCTCAGTCCTTACTCCAGGGCTGTAAGCACCGAATTCCTTCTTCTATCCACTCATCACCCTTCCCTGAAAAGCTCTTTTTTTGTTGGCCCCACAACAGTCAAGTTGTCTCACACACACGCACACACCTCCCACCAAACCCAACACAGAGCCTAAACATGCCAAGCAGTGGCAGCAGTCAACATGCCATAGGAAGCTCATCCTCCCTGTCTGACTGCTCACACAGTTGTCTGAAAAAAAAACAAAAAAACAAAAACCAAACCAAAAAAAACAACCTTTTAAAAGAAAAAGAAAAAAAAAAGGGAGGGGAAGAAACAGATAAAGCAAAATTAAGGTGACAAAGAAAGTGGTGGAGCTTTCGGTTTTCTTTTATAAAAGACAAATCGTTTATTGATTCAGTCCTTCCACTTGCAACCTCTTTGGTAACAGTCATAACACTTCCAGACTGGGAGAACGCAGTGGAAAGGCCCAGTTCTGACCTCTCACCAATTTCAGAGCTCAGCGAGCCCCGACGTGCCTTGGTGAGAGGCCAAAAGCAGATTTCAAAGCATGGCCAAGGACCTGGCCTCGAGGGACAACCCAAACCAGCCTCCCCACCGTGACCCATCATGCCCGTGGGCAGCACAGAGAGCAGCCCCAGCACCCCCAGGCAGAAGATGGCTCGGGATGGGGATGTCTGACTGGGAGCTGTGCCCTGGGAGGTGGCTTTGATGAACTTCTTGGGACCTCCTGGACATTGGCCAACGGGACCATCGACGAGGCAAGACTCGCCCGTTCCTGCGGTAGACAATGACTTGCCTCAGCTGGCCCCACGGGGATGGACTAATCCAACCATCTCAGCCTCCCCCTCCTCACACCATCCCAAAGAGAGTTAACTGCTGTACTTGGAGTTAAAGATAAACATATATTGATTACACATGGTCATAAAAAAAAAAAAAAAGGTAATAATAATAATAATAATAATACATTTCCTAGGACATTACTTAAGACGCTTCCGAAAAGCATCCAAGCTTCCCCTTCCCTCCCCGCCTTCCCTTAATCTATACAGAATAAAGTGCTTCGTTTAGTTTGTTCACACTTGTAGAGCCACCAATACACTCTTAACTTGGCATGTTTGGGCAACCGATACTGAATGCCGTAAAATAATACAGAGCCAAACACCAGGCATGAGAAACTAGTTTTGAGGCAAGTGCTTGGGGTTTCATTCATTTCCTTCAAGTTCCATGCTACGGAGGTTGTTCTTATTCCTATTTTTTTTTTTTTTCCTCCTTTTTAAAAAAATTATTATTTTTCCTCCTTCGTAAGTTCAACCCAACTCCCGTCGTGGTTCCGTGTCTCTAGGCAGGGCTGCGTGTGGGGAAGCTCTCGCCGTCCGTGTGAACCAAGGGCGTCTGTCCGTCTGTCCTTCCCTCCTGACTTCGGGCAAACCAAGAGTCACCTCAGAGGAGTTGTCTAGCAGCGGATGCTCGTCTCTATTGCACTGTCACAGCCATCCCCACCCGCCCGTCCGTCCGTCCATCACCTTCCCACCGCGCCAGGGTTATGGCTGTGGTCCGAAGGGCCAGCTGTGCCTCAGGGATACGTGAGGCGAACTGGTCTGTGCTACCAGGCTCCTGGGATATATAAACCAAAAAATGACCCTCCCCACACGATTCCCTCCCTCCCCAAAGTTCAAATGAAGGGTGGGGTGGGGGGGAAAAAAACAATTTCCAACCCAGACAGGTCTGGGGTTTAGGTGTGTGGGAGGAGCTGTCAGCTGAACGTTGCGCTATTCAGGAACTGCGTAATGGAAATCGAGCCCCTCTCCACCCTCGCGGTCTGTCAAAGAAGGGATGTGAGAGATTAAGGTGCAAGAGTTAAAAAAAAAAAACACAAAAAGAATTAAAAAAAAAATTAAAATAAAACATAAAAAGCTTGAAAACAACGGACCCAGCTCTCCTGCCTCCTGCCCTGTCTAACCCCAAGGGGTGTAACAGCGCCGGGCGGGACGGATCCGGGATGGACGAGGCACTGCGGGAAGCGACTCGTCTGAGCTCTTAGTAGGCGAACGAAAACCAGACATGAGAACACACTGGGGCTGAGTCAGGGTGTAGACAAAAGGGCTCGGAGGCCTTGTGGGACTCCTGGGAACTACCCAGGCCTTGGAGAGGGGAGGGAGCAGCAGGGATCTGGTTCTCCAAAGTGCTGTGTGCATGGTCACATCTCGACGTCTCCAAGTGGCTCCACGAGCAGGCTCTCGAAGGGGATCGGACGCGGCTGGGATCAGTCACTGGGCTTTCCGCTGGGCTTCCAGCCTCGAGGAAGTGCTCTCATCTCACGGAGATGTCCAAGGGGGACAGGTCCTCACTGGGAGAGGATGAACCGGGACAGGAACGGGGAAAGCCACCTCCAGGTGAGTGGAATAAGGGAGCGCGATGTTGGCGTGGGTGTTTACACGGGGAGAAGTCTATCAGCTGTCGGGCTCCATCACAGAAGACCACAAAAGCAAGGGGAGCCCTCCTCGGGGCACAGCGCTCCCATCCTGGCTCAAGGCTGATTATGAGGGGAAAGGAGCACAAGGAAGCCCAAGGGGATGGGATCTGGGAGGCAGCAGAGGAGGAGACAGCATGGACCACTCCAACACCTCCACGGGTTTCACTGAATGCTTCTCTAAAGCAAACATCTTCCAGTATGGGTCATGGTCCCTTCAGGCAGCCAACAGCCCCAAGAGCCCTCATCCCTCACAGGTGTGTTTGAGAAGGCTTTGCACCATCCCAGCGGGCCCCAGGGTCATGGAGGGGGACAGCAGGGAAGCCCTTGGAACCCACCCAAGAACGTCAATATGCCGAGGCAGCTCTGCCACAGCAACCTCCTCGTGCTTGGAGCAGATGGAGAAGGGTGTGACCTTACTAGTACTGAGGGCCATGCTGGGGATCCAAAGGACCCCAGCCAACACAAAGAAAAGGACTTTGTGGCTCCAAAACGCTAATATCAGTCAGCTTTCCCAAGATGCCAAGCACCAGTGGGGCAACCCTCAGCAGGAGGTGACACCAGTCACCTCAAAGAGCACTCAGGAGAAGGGAAGATGCTCCCCAGTCCTGTCCCCGTCAGGCTGCTGCATGTCCCCAGTCAGCAAAGCCCCTGAGCATGTGGCTGAATCCTCCCATCTCTGCAGGGACAGCCTCAATGCTGCCCAAGTGCTTGGCTGATTTGGTCCAGGAGACAAAGCACCAAGACTTCTCACAGAGCCAGATGTGGCTCCCTGTCCTCAGCACTCTGCTGTCACCCAGCACAAGCTGCATATGAAAAAATGTTCCTACAGCCCACTCCGTGACCTCTTCCCTTCTTACCTACCAACAGTGCTTCCACCACCTCCTCCACGACATGACCCACAGGTGACCTCAACACTGGCTTTACAAGTACTGGATCAGCTGGAACACCCCGCCACACCCTTTGTCAGCCCTTCTCTGCCCATGCTGGGTACTCTCTGTACCCATCCTGGGTTCTCTCTGACTCCAAAGGGGACACTTCTCCAGGCAGGGACCACACAGCCATGGTCAGGACAATGCATGGCACCCTGGGACATAGCACGGCAGCGAGAGACCCTGCTGGGACCTCTGTGCTAAAAAAAAAGGGGGACAGCAAAGCCTTCCTCTTCTCCTCCTCCTCCTCAGCATGAAGCCAGCCATATTATTTGTAACTGAAACCAAAGACCAGCTCGACTTCAACACCTCCAACAAGCACTAAGCAACACCACAGGGCATCACCAAAACAACCACAGCCCTCACTGGTCCCCTCTGGTCCCCCCAGACCAGAACAGGGCAACGGATGCCAGCACCACAAGGAGAAGTGAAGCTTGGGAGAGCAACGCAGGCAACAAACTGGAGATTGGGACATCATCATCCCCAGGATGAACAGGGTCTTGCTCTAGCTCTGAACCTTGCAGTGGGACCGACCTGGAGCTCACCCATCCCTCAGGGGTTTGTTCGGATTGTTAAGGCACTATTCTGGGCCGATTCTGCCGAGAAACAGAAGCGTCCTGCTCCTCTGTCCCAGGCCACCCTCCTGCCGGTCCCAAAGGTATCTGAGCTCTCCCAGGAACAGCTCCCCCACTCCAGAGCATCCCCAGGAGCCCAGCTTCTGCTGGGATTAGCAGAGAGGGCACACCAGAACCCAGCTCCCTTAGGGCAGCCCCAAACTGAACTGACAGTGAGCTGTAGACGCCCCGAGATGCAAGGTGGGTTGTTTGTGCTTTTGCCTGTGGAGGAGGAAAACCTGTTGCAGGGAAGGAAGACACGTCGAGGGCTGCTAATGAGAGCATGCTAATGGCTTTCCAATGGGGACACCTGCTCGCTCGCCACGGGCCACTGGGGCTGGCAGTGGAGGGCTCCTCTGGGGTGCCCGCCTTTCAACCCCGCGGCTGAAGAGCCTGACTTGAAAGACCAGCTTTACAGTACAGGGATTCAAGCACCACTAACTAGAATTCGGCTTAGAAATATTGATGCACCGGCCAGCAAGCTCAAGCCCGGATATCCTGCTCCTCCCGGCCTCACCAGCATCCCAGCAGGAAGATGAAGCTGGGCTGTGGGAAGATGAAACAGAGAGTGACACCTTTAACCTACACCCCTTATGGACGGACGGCGGTCCCCCCCCCTCCAACACCCACACTCCTCCTGGGGGGGGCTTCCTCCTGCTCCCCCTCTCTGCGGAGAATGAAAAAGGATTAAAAACCCAAAACAACCCCAAAATGAGGAGGGAGGGGGGGTAGAGAGCAAGCAAAGCCTTGGCTCCCCGGGGGAAAGGCGTTCCCGAAGGGCAGAGCAGTCCGTGCAGGCGCATGGCCGGGGTGGCGGGGGCAGGCGGGGGGGGGGCACCTAATTGTTGTTTGAATTTATCCTCCCCGCGGGAAACAGGGGAGGGGGCGGCGGTAGGTGAGGAGGAGGAGGGAGGGTCTGTGGAAGAGGGTGGAGCAGCGGCAGGGGCAGGGGGGAGACGCCGGGGCCGGGGGGCAGCGGAGCCGGGCTGCTGGCGGGTTGGGGGACGGCCGTGTCCGAAGCCAAGGGGTTGCTGACGCGGAAACATTTCTCCTTGTGGGCTTTGAGCATGTTGGAGAAGCGGAAGCGCTGGCCGCAGACGTCGCAGGGGTACGGCTTCTCCCCGGTGTGGGTCCGGCGGTGCCGCTTCATGTTGGGGCGGCTGGTGAAGCTCTTCCCGCAGATCTCGCAGATGTAGGGCTTCTCCCCTGAGGGCGGGAGGAGAGGCGGGAGTCAGAGACCGGTTTGACGTCTCGAGGCATTTTGGGGTGCACGTGTGTGTGCCTTGCCCTCGTGAGGCAGTGAACGGCCCCGCATCCCAGCCCTAGAGCCTGTATCCCAGCCCGGCAGTGTCTGTCAGTCGTGGTACATGGGGGACAATGCTCCACTCTCCCCTAATCCACCTCCTGAGAGGCCAAATGACCAGAAATCCCATGGGGGAGAAAGGCCTCTGAGGTATTTAAATACCCCTGTAAATACCAAGGGGTGTTTAAAGCCAAACACCAGGACATCACGTTCATCATGACCCTACCTTTCTCTTGGAAGTTCTGCCTGAACCCAGGAATTGGTAGCTATATATGTGCTTTTCTATATCTTTTCTGTCTTTCTCTCTCTCCTAATTCCCTCTCCTTGGAATATATTGAGTACCTTAACATCAAACGTGTTTAAAGTTTGCTAAGTTGAATGGGCAAAGTTAATGCTGTGAGAAGCATTTTATGTTGGTTGAACGCTGTACTAAACCTTTTGCCAAAGTTCCCTGATTTTCCTCAAGTTTGCCAGCAAACCTTTGTGTTGTTTCGACCTCTGGAGAAGATCATGTTGGTCTTTCTCCTGTGTGTCCAGCTCAGACATCGTGAACCATTGTAAACTCTTCCAAAAGTCTCGTTGAACGAGTTCACTGGGGCCTTACCAAAACCCCATCCTGCCACCCACCCTAAGATGTTACCCCCACCCCATCACTCTTTCCAGGGAGATCAAGGGGGGTCTCACCCGTGTGCGTCTTCATGTGCTCGTCAAAGTACTGCTTCATGTTGAAGTCCTTGCCACACCACTGGCACATGAACTGCTTGTGGCCGATGTGGATGCTCATGTGGGAGCGCAGCTGGTACTTGTACTGGAAGCGCTCGTTGCAGTTCTGCAGGGGTGAGGTGTTGTTGATGAGCACCCAAAATATCCCAGTATTGCCCTCAAATCACCAGCAGTGAAGAAATCCTGCTTTTTTCCCCCAGGAAACCCCCCAAACCAGGCTTTTTGGGACATACCCAGCCACGTTTGCAGGCTGGGTGGGCTTGGGGTGGGTGCAAAATCCAGGCACCTGGGGACAGATCCTGGCATTGGTTTCATCATGAAGTTGGTGGGACCCAACCGGTCAGGAAACTTCCTGGACAAGTTTCATCACAAAGTTGGTGGGACCCTCAAACCAGGAGGTGATGCAACGTTTGGAAAAGCTGTGGGACCATCCCTACAGCTGCACTGGCACAAAGCACAGTGGAAGCTCCAAGGAGTGGAAGATCTTTCCCCAGATCAGTTGTTGGAGAGGCTGAGGGGTGGGGCGACATCCAGGACCTTACCTCACATTTGAAAGGCTTTTCCCCGGAGTGCTGGAGCGAGTGGACCTTGAGGGACATGCTGCGCTTGAAGGACTTCCCGCAGGTCTCGCAGGTGAAGGGCATGTCCTTGGTGTGTGCTGGTGGGGACAGGGGCAGGTCAGGAGCCTCCACACACCTCCACCATCCATCTCCCCACACCCCAGCTGTGGCTGCCCAACCCCAGCAAACCCAGAGCATCTCTGGAAGATACATGGCAGCAACATTGGAAGCGTTTCCCTTCCTGTCCTAGGGTGACTTTATGATGCTTGTATGCCCAGTCATCTGTTCTGTTTGTGCTGTATGTTGAGTTCTGTGCCTTTAGGGCTGGTTTTGAGAGTGAAGCAGGGAGAAGAAGCGAGCAGTTTGTTTTGAAAAGAGCACTCAGTCCCTCTGCATTCCTTCTCCAGACTGTGTGTGTTCGTCTGAAGCACAGACCAGCAATGGGACAGAAATCTCTTTGCTTTTAGTTAGTTTTTAGCTAGGTGAGGCAGAGAAGCTTCCTGGACTGTATTTTTCTCTTTTTCTTGGGACTGTTTAACCCTGCTCTGGACTGAAAAACCCAGAGGAGCACCAGGAGCTTGTACCTGAGGTCTAACAGGGCCTGGACCTCTGGAGGGACTGGTGGGAGACTGGGCAAGCCGAGCTACCCACAGCAAGGACTGTCTGAATTTACCATCTCACTTCAGAGCAAGGTTTCATTGTTTCATATTATTCATTCTTTATGCTTGTGGGCATTTTGTTTGTTAAATAAATAGTTTTTTTCCACTTTTCCCTGAGGAAGTTTTTCCCGGACTGGTTGGAGGAGGGGCCGTTTGGGTTTGCTTCCCAGAGGGATCCCATTTGGGGGGTTTTCTCCCAAATTTGCTCTAAACCAGGACACTTCCAAGCTCCCATTCTTTTGGATCTCTTTGGTGGCTCCAAGGCCCAGGGACCCAACCACTGTTGTCACATGCAATTTGCTTATCTAAGCACCAGCACTGGTGCAGTCTGGTCCTTTCACACTGGTTACACTTCAAACCTTCCTCTGATCACTTCTGATCAAATAAATAAATAATAATAATTTCTATTGTAATATATAAAATAACAATAAATGTATATATATAATAGATACAATAACAATAAATAATTTCTGATAAAATAAATGGGATTCCCCAGCACCACGTCCAAACCCAGCACTGAGCAGACATTCGCTCGGCACTGAATATCCGGCCAAATTTCAAGATGGGGATGTGAGAATGCTCACCCAAGAGTAATTCCAGCCTGGAACACCCAACATGACAGCAACAAAAAACACCTTTCATTGCCAAGTTGATGGACCAACACCCCCAACAAGATCTCCCCGTGGTGCCTCCCGCACTCACCAACCATGTGTTTGCGCACGTGGGCCATGGTGTAGAACTTCTTCTCGCAGATCTCGCAGGAGAACTTCTTCTCTGCGTAGCCATGGACGATCTTGTTGTGCTCGTGGAGAGACCAGAGCTTCTTGAACCCCTTCCCGCACGTCACGCACTGCAAGGACATGGGAGATGGTCAGGGAAGCAGGGGAAGCAGCTCCATCCATGGAAAGGGAGCATCACTGTGAAAGCTACAGCTGATATCAAGAATCGTAACAACCTGCAGGTCTGATAAGACCTTATCACTTCAAAACCTCCAGAATTCATATTTCTACCCATGGGATGAGCAAGGGACAGTGACCTTCCAGGGAAGGATATGGAATCTCCAACAATGGCTGTGTCAGGACTTGGATAAGCAACAGCTCATGCCCTATTCCCAGCTGGGAATTTTATTCCTAAATGAGGATGTTACATAAAATAATCCCAACCCTCTGTGCATTGGAAGTGTGCAAAAAATATAAAAACAAGGAGAATCCCAAGCCAGGGAAGTACAACTTCAATCTTCAGCAGATATTATGGATCCTTCACCACTAAATTGGTTTTCCAAACAGATCTATGATTTCATGATATCCAAAAGGACCAAAATGGACCCAAAGCACCAGTCCATCAGCACAAGGAGAACAACACAAAGTCTTCCCCAAAAAGTTAAGGTAGAGAATCTCTTCAGCTCCAACAACATCAATGTTCCTCTGGAAGTTCCCAGGAAAAGCTCCAGACTCAGTGTGAGACCTCTTGGAGTCATGTGATATCAGTTCAGTGCTCAGGGAGACACAGGAGAGAGATGCCCACAAAGGAAACCATGCCAGGAGCCGAGGGTCAACTCCTTCCCCTTCACCTTTCCATGGCTCACATTCCTCTTGGTCAACAAGAGGATAAAACCATCCCTTCTCTCCTTGCAGATCTGTTGAGAAAATAATTCATGCCTTTGAAGGCATCTTGCAACAACGTGGCTGAGTTGTTCTGGTGAACCTGGGGAGGGATTCCTCCACTTCTCCTCCTTCCCAGAGGAACAGATGCTCCTTGATGGGCTTCAACCAAATTTTGCTGTCATACCGTGGAAAACGCACCATTATGCTGTGAAATCACAGTATTTTTCCATATATGTATCTATATTTAGGGGCCTCAAAGGAAAATTTAAGGTAACAGAACCATTTCCAAGCCTCATCATCTTCATGTTGCCATGCTCAAGTGTCAACATGAGTAGTCCTCCAAGTCCTACTGTTCCCAAGTATGTATTTCCACAGATCAGAACAGATTTATCTCTGTTTTAAGGGATATTTCAGGGCAAATTCAGCACTAGAGCCTGCTATCAAAGACACATCAATATCCATTTTCTCCACTTAAAATGAAAGAGGCAGGAGAATTTCAAAATGAAAGGTAGAGGGAAAGAAGCAGAGCTAGAAAAACCCCCAGGGCTGGGACCAAACACCTTGGAGAGCCGAGCTCTGTGTCCTCACTTACAGCTGAGAATCATCACTCAAAAATATGAAAGTAATGTCCAAATGAGGGGGGAAAAATGAGGATATAAATTCTTGCAGGTTAAAAGGAAAACCATACTGAAGCTGGCCAAAAAAAAAAAGAGCTCGAAGGACAACTCAATAAAGCAAAGGATGAATCACTTCTCAGGTGATAAGAGGAAGGGTGCACATTATGGAGATGGGGAATGAACACAGGGAGCAGGATGGTGCTTAAATTCTAAAGCTTTATGGATGAAATATGGGGACAAAACAGGGAAAGAAAGCAGGAGACCAAACTGGAAAAGATGGGCAGTCCCTCCACGGATCTGATTAAAACACCAGAAATAAAAACTATTATAGGTAGAGTGCTGGAAAAAAAATTCCTTTTCCATCCAGACATAATTGTGTGGGATGTTGATAAAGTTATTAAATACTATCAGAGCAAATGGAGTGGATTTGGCTATTAGTAAAATTAAAAATGTTCAATTAAGGGGAAGACAATGATCCCTTTTTATGCAGAAGGAGGTCACTAGAGGGGCAGTTGTGGTTCATCCTATTCCAAAATGATCTGGAAAAGGGATACAAAAGGAGAGGGCAAAACAAAAAACAAACAATGAAGTGGCAGCCCCATGTCATCCACCTGGAATGCAGATGAAGCTAAATAAACATTCTGGTAAAACTCCTTTTTAACTGCCCAGCATTTATGTTAGGCTCTGGAATAGCCACCACCATGCAGGTATTGGAGCTACACTCATCCATTCCGGGAAAAAGCATCCAAAAAAAGCAGCTTCAGTGCTGTGAATCTGTCAGGAAGATGCACCAAAAGGTTGGAGACTGCTTCACCTATGAGCCAAGACTGTTCCTGCTTTTGTGTTCCCTGCTTGCCAAGATCTGCCTCATTCCTTATTTCATTTGGGATGCCATCAGTGAAGGGCTCCAGTAGCACTTGGGTTGTGTTACCTTCATCAAGGAGAGCTGTGAGATCATTCAAAATCTGGTGGCAAAGGTGATGGGAGAAGCTCTCCATGAATTGGTATATTTGTAATTATTGGCAGCAGCATCCTGTAAAACAGCTCATCAGGAATTAGGGGATGAGAATTTGGAGGGATCTTCAGGAGCACAAGTGTTTGCTGCTCTGATTGGGTGCCTCCCTATGCCCCCCAAAACTGCACTGATTTAACGAAGCCAATTTGCCAACACACGATCTCATTAGCACAGGGAAAGGCCACACCAAGCCCGAGCCACGCATGGATGTCAAACGCACTCAGGAATTTGCTAATACACACAAAAAAAAAAGCACAAAAGGCAGATTAAAACCGTTTTAACTCCTGTCAGCAAATCTTCAAATTAACCTAAAATGGGTTCAGCCTGGGTGGGAATGCAGGAGTGTGTCTCTATCAGGGGCTCACAGTGTTTTATCCAGATTAACTGAATAAACTCAAAAGAAAAATTACTCCTCAAAAATTAACTCCATATTTCCACCCAGCCAGCCAAGGGGAAGCCACAGTGCCCGTGGCACAAATCCTGTGATTCCAGGCCTCTGTGGGACCCTCCTGAGTCTGAATACAAGTCATGGGTGAAGGAAGGTCCCCTCCCAACTGCCATGTGCCAACTGCAACATCAGTATTATCTGAGCACGAGCCCATCCCATGGTGTAGCTGGACGGGATGACCTCTGTGGTGTTTGGGATGCCCTTCCCTCACTGGGACATCCCACAGTGGTGGGATGCTCCTCTTTGGATGGGATGTCCCCACCTTGATGGGACATATTATAGGTAGAGTGCTGGGAGAGGGCAAAACAAAAAACCATCCATCCACTTTGATGGGACATCCATCTCTAGTGGGATGCTCCACCCCGGGGTAAGGTATTTCCCCCTCGGTGGGATGCTCACCCCGGTGGGATCCATGCCCTGCATGGGTCCATGCTCACCTGGATGTTCTTCTCACAGTCGGTCTGGTGGTGCAGCAGGAGCTCGCTCTCCAGCAGGAAGCGCTTCCCGCACTTGTCGCAGATCTGCATCCGGCTGTGCGTGACGTTCATGTGCTTCTCCAGGTACCAGCGGTTGTTGAAGATCCGGGGACACTTCTTGCACGGGTAATGCTGCTTCTCCTCCAGCTTCACCTTCTGCCCCAAGCCATCTTGTTCCTTCTTTCTCTTCCTTCCCCTCTGCCCTTCTTCTTCCTCCTCCTCCTCCTCCTCTTCCACCTTGGCCATCTCCTGGGACCTGGTTGCCATGGCAGGTTTCGTGGCTTTGGATGCCCGGCTGCCCCGGCGGGCCTGCCCGCTCTTTTCCCTTTTCATCTCTGAGGCATCTTCATCGTCATCGTCCTCCTCTTCCGTCGTCTCCTCCAGGTCCTCCTCCTCGCTGCGCTCCTCCTCCTCCTCCTCCCCCACCTCCGCATCCTCCTCCTCTTCCTCCTCCTCCTCCCCTTCCTCGTTCTCCTCCTCCCCGTCCTCCTCCGTGTCGCGCCCGTCCCCGTCCGGCCGCCCCATCACGGCCGCCTCGCTGGCGGCCGCCTTCCCCTCCGTGCCCTTGGAGACGTTGAGGGTCTGGTTGTTGAGGTTCACCTCCACGATGATCTGCTCCCGGTTGTAGGAGCCCTGGCTGTCCAGGTCCTCCTCGGACTCCTCGCCCTCCATCTTGCAGACAGCACCGGGACCTCCATCCTTCTCCTCCTTGTAGTACTGCTTGGCCGGGCCCGGGGGGAGCGTCCCGCTGCCTGTCCCGTCCTCCACCCGCACCGAGAAGGGGTCGTTGCCCTCCCGGGCGTAGATTTTGGGGTGGGGGGCGTCCACCTCCTGCTTGATCTCGCAGTAGTAGGGCGGGGGCCCGGCGCAGCCCTCGGCGGGCAGGGCCATGTCGGTGGCCAGGCTGAGCGAGCGGGTGTCCAGCAGGTCCTGGCAGGACGACGCGATGTTGTTCATCTGCAGCACGGCGGCCGCGTTCAGCACGTCCTGCACATTGCAGGAGTTGACCAGCAGCTTGGAGGTGTAGATGAAGTTGAGGATCTGCTGCAGGCCCTGCGAGGTGAGGGCCTCCAGGGAGAGCTCCACGCGCTGCAGCTGCTTGTTCTGGGTGAAGAGGGAGTGGAAGAACTGGCTGTAGGCTGCCAGGACCCCCTTGTGCGCTGGGAAGATGCTCTTGTGCTGCACCAGCACGATGTCCACGTCGCACAGGTCCGGCTGAAAGAGGCGCTGCTCGTTCAGTCTGTCCATCAAACACGTGAAGTGGAGGGCTACATCCTCCACCAGGGAGTACTCAGCCGAAGGGTAGTCAGTCGTTTTTTCGACTATCAGCTGTGGGGAGGAAAGAAATAAAATCATTCAGGGCTCTCTCCCCCAGAAACACCCTTCTGGCCATGCCATCCCTCCTTGTCCGTGCATCCCCCAAGTCGGAGATGCCACCTGAGAAGCTCTACTGCCAGCCCCAGCTTGGAGGTGACAACCAAAACATTCCGTCACCAACCCCAGCTTGGAGATACTAACCATGGAGTTCTACCACCAGCCCCAGCTTGCAGATGCCAGCCAAGAAACTCCATCACCAACCCCAGTCTGGAGATACCGGCCAAGAAATTCCATCACCGATCCCAGTTTGGAGATACTGGCCAAGAAATTCCATCACCAACCCTAGTTTGGAGATACCAGCTGAGAAACTCCATCACCAACCTCAGTTTGGAGATACCAGCCAAGAAACTCCATCACCAATCCCAGTTTGGAGATAATGGCCAAGAAACTCCATCACCAACCTCAGTTTGGAGATACCGGCCAAGAAACTCCATCACCAACCCCAGTTTGGAGATGCCGGCCAAGAAACTCCATCACCAACCCCAGTTTGGAGATACCGGCCAAGAAACTCCATCACCAACCCCAGTTTGGAGATATCAGCTGAGAAGCTCCATCACCAACCCCAGTTCGGACATATCAACCAAAATACTCCACCACCACCCCCAGCTTTGGAACACCAAGAAACTCTACTACCAGGCCCAGCTTGGAGACACCAACCAAGAAGCTCCAGCAACAACTTGAGTCCAGGAGACCCGACCAAGGAGGAGAAGCCCCAGAGAAAGGGCAGGTCAGGGCCACATGAGCACCCTCTGATATTCCTTCAAGGTGGGGTAGGAGGCACCATGGCCACCAAAGGCAGGCTCAGGTGTCCACACTCACTGAGAGATGTCACACAGGAGAGGGGATGCCTTGACCTCTTGAACCAGATGGAGATCCAGGTGGATATCTGCCCCAAGCAGGAAGCAAATTTTAGGCACCTGCTGAGATTTAACCCCCTAAATAAAAGGAAATTAGGACTTTACAGCTCCCTGCTTCCAGAGATAATTACATAAAGCCCAATATCCTCTGATATTTCTGAATTACGCCGCGTGCTCTCGCTCACGACAGCAGCTCACTCACAGCTGGATTCATCGGGATGATTTATGCACTTTTTAATGCTCATTTTCCATTGCCTGGGGAAAGGCACTACCTGGAAAAATCCAAATCAGGGAGCAGCATCCCCAGGCTGGGAAATGCTGCGACTGCCAACCCTCCCCAGGCTGAGTTTTCTGGGTATTTAATCCAACTCCCACGTATTTCACATGGTCCAGACCATCCCCGGTGTTCATCCCCTCTCCTGGTCATACCTGAGCCCCAGGATGAGTCTGGCTGCTCCATCCCAAATCCAAGGGATATCCCCCACCCTAAATCCTGTGTCCTGTATTAGAAGAAGGTGGGACACACCCTTTCCCTCTGCATCCTTTGCTGAACACCCTAATCCTGGATGGAGACAGATCCAG
Organism: Sinosuthora webbiana; assembly: GCA_013397395.1. Classification (NCBI taxonomy): domain Eukaryota; kingdom Metazoa; phylum Chordata; class Aves; order Passeriformes; family Sylviidae; genus Sinosuthora; species Sinosuthora webbiana. The sequence continues at coordinate 128,476 of VXBN01002707.1, read as the reverse complement.
ACCCCGTAACACCCTCCTTCCTGACCTTTGTGGGATGTGACCAAGGACATGGCGCAGAACCTCCTGCTCCAAAAAGAGTTTTTTCAGCTCCCATTTTTTCTGGAACAAATGGCAGCTCTTGATCAACACACAAATTCCAGCAAGACATGTTCTGTTTGTCTTTTTTTTTTTTTTTACTGGTGAGCCAAAGGCAAAAGCACACACAGACAAAAAATGTTTAAATAATAAAAAAGGGTGTTTTCTTCTCTGTTTTCCCAATAAGCAAAAAACCTCTTCCCCTTCCCTGCCAAATTTTTTCATTTTCATTGGATTTCTGCTCCACAACCAACCCATCCAACCAATTGGGATCTCAGCTTTGCATGGTCCTGATAGCCCTGGAGAGCCCCAGCAAGAGCTGGCACCCAGGAAAAACATGGAAAAAGCAGTTCTGCTCCAAACTCTTGGCTCTGCAGCCTGGAGTGGGGCAAAGAGGTAGGAAAAGGGTTGGGTGTTTATATATATTTTTATATACTTTTTTATAATTTATATATATTTACTATTTTCCATAATTTATACATTCATGCTTATATATAGTAAACTTACACGTGAATGTATATTTATATTTATATATTGTATATAAACATATACATATACACACAAACATTCTTTTGATATGTATTTGTTACAAAAATGCTGCATCCCAGCTGGAATATCCATCCACCCCACCATTTTCTGAGCCTCTCGCGACTGCCAAGAACATTTTGATGAGATCTTGGATGGTTCATCCCCCACCCCCAAAACACGTAGAAAATAATTAGGGATATAATAAATATCAAAAAACTGACGAGACAGCAGGAATTCAGCAGAGCAGCTTGCTGTTTGCCAGGTTCTCCACTGAAAAAAACACAAACAAACCCAACCTAAATTCAGGTTTTTCCTCCGGGGGATCCATCTCAGCTCGTTCCCCATTTAGGATACCCCAAGCTTGGCATAGGGACAGCCACGGAGAAATGGGTGCAAAACAGGGGAAAATGGGTCTGTGGGGCGGCATCGCCCAGCCTGGAAAACAAAAGCCGGCTTTTTTTTTTTTTTTTTTCCCCCTCCGGATCGAGGATTTTTGGCAAAAGGGGCTGATCCCTCACCCAGCGCCGCTCCTTGCCAGGCAGCTCTAATCAGTCCCAGCAGCGGCGAGGACAATGCGTGTCTTGGCCGCGTCCCGCCGGTGACTTCAGCCCGGGCTTGTCAGCGGGAGCCTTTTGCTCTTTATTGCTCTCAGATGCTTTTCGTGAGCCTTGCCCGGAGCCAGAGCCCCGGCCGAGACAAGAGGCGCCTGCCGGGGTGAGATCCCGAGAAAGACCCCAACTTGCCCCAAAATGCCCCTCCGGCAGCTCCCGTCCCTGCAGCTCCACCGGAGCGGAGAAGCCTGACTAATGGGGATTAATGGGAGGGTTAAATCC
>VXBN01002707.1:47405-107472 GCA_013397395.1 Sinosuthora webbiana | reverse complement strand
TTTTTTTTTTTTTTTTTTTACAATTTTTCATTTTTAAAAGGAGCAATTGCTTGTCACAAAGGGAAAGATCTGATCCTTGAAGAAGGGAGAGGTAAGGCCCAGGGTCTAGAGCCCATGGGCTGAGGGTGATTCCTATTTAGCCAGAGGTGAAGAACCTGGAGGTCTGTGTGGAATTTGAGATTTCTAACATGCTCCCTAAAATCATCACAGAATCCCAGAATGGGTTGGAAGGGACCTAAAAGCCCATCCAGTGCCACCCCCTGCCATGGGCAGGGACACCTTCCACCAGCCCAGGTTGCTCCAAGCCCCATCTAACCTGGCCTTGGACACTTCCAGGGATCCAGGGGCAGCCACATCTTCTCTGGGAAACTTTTTCCAGGGCCTCACCACCCTCACAGCCAAGACTTTATTCCTAATATCCAACCTAAACCTATTCTCTCTCAGCTTGAAGCCATTCCCCTCCATCCTGTCACTCCAAGCCCTTGAAAAGTCTCTCTCTGCTGTTCCTGTAGCTCCTCCAGGCACTGGGAGGCCACAGTGAGGTCACCCTGGAGCTTCTCTCCTCCAGGCTGAACAATCCCAGCCCTTGCAGCCTTTCCTGGGTGCCAAACAGCGATGGCACTTGGGGAGCAGCAGCTGCTCTGTGCCAGTGACACCGGGTGACACCAGCAGCTCGTGGGGACACCCCTGGGCAGCCCCAACCACAGGGACTGATCTGTCCCTTCAGGGGAGACACTGGGAAGAAGGGAAATGAAGTGACAGAGGGTAAAATATCTAAAATTGACATTCCTGGAGCTTCTCTCCTTGGTGGTTTTTTTGGTTTTTTTTTTTGTTTGTTTGTTTTTGTTTTTTGGGGGGGGTTGTTTTTGTTTTTGTTTTTAAATCTTTCTTTATGCCAAAACATGCGTCCCTCTCAATGGAACGGGTTTGTTCTCATTCTTTCTCATATATCCTGCTTCTGCTGCTGATTGATTCATCTCACATTCCCGAGAGCCAGGTGTTTCTTCCAGAAGTGCAGCAATCCTCGCCCTCTCCCCTTCACAAGGACTTCCCCAAACCTCCCCGTGCTTTTTGGTTTGCCAGAATCCATTGGGGTAAAGTTACGTGGATGCTGCCCAAGTGGGTGGCCAAGGCACCAAAGGAGAGGGGAAGGATCTTCCTCGTCCTCCCTCTCACAGTGTGCACCAGGAGCTGGAAGAAAAACACACCCCAAGAGGGAGGGCAGCCCCTTCCTGTCTGAAGGAATTAATTAAGGAATTTCACAGCCTGAGGCCAGGGCTGGGACACAATGGCAGAGTGGGAGCTGCAAGTGTTCACAAGCTGTGTGGAGCTCGGAACTCTCCGTGTCAGAATCACAGAATCCTTAAGGTTGGGAAAGAGCTCCGAGATCGAGTCCAAGCATTGCCCCAACGCTGCCGTGTTCACCACAAACCCTGTCCCCAAGTGCCACATCCACACGTTTTTTCAGCGCTTCCAGGGATGGTGATTCCACCACTGCTCTGGGCAGCCCCTTCCAATGTCTGACCACCCTTTCCAGGAAGAAATTTTTCCTGATATCAAACCCAAACCTCCCCTGGCCCAGCCTGAGGCTGTTCCCTCTCCTCCTGTCCCTGTTCCCTGGGAGCAGAGCCCGACCCCCCTGGCTGTCCCCTCCTGTCAGGGAGTTGTGCAGAGCCACAAGGTCCCCCCTGAGCCTCCTTTTCTCCAGGCTGAGCCCCTTTCCCAGCTCCCTCAGGATTCTCCAGCCCCTTCCCAGCTCTGTTCCCTTCCCTGGACACACTCCAGCCCCTCAATGTTTCTTGTGGTGAGGGGCCCAACCTTGCACAGGTGCAAAGTCAGAGATAAGGACATTCCTGTCCCTGGGCTGCACCCCACTCTTGCAAGGACAGATACACGGCAGAACCTGGACACAATCCCAAATTAGCGCCAATCCCTTCTTTGTCCATTCACTGTGCACAAATTTATTACCTTCATGAAAAAAACTTCCCCAAACCTGCCCCTCTGATTTCACTCATGCAATCCCATCCACTTCCCAGGCATTACATGGATGTGACGAAATTCAGGCCTGGGCCCCTTTAATTGTTCAGATGATCTGTAAGCAGTTTTAATGTGCCAGGTGGAAAATCATTCCTGTTTCACCAGCACCCAAAAAAAGAATTATTCACATGGCTGTGAAGCAGGGGCGGGGCACGCAGAGCTTGATCTCCTCCTGATTTAAATCCCAGGCAGCAGCTCCCTTTGGGAATGACACCAGATGGGATTCCAGGGTGCAGCTCAAGGTCATCCAAACACTGTGCTCGGGGCTCTGAACTGCGAGTGGGATCATCAGGAACCACACAAAGCCAAAAGAGAAATGTAATCCACTGCCGCAGACCCAGGGATCCTCGGGAAGAGCACTGGGAATGCTCCTTCCCCTCGAGTTCAAGGACACAAATAGCCCTTGGTTGGAAGTGATAGAGTGGGAAGGAAATCTCTTGGCACAGAGGTGTGGCAGGGAAAGTGTGTTTATGCTGTGGCTTTGTAAATCTGTGATTTGTAAGAGGGGAGGCAGATGGTTCATTTAATGTTGTCTTATTTGAGACAAGGCACTCACCTGCAACTGGAGACAGAGCCACTCCACAATATCCTGTGGATAACCTATTCCCAAACAACCCCAGACCTGCACAGATTTTCTTGCTTACAGCTTTTTAATTTTTTTTTTTTTTTTTAATGAAATCACTCCTAATTGAGCACTAATTTCGCTTCACTGCAGGATTTCAGACCTGTTTCAATCCTGAGCAGTCCATGCCTGGGTGTCACCACTCTATTTTTACCCAGCAATGCTCCAGCCCTGCCTCCAGAGCTGGCTCAAGGTGACAGCGTGATCTCCACAGCAGCAGCAGCACCTGAGAGCAGCCCTGGGATCCCCAGGATTGACTCCTGCAGGGAATATGGCTCTGGAAGCATCAAAAACATTGTGTTCTGAAAGGAAAGGCTGGTGACTACTTCTAACACCCTCTTAGGGAGGGGGTTCTGCCCCTACAGCCCACCCTGCTGTGCTGTGCCCAGCTCTGGGGTCACTGAGCTGCAGGAGCGGGGCCAGAGGAGGACACGAGGATGTTCCAAGGGCTGGACTCCTCTGCTCTGGGGCCAGGCTGGGAGAGTTGGAGCTGTTATTCACCTGGAGAAGGATCCAGGGAGAGCTCAGAGCCCCTTCCAGGGCCTAAAGGGGCTCCAGGAGAGCTGGAGAGGACAAGGGATGGAGGGACAGGACACAGGGAATGGCTTCAAAATCAAAGAAGACTTGGTTCAACGAGACAATGGGAAGAAATTCCCAATTTTCTCTGCAATGGCACAGGTCTAGAGAAGCTGTGGCTGCTCCTGGATCCCTGGCAGTGTCCAAGGCCAGGCTGAATGGGGCTTAGAGCACCCTGGGACAGTGGAAGGTGTCCCTGCCCATGCCAAGGGGTGGCACTGGATGGGCTTTAAGGTCCCTTTTGAGGTCCCTTCCAACCAAGTCACTCCATGACCAGCTGGTTTATGCTGTCCTGTGACACAAGTGTCCAACACTCACTATTTTACCTGCTCTGTGGTGGTGCCACTCTCAATCCAAGGTCAGGCAGTGCCAGGTTATCCAGATCACACTGAAGACCAAGGAACCACCTCCCCTCATCCTTTTTACCTCAGGCCCAGGCAATTCCTCTTTCCCTCATGCCAAAGGCAGCATTTTTCCACCAAAATCCAGTTTCTGTGGAACAGGTGGTCTGAAAGACTAAAGGATCAGTCTGCAAGCCACCACATCTGCTGCCATGGACTAACAGCACACTTCCAATGTGCTGAGGAAACGATCTGGGAAATGTGTTTTTGGGAAAGGAGATTTAGCAGAGTGGATAAGCTCAGCCCATTCCCAGATTTCCGTGGAGATCTGTTAAGTGTTTCTTTTCACCAAGGAGAGGAACCTTTTATAGATCTCGAGGAAATGGCCAAACCTCAAATCACTTGGAAATTTCAAAATATTTGTTCCTCCAATGACTATTATGTAAACCCAGAGTCCTGCTGAGGAATCCTTCCCCTATGTAGGTCAGGAAAAGGAAAAGCAACTTTGAGTCTGAGTCTTGCAAGGGACAAAAGTGGATTCTAAAGTGTATTTTTAATTTTCCTGCCCGTTTCCTTCAAGCAGCACCACTGCCAGATTTTTCCAGGTGTAGAGAAAACAGCATTTGCAGATATGTACAAAAGTTTATTTTACAAACAGCAACTACTTTGGAATAGCAAAATTGCAAAAACATAGAGCAGCGTTAGAAAACCAGCTCAGGGGGACATTTTCTATCTGAAGCACAATTTAACAGACTGCACTAAGTAAAAATACCCCCAACCCTTCCCTCAACCCCTCCCCAACCATTCTCTACCTGATGGAATTTCTTTATAAACCTTTTGACTGAAGATATGAAAGACTTTAGTCTATTATAGACTTTTAGTGACAGTGCAGTATTTTTTGATAACTACAGTTAATTGTTTGACTGTATTTCCATTACCTTTTCCTGGCCTTAAAAAGTCAAATCAGTCCTGAAATATGATAAAAATCTGATCCTGGAGCAGTATTTTCATTAATTGGTATTGAATAGCAATGGTTATGTTTGTATATTTTCTAACAGCATGGACACCTTAGTTCTATTTTCTTAGTAAGGGAAAAAAATAAGTTACAGTTGTACTGAAAATGATGAAACAACAACAAACATCACTGAAATAATTTGCTCAGGACTCTGAGATGGCTGCTGCTGTTAGAAACACGCCTGTAAATGTACCCTGACTTGGATATTAAAGGTATTTAATGGTAAAATGCATAGGAGGTTTACCAAAGGGTGGAAAGGTTGCAGGCACACACTTTGTCACGGAATTCTAAGTGTAGGAAAGGGGTAAGAGCAGAGATTTGGGTACTTCTAGAGAAGTGAAAAACCCCCATGGCCAATTCAGTTTCAGGAACGTGCTGTGGGTGGACAGAAATGGAGGGAATCATCAGCATATCTCCCTCTGAACTTGCTTTTCATGTTTCATAAGTGCAGCAAAAATTCATTGAATTTGGGGGAGCTTAATTCAATCAAAGAGAGAAGGAATTGATGCCTCAGCGAGAAATTACCGCTTTTAATTGTCAAAGCTACTGGGTCCTGATGAGATTAAGGAAAAAAAAAAAATCATTTCCAATATTTGCAAACGAGGAAATGAAAGCATCTCCAGATATTACAGAAAGTCAGGAATGGAAACTGTTATGGTGCAACAGTGCTCGTTAGCTCTACTCAAACCACATTTGTTTTGTCACTACAGACCCCAATTTTCAGGCTACATTATGCCATTAAAAAATCTGGTTCTCAGTACACAACTTTCTAAACGCCCCCCCCCAAAAAAAAAACTTTACAGATTATTTTAAATCAACTCAATCGGAATATTCCAAGAATTACTCAATGGTCTTCAGCCTGAAATCTATTTAATATTTTTGCAAACCATTTACCTGTAACCTAAGATTAATTTTGGTACTAAACTTTACTTTGAAACCATTGTCCATGTTTTTTTATGAGGCATCTCAGTATTTTTTTAGTCCTGCTTTAACAAGATATAGTTCAATATCCTCAATATCAGTATCTGATATTCCCTGTGGTGAATGGGATACAGAGCTTTTATAAAGGAGGTTTTATAAAGGAACCTTTATGGCTGGTTTTCTCAGAAAATTATCATCATGTCAGTTTTTGAAAGAGTGCTTTGGACAAGGCTCATGATACACTCATGGTTTACAACATTCAAAATGTGTTGAAGGATGCCAAGCACTGTAATAGGAACTGAAATCAAAGTCAGGAAGTGTTTAGGAACGCTTTTTTTAGTTTCTGAAGGACATTGCTGTTTATCACAAAATTCCTCTTTCAAACATAAAAAGTTTTAGACGAGTTGGATGTTAAGCTCCAAACTCATTCATCACACTTTTGCTCGCTGCTTGTCAGTTTGACAATTCCCACTGTGCATCATCTCACCTTTTCCAGCGGAATTCTGGAACATCACAGTTCAGGAGGGATTAAGACAGAGTGGCAGGCTTTGTTTTCCTCACCTATATCCTGTACAGAATGCAATAATCAACAATCAAGACAGCATGGAAACAGCTTCCAGCAATAAAAAAAAAAGCATTTTCATCAACTAGAAATGGCAGCCTTTTTAAGAAATTGACTTCACAGTTTAATAGTTGCTAGCACATCTTTCCTAAGGCGTTTATAAACAAACTTGAAGACAGTCCTGACTGCTGCACCCAAAAAAGTGGCAGCAGCAATTCACCTAAGTGTCATTCATGGCTTGGAAAAGCTGATTCAAGGAAACCAAACTGGGTTTTTTTTTTATTATTATCATTTTGTAAAAGTTGCATTTGACATTAAAAAAAAATAGAAAATAACATCAGCTGTTGAGCTCAGTCCTTCTCTCTGTAAGCAGAGAGTTGAGTTCACTTGTTAAACGGGAAAGTTTCATATAATTCAGCAAACAACCTTCACTTGTGACACTGTCACAGAACAGTTTTTTGTGTTTTTTTTTTTGAATATAACACTGAAAAAATTCTGGAACACAATTTCCATCCTCAAAGGAACGTCCTCAGCTGTATCTGCTGCTCTCACTGGGGCTCCTGTTGTTGGAGTAGCTGCGGTCGCTGTCGCTGTCGGAGCCGTAGGACCTGTAAGGAGGAAAAAAAAAAAGATTTAAATGCCCCCAAAGCTGCAGTTGGAGCTTCAAATTCCAAATTGCATCATGTCAAGAAATTGTCACGGATAAGAAAACACACCAGTCTTTTACAGGATTGTATTTCTTGCAAGTGAAGGATTCATTAAAGGATACCCAAAATGGAAATAATTAACTTTGTATGATGAGAAAATCTGTGTAACTCACGTCAAACCGTTTGTAACTTCTTGCTTTCTCTGTCACAGCTAAAAACCATCCAAAATTACTGGTTTTATACAAAAGCTAACTGAGCTGAGTGAGAAGTGTATTCTAACAAGTGGAATTTCACACTGCAAGCATTGCTCAACTAGGACAATTTCACAAATCCTTGATTTATGTATTTTATTTTCTTGTTTGAAGGAGGGTCTTCAAAATTAGGCCCCATAACCACAACAGAGGCGCGTTTGTGTGTCTGCAGTGTGGAAGTTGTATTTAAAATGTTTTGGCTCCTCCAGACAAATTCCAAGCTCAGCACCTGGCCAAATGTCAACACAGAGCCCAGATGGTTTCAGACAAGCCACAGGACACGTTCAAATTACACAGAACAAGCTTTCAGAGATTTTCCAGCCTCCTGCCTGTAAGGGAAGCTTTCTAAGTGAAAGGTGAGCATTTTCTTATCCCACACTGTTTTCTCTGAAGCTCCTCAACATAATAAAGAAATGGTTTTTAAGCTTATTTCCACGTTCTTCATTAAATCTCATTAATTTTCCCTCCAGCACGAGATGAAAGTTGTCTTGTGCAAACAGGTGAGAGCAAAGTTCCATAAAGAGTCGGTATAAAGCTGTGAAAAAATTCATATGAAGAGAGGATGAAAACGTATGGTAGTCTTAGAAACCTGATTTATTACTAATAGGGGGCATATTAAAAGCTATAAAACAAATCATCAGTGATATTAAATATATCTACAACTCTCCATCCATATGTCTGTGAAATGTGCTCACTTACACTTATATAAATCCCCTGGACTGCAGAGAATAAAATTTATTCTAAACTCATCAGATTTGCAGGTAAAAATATTCTTTCAAAATACATCCTACATAGTTAAAAATTAAATCTGGATTGCAGCAAAACTTTTAATTTCCTTTCTAGATTGTTTTAAATCCACTTCTGCAGCACAACCAAAAAGAATTTACCATCCAGTGGAATTCTCTGCATACCAGGCAGCTTTTAATCCATTACAGAGCACTTGATTTAAATCTTGTGAGCTATGTGGGTTTTAAGAAACACTTGAATATTATTAAAAAAACCCAAATCATAGAATCATTAAGATTGGTAAAGACCTTTGAGATCATCAAGTCCAGTGGTCAACCCAGCCCAAGTATCTTCATTACTAAACCATTATAAACTATTAAAATGCCATTTCCATAAGTTTTTAACATTTCCAGGGATAGGGATTTCATCATTTCCCTGGGAAACTGTGCTAATTTTGAATGCATGGATACAATGAACTGGAAATCAACCTCTTCTTATCCTGGTTTGTTTCCCCATCCTCGTATTTACAATGTCAGAACTTCCAACTTCCTCGCTCACATGCAACACTCTGATTTTAATTAGAATTTGGTTTGAATTACTACTTTTGCTGAGTGTATTTCTTATTCTTATGGGGGGAAAAACCAGCACTGTGGCCTTGTTAAACATCCTCTGTTTGTGTTCAGCAAATCCTTGTGCACCAAGGCAGGGTCACACCCACCTGGATCTCCGGTCGTAACTCCGAGATCTGCGGTAGCTGTCGCTCCTCTTGCTCCTGCTCCGGCTCCTGCTGTAGTAACTGTCATAGGTGTAGGACCTGCTTTAAAGGGGGGGAAAAAAGTGATTGTGAATTCACAGTTTCTGGTCTAAAATGCTGTTTTAAATGCTGGTTTAAAGGATATTTATATAGAGACATGAGGGGCTGTATAGAAATTGCTTTCAAGGATGTGGCGAACAATTCTACACTTTATAAAGGTTTCAACACAACAATCTTCAAAATAACAGTAAAAATCTCAAGTTTTATTGGGAAGGGAATACTAAGCATTTATAAAGTTTCATGCTTTCTCTTTTTTTTTCTAGTAAAATTCTTGTTTGCTGATACTTCTGAAAGCAAACGAAGCGATTCCATTTGTAACTCAATTTTATTTAAAAAAAACTAAAGTAAATGTGTTCACTACTACTTATAGCATTACCTGCAACTGTAATGCCAGGATGGTTTGGTTATTTTCAGCTTTTGGAAGTGTGTTGTGTTCATTTTGCTTTGATTCAAGCTGCCATCATGGTATTATAATAATAGTTTTAAGTACTACAGATCCCTGGAACTGTCCAAGGCCAGGTTGGATGGGGCTTGGAGCACCCTGGTCTAGGGGAAGGTGCCCCTGCCCATGGCAGGGAGTTGGAACTGGATCATCCTTAAGGTCCTAACTCAAACCATTCTGGGATTCTATGAGATAAAAGTAATCTTAAAAAAGTATTTTTATTAAAAAAATATGTATTTAGCTAAGTAATTGTATTACAGTGTGCATAATAAAACAGGTAGTATGTACGATATATAATAGTATCAGATACAATAATTATATAATAAAGTCTATTTTAAAGGAATGTAATTAAAAGTACAGTTAGATGATTTGATGGGCAGCACATTTCTTGCAGAGTTTGTATAAAAGGACAATCCATACCTGGATCGACTGTGGTGACCATAGGAACTGCTCCTGGATCGGCTCCTGCTATAGCTCCGGCTGATAAAAATCAAAACCACAGAGGCGTTTTTAGTCAACAGAGAGCACAAGTGCTGAAGAGAGCAGGGGCAGAGGGGGAACAAGAGGAGGAGAACACGAGTGGCACCGTCTCCAGCTGGATGAACTCACCTACGGCTCTTGTAACTGTGGTAGGAGCTGCTGCGGCTCCTGGAGCGATCTCGGCTGTACCAGCCCCGGCTCCGGCTCCTCGAGTAGCTCCTGGACCTGCAACCAAGAGAGAACACAACTGAGGAGAAGAGCAGCAGAAAATGGGAACCAGAGGAGTTATGGATCTTTAGCTTTCTAGCTAAATATTTATTCCATACTTGCTAGATGATTCAGCCACTGAGTTAATCCAAGGGTGGAGCCCCTCTGCTCTGGAGCCAGGCTGGGAGAGCTGGGGGTGCTCACCTGGAGAGGAGAAGGCTCCAGGCAGAGCTCAGAGCTCCTTCTAGGGCCTAAAGGGGTTCCAGGAGAGCTGGAGAGGAACTTTGGACAAGGGCCTGGAGTGACAGAACAAGGAGGGCACTTCACATTAACAGAGTGTGCCCAGAGAAGCTGTGGCTGCCCCTGGATTCCTGGCAGGTTGGATGGGGCTTGGAGCAGCCTGGGATAGTGGAAGGTGCCCATGGCAGGGGGTGGAACTGGGTGGTCCTTAAGGTCCCCTCCAACCCAAACCACCCTGTGGTTCTATAACACAGGACTGTTAAAAATCACAACCTGAAAAGCATTCCTTGAAAACATAAGAACATTCATTTTACCGGGCTGGCTGTGGGAGCAGCACAAGCTTCTCACCTATATGAGTATGTGGAACTTCTGGATCGACTTCTCGAGTGACTGTAGGATATGGACCTTGTTCTGTGTCTGGATTTAGACTCAGATTTACTTCGTGACCTGCTGAGGCTCCTGGAAGGGCTGTTGTCATCCCTGCTCGGAGATTCCTCCTCACTGGAACTTTCTTGGTTCCTTGGCCGACGATTTAGCCGGGCTGTTTTCCTCACTTCATCAAAAAGAGACCCAGGCCTTACTTTATTTTTTGCTTTTATTTCAATTCTTAAACCTGCTGGTTTAGGCTCTGGTGCTGATACCACATTTTTAACTTCTGTGGTCGTACTAATTGCTGCTGGTTTTAAGTTACCAACACCTTGCAAAGGCTTCCATTTATTATCTATCATACTGCTTGCTGAATTTTCAGAAATTTCACTTTTTAAACTACAGTCTTTAGCACCAGACACAGGGGCAGAGTTACTTTCTTGCCTTCCCATTTCTTTTTCTTCTTTAATATTAATAAAGTCTCTTATGTTGTTTCCCAGTTTGACAGCGTCTTGCTCAGGGGTCTCAACCTGTAACTCTTTTTTTACATCAGCACTTAAAGGTTTAGCAGTGAGAATGACGGGAGACAAAACATCCACATCCACCTTCCCTGGCGAGTTACGATCCGGAGTACAAATCTCCATGTTGTCATCTGTCTGAATAACATCTTCCAGCCCATTCTGGGTATTTTCTTCAGCTTGTTTAATCTCACTCTTGCAGGCAGCCACGTTTATTCCTGAGTTTAAAATACCGGCTGAAGCGCTTGTTTCAATGGGCTCTTTATTAAGGTTGCTGCGATCTGGCGAGGCCCCACATGTGGTGTTTTTATCTAAAAGGTTTTCATTCACACACGACTTTTCACCATTTCCCATTTTATCTGTGACTATTTCATCCTTTTCATAAACTTGTTTTTTATCCTTTATGTCCCTGCTAAGCTGCTTTTCTTTTTTATCATCCTTGGTAACCGGCTTTTCATTTATCTCATCGTCCTCTTCTTCCCCAAACTCAAGGGGGGGCTGCCAATGAAACATTTCTTTTCTTTTCTGGACTTTGTGTTTTTTCTCCTTTTTGCCTTTCGATTTCTCCTTTGCTTTTTTGGAATGTGATTTTTTAGGAGTCTTTTTCAAACCGTGTTTGTGTTTTTTCGACTTGCCTCGAGTGTCTGCTGAGCTGGAACAAGAACTCTCAGACTCAGAAGATGACAACTGTTTGCTTGTCTTCCACGCGCAGTCAGAACCCAAAAATCCCTCTGAGGAATTGGATTGTTTTTTTATCCTTTTGGTAACACTAAGCTCAGTGTCAGACCCTGAGGTGGCCTCTCCTTCTTCTTTCCCAGAGGAGGGTCTGGAATCCCCCCTATTATACTTTGCCTCTCCTCTTTCTGAATTCGACTCCGAGTCCCATTTGCTACCTGAGTAGGATTTGCGTTTCGTTTTTGCACCACCTCTGGGTTGCTCCGAGCATTTCTCCTTAGCTGCTTTCTTTTTAGAGTGATCAGAATCCCGCTCACCCTTGGCTTTCTCCTCCCTTCTCTCAGAACTTAAGCTATTTTTATCCTGTTTCTCAGCATCCCCTTCTAATGGAAAGTGGCCTTCTTTTTCTTGGACCGCTTTGGCTTTGGCAGAGCGCTCGCTGTCGGAGGAGAAGTCTGAGGATGACAAACTGTCACTCTCCTTCAACCCTTGGGAAGACTCATCGTAGTCCTTTGGATGCTTGTAAGGCAAAGTGCTTTCAGAGCTCGTTTCCTGCCTCGGTTTGAGGCCCCGAGCTTTGGGATCGCTGGATGTGGATTTCCTTTTGCTCCTGTGTCTGTCCTCATCGCTGAGGGAATAGTCGGACGTGGACTCGCTGTACCCCGACCTGTCGCTGCGGTATTTACTTGGGGACGGTGACCTGCCGGAAGAAGGAGATTTTGTCCTCGAGCTCGATGGGCTTCTAGACCTCGAGTAAGATCTGGAGTATGACCGGCTTCGAGAGGACCTGCTCCTGGACCTCTGCCAGCTCTCCGAGCTCCTGTCACTGCGGCCCTTGGAATAACCGCTCCGATCGCTCTCGGAGCTCCTCTCCTGCTTGCGAAAGGAGGAGGAAGTGTTGGCCTCCTTAACGACCACTAAACTGTAATTAGTTTGGGTGGGAATTAAGTGGGTTGTTTTAGCTTTCATCTCCTGAATTCGCTCATACGACGGCTTCCAAGGTTTCTGCCCAGGTTTCCACCTTGAAGGTGGGGGACTGTCACTTAAGGGTATGACAGGGAGGTTTTCTGGGACAACTGGTGGCACGATAACCTTGTCACTGGGCAGTATCACTGCCCGGACAGGCTCAGCAGCCTTGGCCAACTTAGTGTCATTTAACCGTGCTGAAATACTCCGTGGAGAGTTGGGAACAGTCTTTTGCTGCCTGGGGTTAGAACTTGACCGTGACCTACTTCGAGATCGTGATGATTTAGAGGCTGATCTTGATCTAGAACTTCTTCTGGAGTAAGACCTCGATTTAGATCTAGACCTGGATCTGGACCTGTAGTACGATCGAGACCCTCTGCTTGATAAAGATGACAAGCTCTGGTCTTCCTTATCAGATTTAGACCAGTCTCTCCTGGATGAACGCCTGGAAGACAACGAGGAAGAACGAGATTTCCTCTCACGATCACAAGATGGTTTTGTCCTCCTGTGGAAGGAATGAGAGGATTCTACGTCTGAGGAGGCTGACGTTTTCTTTTTCTTCGTTTGCTTGTGCTTCTTGAAATGCTTCTGCTTCTTAGATTTCTTTTTATGCTTCACTTTCTTCTTCTCTTTCCTGTGCTTCTTGTGATGGCTGGAGTATCTCACAGTGCTTATATCAGCATAACCGTTATGGGACCAAGACCTGGATCTCCGGGACGCGCTTCTCTCATCCCATCTGCTTGTACAGGGGTCACTCAACCTGGAAAAACAAACAGATGAACCCCAGAGTAAGTGCAAATTCCTTAAAAACCTTCAGATAAATTAAGTATTTTTCAAACTTAATTTTAAGTAAGTTTACATAAACCCTAGCACACACACTTTAATACCAGAGAACTGCTTTGAGTTCCTTACACTCATTTTAAGATACAGAATTGCATCACTATCAAGAGCTACTTCTCCCTGAGAAATAAATCAGCCAACACCAGCAAATTTTGCGTATTTTAGGGCCCGTGTAAAGAGATTTAAGGTTTTAATTACCCCAGTCTGCAGGACTTTGACCTCTACAGCTACAGGATCCTTAAACCACATTTAAATACAAGTTTTAAATCATCTCAGTACATAAAAAAGAATAATCAGAAACATTTGCAATTATTCACTGATAGTTATATGCAATATTTTCAAGTTTTCCTTTTAAGATTTATCTCTCATAATTTGATAGAAGCTCATATTTAATACTAAGCCATCAGGAGTTTTGGAGAGCTGACTTCCATCCATCACACAGTTTGCAACTGCTGAAAGAACATACAATTAAAACAATAAAGGCTCAGTGGATTTGATTGTTTTACTCTAAAGGAACCACATAATCCACTTTGAGGATAAGGAAATCCCTGAATCCTTAAGGTTGGAAAAGGCCTTTAAGATCACCGAGTCCAACCACCAGCACCACCACCTCGTTTAGCAGTAAACCATGTCCTCAGGAGACATATCCACATGTTTTCTGAACATTTCCAGGGATTTTAAGATCACCAAGACCAACCACCAGCACCACCACCTCATTCAGCACTAAACCACGCCCTCAGGTGCCACATCTACAAGTTTTCTGAGCATTTCCAGGGATGGTGACTCCCCACTTCCCTGTGCTGCCTGTTCCAGTGTTTTCTGCGAAAAATAAAATTTCCTAATACCCAACCGAAACCTCCCCTGGCACAACTTGAGGCCGTTTCCTCTCACCCTGGTACATCTACCCAATCAACCCTGGCTTGTCAAAGCCCAGGACATTTCCAAGCTCATCTTACTTGTCTCCTTTGCTCCACTTCTCCCCGCTGGGTGCTCGGTAGGTGCGCAGCCTCTGCATCTCCTCCTTCCAGTGGGGAGGGGTCTCGCTGCTCTCGTCGTCGTCGGACTCAGAGCAGGAGCGGGAGCGCGGCGGGGTGTGATAGCGCTGGGACAGCAAACACACACAGCTGCAGGGAGGCTCTGCTCACACAACTGCTGCATCTTTTGTGCTCTTTTATGCATTCTGCAAAGCCTGGGAGAGGCCAGCAGCTCACCCAGATTTTTGAAAGGAAGAATCAAGGAAGAGGCCGCGGATTCCCTTTTGGAATAACGCAGATTACTGCAGATAACCCCCCTCGTTTGTAAGGCACAGATGTTTTGCTTTAGTCAGACACTTCATGGTTTGTAGGAGTACAAGAAAAAACCCCATTTCAAAAGTTACTGCTGCTCAACTCTTCAGAAATGGGAATCCAGATTAAGTCACTTTAAAGCAATTTTAAAAAATATAAAACCAAACAAAAAAAAAAAAACCTCACAAGACACCTCCCAAACTCTTTGACAAAAAAGAGCAATGATGCTTCACATTTAAAAAATTATGCATAGGCAGAGCATTTAAGTAGGCAACAAGAGCTACTTGTGCAGCAGAGAAAAGAAGAACTGTGCTATTGCTAACTCATTATTTTCCATTACCCAGTGGGATACACACTTAGGTAAATTCTGTGAGGAAATCAGATGCTCCTTGACTCAATAAAAGCGCATCTGGATTTGACTCAATTATTTCGAGCCACTTGTGAAAGCGGTAAAAATGGAGGGGGAAAAAGTGTTGTCCCCCAGAATAAAATCACAAAGATGCATGTATTTATTTATCCAGGTAATTAGAGAGGGCATTAAGACATCCTTCTTATATAAAAAAAACCAAAATCAAGATAACCTGCCACTCAGAGCTTCCCTATTGTTTCAGTTGAAGCAATGACTACTTAAAAAAACAGCTTTTACAGGAGAAGGGCCTAAAAGATTGCAGGGTATCATGGACCTCCCTAATTCTCACATTTTGTACTCTGGAGTCCCGAGGAACCTACAAACAAATATTCTGAAAAACATCAGTGAACTTCGCCTAGACAGAAACTGTGCTAATAAAGACTATTAGAGATGGAAGGAAAATGTGCTTCTCCAACTGCCAGCCCTAAATGACATCTTTTTTCATTCTTAATTTTGCTGAGAGGGTGCCAAAATGGTGAAAAAAAGGAGAGAAATCCCAATATCTGGCAGAAGCCAATTCCACTCCTCTTTAAGTTATTTTTCCCAAGTCTTTATTTACATAAGTATTTCCAAACATTCCATTTAGGCTTTTTTTTTTTTTTTTTTCTCCCAACAGTCTTTAAGTAAAAAGACAGTAACAGGAAGGATGGAAAAAAAAAGTGTTATAAAATCAACTACCTGACAAGATTTCAAAACTGGATCCTACAACATGTAAATAAAGTGTCATACAAAGCCCTCCAGGGAAATTCAAAGCTCAAAGTCAGGGAAGATACTCTGGGTGAGAGGAAATAAAGAAATAAATAAAATTGTCACATACTATTGTGCCTCTTCCTTTAATTTTTCGTCCGGATTTAGAGACTGATGGTTTCTGGTCAGTCAGAACTGGAGCAGCATCAAGAAGTTTCCTACATAAATAAATAAAGCATGAAGTTACATGGCAAAAGAAACCCCAATTAATTTACAATTAGTTTTAAGTTAAAAATGAGAAATATTCATCATCTTATTCATTCATTTTCAGACAGAATTCAGCTTTTCTTTTTTTTTTCAAGAAACAAAGCAAGAGATTTCTGCAACAAAAGGCAAATCAACATGTATTTGTTTTCAACCAAATGTGCAGCCTGATGTCTTGACACAGAAATTAACGCCAACAATGAACTTGCAAAACACTGTCACAAGAGGTTAACTTGTGTTTGGGGCACAAATCCTGAAGACAACAGGGGCAGAAGAGTTTCAGGATCTCAGTTCAGGATAGTTCACAGGTTTTAAAGCTTTGCTTCTTTCACCTTATGTCATATCCCCAAAAAGTAGTAAGTGAGTCTTTGGGAACGTGAGTGATGTTACAAGATTAAGACTTACAGGAGATTGTACCATTAAGGGAAATTAGAAAACCCAACACCAAACAAACCCAACGCTGATTTTAGAGGTATCTGGCACTGTAATGGATTAGCTCAGTTGCAAAAGCAAGGAAATTTGACAGTGGAGGAACAAAACACATTGAAAGCATCTCGTGAACTTGTGACTTCCTTTTTAGCAAGAGAAGAGTATTTTCTCTTATTCTCAAACACTGATAAGTCACGAAATTCCAGGTGATTGATTCTGAACCAAAGTTTCTTCATCAGTCTAAGAATCACCTCTCCCAGTCCCAAGTTTCCCTTGCAATCAAGTATTTCCTGTGGTTTGCATTGCATGATTACTTCTGAAATTATTCGTTAATTGTTTTAAATTGAGTTTAACATCCTTAAAGACCAACGAAACCATCTCGAGATCTCACTGAAAACCTGTGGCACAGGTCACAAGGAATATTACAAAGGAAACTGTAAAAAGGCCAACGAAATGACCTCATGCAGCAGTTCTGACACTGCAGGCAGCAGCACCAGGAAAAGAACATTAACAGGAACATTTCATGCACACTTTTCAGCAAGTCAGAATAAAAAGCTCGGAGATCCTTACGGTTCAGGCTCTACATTGACAACAGGCACATCTCTTCTGAGCAAAAATCTATTTTCAGGCACTGGGGGGATTTCTTCAGGACGTACCACGGGCTTGTCCCGCTTCGTGCTAAGGTCGACTTTGTCTGCGACATCGCTCTTGTCAGAAAGGCTGCTGAGGGAAAGAGCAGGGTGAGAAACCACAGTTACCTGGAAAAATCCCTCTTCCAACTGGATTCCAAGACAAGATGCATCGAATTTAAAGTTGGCTTAAAAACCAGAATGTGTTCCACCACCCATTTCAGGCTAAAGGGAGGATGGGCCACTGTTACTGGAGAGAAAGTTCAGTTCTTGCTTTACAGCAAATAATTCTGCTTTTCATTAACAACTTTTTTTAAAACCCAATCAAATGTATTTACAAAGTTCTGCAATTTGCCTTAAGTCTCACGTTTACACAGGTGTGCTGAGCCCTGAATTGTTTCAAATGCTGGGATTTAATTATTTCAACATCAATCTTCAATTTCATGGAAAACTCAACAAGCTCAGCTTTAGAGCTTTTTGTTTGTTTATAAAATCATGCACCAACCCCCAAACTTAAAAGCATTTTCATATTTACTGCTTGAGCACTTCATGAAAACAAAGCAGAATTCCCCAGATTTCACTGCAACTGTTGAATTTAAGAGACCAGTCACCGTCTTTGGCTTGAGGTTCGCTTGCACCTTGGATCCTCTTTCTTCCTCTCCTCCTTCCTTCGTTTCCTGGACTGTTTGGTTTTAGCTCTTCTCTTCCTCTTTCTCCTCCTGCTCCTTTCATTCTCAGCCTCACTCTCAGATGAGGATTCTGAAGAGCTGGATGCACTGGAGGAGGACTCTGAGGCTTCTGAGTCAGAGCAAACCTTCTTCTTCTTCTCCAAAGCTGGAACAGTTATTTTCAATTTACACTGTGCACATGTTGTGTGCATATAAAAGCACAAAGCACACAGATTAATAGAGGTATAAATACACAAATGGGCCATTTAAAAAAAGCTCAGTGAACTTTTTCACAATATTGAAGAATCATATTAAAAATTCATCTGATTGTGCCCAGTCTAAATCCATGTTGGCATGATACAAATATTTTCCAGCAAAGACAGAATACACATATAAGCAAAGACCACTTCCAGTAAAAAAAGTTAGCTGCTTTTGGAAACAATGCACAGGTTGCAAATCAAAGATTAAGAACAATTTAGTTGCTAGCTCAGTTGTGTATTTTTTATTTTTAAAACTTTGTCATTTTCTCTTTTCTGCACTCTCACACTTTTACACTATGGCTCCTCATGACTTTCTCCAAAGGACATAAATAACCACCTCATCCTTAAGGAAAAATCAGAAATTAGGTAGAAAATGCAAACTTAAAACACTACACTAATTCACAGACACTGTCCAAACATATATTTAAGATCACTTATTCTCCATAAATCTTCATGAAAAGGAAAATAAGGTGACCATATATATTGCATATATTAACTTGACAGAATCTTGAAATAAACCTTTGGAAAGTGCACAAAATCCAACTTGAAGAAAAGTGCACTTGTGTCTCCCTCTTTCAAACACAGGAAAAGAACTTTTCACTCCTTTTTGAGTTTGTCATGTCAACCTCTAACATGAACAGTGGACAAACGTTGAGGGCAGAAAATATATTTTTTTTTGCTGTGCCTTCCTCTCCTACACCAAGGTTTACGTTTTACAGGCTCGCAAGAATTAAGATTCTACACGTTGACCACAATGATTTTTAGCTGTTGGTGGGATTTCTGCACCCTCTGAGAACATGAACATCACTGAATTTGGGAATGCTGGCACTCACCATCTTTAGCTGACCTGGTGACCAGCACCCCGCAGTCAATGACCCGGACGTCTGCGTAGGGCCTGCTCGCGGTATCGGTTTTGAGATTTTCTATCTGTTCTATCACTTCAAACCCAGAAATAACCAGTCCAAAGACAACGTGCACGCTGCAAAAAAACAAGTATTCACAAAGTACAAAACACCTATGAACCACTGTAATGATTTCCCAATTGATTTCACATTTAAAAAGTCAGTTTGAGGTAGAATCATTGAGCTCTTAATGCATTAAATAAGATTTTTTTTAAATGATTTGAACGTTGCAACAGTGCTAAGATTTTATGCAATGCGAAACAAAGATCCATTCTGACATCAAGTACTTCCCTCAAGTTGAAGGAGTCTCCTCTCCTCTACAAGGGCAGGGGAAACAGATTATAATTCCTAACCCACCCTTCTATTTTTGCAGTTTTGTGCAACAGAGATCAAAAGCCCATCTATAAACATGACAAAAGTCTTCCCCAGAGAAGAAGAATTTATAGGTCCCTACAAACCCAGGATACAATTCCCCCCGGCATTGCAGGGACAGTTAAAATAAAGGAATCCTCGGTTTTGTTCTATGGTACCACATTTCTCTTTCTGTCTTCCATTTCCCCCATAAATTTTAGGGACAAAAACATGCCCCAAAAGAGATGACTGCTCAAATATATTAAACTTGGCAATTCAAATCCCAGATTGATGGGCTGAGGGCAGCAACCGGTTTTAAAGAAATAATCTTAGGATTTAAGACAATTCAAGTTTTTGTCCAGCTTTAGGAAATAAGTTGTGACTTGAAATTTTTACAGAACCGAAACTTTTGTTTTCCATCTCGTCCCATTGTATAATCTTGCAGAGAATTAAGGATTTGTTTCCCCCATTGTTGTCTGCTTTCAATGCAACCCTCAAACTTTAGGAATCATTTGAGAAATTGGAAAGGATTCTTACCCATCGAGATGAGGAGCAGGTTTTGTTGTTCTGTTGGACAAACAGCAAGATGGGAAGATGGTAAAATAAAATAAAATCAGGGATTCAGATGAAGTAAAAGAGGAGAATGACACAGAAAAAAAAAAAAAAAAGAAGAGGTGAAGGTAAGACAAAAATAGTGAAAAAACGCAGTTAAATACATGGAATTAACAAATTAAAATTACAGATTATACACATAGGCTTTCTTAAACTTTTACATGGTCTTTATTTGAAGTTTAGCTAAGTGTGCATATTGAAAGCTGTACCAAGTATCATTTCATGCATGCAGTAAACGATTTCCAAGTGTCTTTAAATACACATTGAAGGTAACTTTATGATTTTTAATCACAGAGAAGATATCTGGTGATAAATATTAGGTGACCAGTGGGAATTAAATGTTTCTGAGCTCGTTAGCTTCTTAGATTGCAAGGTCACTTTAAAGACAGTTTATTTTAAAAAAAGAAGAGTTATGGTATGTCAGAGATTCTCTGCTTTCCCTCACTTCCCACCACTTCTTTCTCACTCCCCATTTACCTGCTTGGCCTCCTGACTCAGAATACAAAGCAATATTTCTGTCTTAAATCATCAAACACTTCAGCTCAAAAACTCACAGGTTTCCTAAAATCAACAGCAGACATTCTGTGCCACCTACACTTCACTGAGAAATGCAGATTTCCTCCCTATTTTTCAGCTTCCCAACATGGAGCCAGAATGGAAAATGCAACTGCCTTTTGTAGCAATCTTTTGGATTCTAATGCTGTGAATCCTTTTTCAAAACCCAACTGAAGTTACTTCTCCAAGTGAGCCTGAATTCCTGCTGCACAGGGGATCCTGCTATGCAGGAATACTGAGTAAAGAACAGCAGAACCTGCTGAAATATTGGGGGGGGGAAATAAAATAGAAATCACTTCTGAAGTTACTTTAATACATGAAAACATTCTTCCTCTCTCTCCTCCCAAACACTATTGTGGCTTTTAAAGCCTTCTTCCAATGAATTCCCAAATAAATAATCCATCACAGGTGATTTTTCTAAATTTACAATCACACAGATTTGGTAGGAAGAAGTCAGTCTTTCACTGCTAGAATAAAATATTACTTCTTAAGCACTTCTCTTCCCCTCGAGTTTTGAACTATTAGGTCATAAAACACTGCAGTGCTGAACACATCCCAAAAGGTGGAACTGTGAATCAGGAGTGTTTACACTCTTGATTTTTTTTTTTTTTTAAGCTCAAATGTCAACCACCCCATCCACTTCTGTAATACTGAATAATGCAGAAAACTTCTTTGGGGTTAACACAGGGGAATAAATGCTATTAACACAACATTAAATTTCTCATTAGCAGTGGGTGTTCTTTGATTTTTTTTTTTCCTTGCTAACATAGCACATTGCTACAAAGAGAAAAATCCTTACGGCTTTTGAAGCTCTTGAAGCAAGAGTTAACTGCATTAACAACCTGCTGTTAAGTAAACAGTTTAAGTGGGTTTAATTACGAAGCTGATTTAAAGGGGTGAAAAAAATAGAAGTGGGTTACTTCAATGAAACCAATAGTAGTGAAGACTTAGTGTTTAGCATTAGCTGCAAACAGCAATAGGCTCAAACCCAGGGCTGGGGAGGCTGCAGGTGCTCCTGCCATGCTGCAGCAGCATTTGAGACTAATTAAGCAAATTACCAAAGCAGGAGCTGCCTTTAGACTGGTCCCTACTGAGCAGAGAAAGGGGTGGCTGGTGCATTAAAACCCAGCAGAGGCTTCCCCACTGCCCTGGCAATTGGAGAGATAAAATGGACACGGTTTCCTGTCCTTGTTCACCAGGAGAAGCTTTGTCCTGAAGGGAAAGCTTTCAGATGCACCACAAGGACTCGGGTGACTGAACAACTTCCCATGGGAAGAAGAGCCCCAAATCCTTGTGGTGCCTTTGAAAGTTTTCTCACTTTAGTGTTAGGATTGTAATCTGACATTTATTCTGCAAAGGTGCACTTTAAAAAAGCATTTCAAGGTTTTCTGCATCAATCCTTGGATATTTGCTTTGGCTTCAGAACTTAACCAGGAGCAAACCTACCTCCTTGTCTTGGCACTATGGAAACCCAAAGTCATGATGAGTTCATCCCCCAAAATAATATTTTGTTAGAACATTTCTATATAGAGCTCTCATCATTTAAACCATTCAAAATCTGCCTTTTAATAGACACTGTTATGCAAGTTATTTACAGAAGGACAAATACCTTGCTTCACTCAAGTTTAAATTGGTTTAAGATACTCCTGAAGAGAAAAAAAATCATCTTTTTGATAAAGAAGCACCTTCTCACCCACCCTCCCCAAAGAACCTCAGGCCTAACAAAGGGTTCAATGCACATAACAATATGATCAGAAAAACAAGAAAGATAAAAACAGAAAAGAAAAGGAAAGGACACAGCCTTAGAGGAATGAGACATTACCTTTGGAGCGCACGATGTAACACTGTTTCTGTAAATTTTACACAAAAATGGCAGAAATAAATTGTAATACATTTTCAGACAAAACTGAGTCTATGTTTTATTAAATACAAAGTTTAAAATTAATATTAATCAAGTTGTATGCAGAAAAAAGGATGCCTAAAAGAGGGCTCTAAATTTTCTTTAGGATACAAGGCACTTTGAAAACTAAAGTTCTCCTTAAAAACAAAACAAAACAAAACTCAAGACAAAACCTGCTTGCAAAGCTACTGCAAAAACAAACAGTTAGAAAGAGAATGCCCCCGCTCCCCTCTAAGCCTCAATCCAGCAAAAAAATACCCAACTTGAAGCAGATGAAGAACCAATGTCTGTGGGTTTATTCACGTGCTTGCAGTTCCACAGGGGTTCAAAGCTTCTGCTGAATCCATCCCTAAGCAGAAACTTCCCAGGCTGGCACACAAATGTTTGGATTCACAAAGCAAACGTGCACAGCCGGGAAATTCACAACTTCAGACATTTCATGATCAGCTGCCATCCCCCTCCTACTATGAAGCTTTTCTACAACTAAGGAAAATCAGTGTTTTCTCTGAATTACGTGCATTGATTGCTTCTGTTCAGAATTTTAGAACAAAAACCACATTGCAGCTGCAAAAGAGCCTAAACAGCTGCAGCAGCTGGTACTGGATTTGTCCTCTGGTGTAATTCTGAGCAGCAGCAATGTTTAAAAACTGGGATTATCAACTGAGCTTATCCACAGCACCCCCCCTCCCCACCAATAAACTATCAGTGATTAATTATCTCTGCATAGTCAAGCACTGAAATGATATTTTTGTTACTGATTAAACACGAAAGCACCCTGGGAATGTTTTCATTTTACCATCAGCTTTTGATCGAGCCAATGGGACTTGCTTGTGTGAGAAGTGCACGTGTACCAATAATGCTCAAAGATAATGCAACATCAGCCCCTTCCATTTGACACTTTTTCATTTTTGTATTAGTCAACTGTTCAATAATTAGCTCAAAGGTATTTTATTCACCACCAAAAAAAAAAAAAGAAAAGGAAATTATTAACTGTTGATTAGAATAATACCTGGTTTGGGACACCAAAAAGTTATGAACTACTTTTAATGAGCTGGTAACACCCAGAAATAATTTGTAAAATCAAAACAAAATCCCAAATTATTTTATCCTTCATTTAGCAGATCAAAGCAGTCCCTTTGTTTCAATTTATGAACTGGGCATGGCACCACACATTAGAACATTTTTAAAACAAAAAAATCCTATTTAGTTCTGAGCAAGAAAGCTGAACTTGAGAGACACATTAAACCAACAACACCCTCAATAAGGAAAGAAAAAATAAATCTGTCAGTAATAGGAAATCAGAGTCAAGTTTTAAATAGCTGTGGAACAGAGAGGCAAGAACTCCAAGCATTTGAACTGATAAGGAACAGAATCCAGGACTCCTCTTTAGGTTGCACTAAGGGCTTATTCCTCAGCAAACACCACAGCTGGAGGAGGCAATAAAAGAATTATTCCACAAAACTTCCCTCTTTTAACTGAGAGGTTACTTTGTTTTGCTTCCTATTGTTGCTTTACTCTTCCTTCTCAGGGGCACTTGTGGTTTGTTACAAATGTAGCTTGGCAGATTTGGTGTGAGAGGGGAAACAGAGCTGAGCCCCTGGGAGGGTCAGGAGTCTCATTAATGCGACTTTATTCCCTCATTTTCACTATTTTGTGCTGTGAATTTCCTCCCTGGCAGGTGAGGGGCGGCCACAGGAATGATGGAATGGCTTTAAAGAGACAAGATATTCCCAGATGAGCTGCACTGAGAAGGGAGCACACGGCTCCAGACCATCACCCAAAGGAATCCAGGCACTGAGCTGGAATGTTCAGAAACAGCCCTGGATATCAGGGCCCTGAAGAGCTCAGCTCTGTTTGTGCAGAGCTCTAGATGTGCTCCCCACTAACTATTGCTGATGTTGGCAGCAGCAAATCAAAGCAGCTACCAGAGTTAAGAGAAAAAGAAAAAATTCTGGAGGGGTTCCTGCCAATCTCTGCCCCATCCTAGGGATTCTGCACCTCAGCACCCACATGGAAACAGGACAGTTACAGATCAACATCCCCAGATGGCTTTAGGACACTTGCAAAATCACTGAGGGTTCTGCAGGAAGTTATTCACAAGAAAAAAAAAATCAGAGTGAGGCTCCCCAAAAACACAAAGAGCCGATTTCGAACCTGGTGCCTTTACAGCTTTCTGCAACACAAGCCTGCAATGAACTGCTCCAAACCTTTGGGTAAAGAGAACTGAAACTGCAGAATTTCACAAATCTAAAGGGATTCTCTCTGGATCCTTTCTGCTGGACTGCAGAATGCTGTGTTCCTCCAGAGCAGGAAATATTTCTCAGGCACATGAGAGCAGACTTGGCCTATTTACAGCACATGTGCACGGAACTCACAATCCTCCCTCAGCTACACGTCCTCCTTCCCACCCAACTGTTGCTCCTACTCAAGAAAGGGGGGAAAAAAAAGGGAGGGGGAATTAGTCATTAGTCTACAAGCATTAAAGCCAGCACTTCTGATACTACACAGACACACTCGTGACTCTTCACACCTCTGCACTGTGCCACTCTCCAGCAGAGCTTTGATTTCAGCCCGTGCCTTTCCCTGAAGCCTCCTAACGTCACCTCCGCTGCCTTTTCCATGCCCAGTCCTCACTGCTGCCCATGAATCCTCCAAGCTTATTCATGCCAGAGAAATTCCTGACTTATCCAGGAAAGCCGATGATTTTTAAGGATGGGTCAGATGCCTGTTTACATGAAGGTGACTCTGGAGATTCTATTTCAAGCGAAACTGACCGCTTTAAAACAATTTTTAACAACTTTTAGGTATTGCAGAGTCTTGTTGTGCCTGGTTTGTGGGAGCCTGATTACCTCCTGTGAAGGCTCCTTATTCCAAATAAAACTTTTCTGTGGTGAGCAGGGAATTCTGATGAATTAACAATACTGTTAATAGCCAGGATCCTTGCCATCATTTTAGCCCTACTGGGACAAACTGTAATATAAAAGAAAATCCTTTATTTGCACTCCTCATCTGCTACATTAGATGTGTACAAGATACAGAGTTCTCATCCCTGAAAACAAATGCAGAGCTCTAAAGAAGCTCAGATGAACATCCCCCTTTCTATACATTTAATCAATGACATTAAATAGATACAAATATTTTAAAAAAATATTTGAAGGCTACCCCTGAGGATTGCCCATCACACACTTTTCAGGTTAAACATTTGAAGAATATTTTCTCTAATGATAAACTACAGAGAAACTGAGCATTACTGGGAGTATAGAAAACCCCACATTTTAATTTCAGCTTAAAGTCTAAAGGAAGAAAATATTTTCTTAAAGGAGAGCTCTATAGATGCACTGTATATTCCCTAATGTAATCAGACAAATGCCACCCAGCAAGACTAACTGCTTTAATAAACTGCATTTTAAAGTGAAGGCAGAAACTGCCTTTAGATAAAACCTTTAGGAGCTGATTTTCCCACTTGGAATCCTGATTGTCTTCCCTGGCTCCAGGGCAGGCTGGTGCCTTTTCAGACATTAGAGACACCCCAAAAATCTCAACAGGCAGGCAAGGCAAGAGCTCCAGAGCATCCTCACCCTGAAGGCCACAGAGGACACCCCAGGAGCCTAAACCAGCTCTGGATTCCTCGGGTGAATCCAGCTCACGTGGAAGATTTTAGGTCTCTTACTCTGCCCCAATTCCCACTGAACTCACACTTCTCCTTACAGTGATTCTATGAAAAAAAAAAACCAGAATTTTTCAAGGAATCTGCACCTTTCAAAATACTTCTGTATTTGATGAAAGTGCTTTTTAAATACTCTTCATTTATTGTCCTTTATTAATTATAATTTAGTATCCAACACCACCTCGGGTTGTTTTGGTGTGTGGGGAGAGACAAAGTGTTTAAATCTGATTGAACAAGCTGAGCCTACCAAGCATCAGGGAAAGAAGATGACTTTGGAATCAAATGCAGGAGAGAAAAGAAACTTTAGAGCCCTCAAATGACAGCTGCTTGACTGATGTGACATCATTAGGTTTTCATGTTTAATGTTCAGATAAGCTTAAAAACGGAAAATTAAGGCAAGAGAACCCAAAGGCAAGTCATCAAGTGAAAAATAATGAACAAAAGCCTTCAGAGAGCTTATTAAGGCATGGAGTTGTATTTATATAAACTGTTTTCCATATTAATGTGCACACAGATCCTTTCAGAGTTATTGTAATGAAGCACAACATCTAAGATTTCCTTTGAAGGGAACACAGAAGAAGCTTTTGAAATTATTTTATTTCTCTTACAGTCGTAACTGTGAAAGACTTTCTTTTAGGTTCCCATGCATCTTCCATTTTTAGGACATTTTTTAGGAAAAGGACCTAAAAATGTTTCTTATCTGAACTACATCATATCATACTGAAGATCTTTTTCAGGCAAAGAAAAAAAAAAAAACAAAACAAAAAACAAGATTCTTGAGGACAAATTACTCCTTTACTGAAGACAGGGAAGCGCCATTCATTCTTATCCCCCAAGAAAGATGGCAAAGAAAAAAAAAGACTTTTTCTAGTTAAGTAAGTGTGCTAAAATTTACTTTTAAAACCCCAGTGTTGCTTCACAAAGTATTTCTAGATTTAAGTTATCAACCTGCTCTTTCCAAATACAAACTGTTAAACGTTAACAGGAGGCAATTTTGAAAAGGGAGTTAACAAGAGGAATAATCACATCAGAGTTTGCAAGCTTAAAAATACTGATACTTAACCTAAAATACACCTGCTTTGACCAGGAAACCCTCAATTATCAGACCTGAGTGTTTTGTTTATGAGTAAAGGTAAATGTGTTTGCTGTAATTTCTATAATTTAACAGAATGTGGTTACTAAAATGGCATTTTTTTTAAAGGTAATGAAGGCAAAATCTGGTTATCAGCAGATAATTTTACATAGTGTTGGTATATGCACAAGTTAACAGAATTATGCAGAATATGTATTAAAAAAGCATGTCAGGAACAAGCACTCAAAAAAAATTAATAACAGTAATCACAATAATCAAATAAAAAAATACACAAAAAATAAACAAAAGCCCCACTCGTTCTCCTCCTGAAAAAACAACAAACAAAACACCCCCCTCAAAAGGAAATCACAAATCATCATTTTTTCAAGAGCAAACCCATCCAAACCACCTCTAGATCTCACTCCCCCTTGAATACAATACTCATCATGGCCATTTGCAGATAATCTGAGGAGATTTGTGCACACACAAAGGCAAAGAATCTTTTTTTCTGGCCACTGAGAACTGACCATAAACCATATTTTTAGAGAAAAAAAAAAAAAAAAGCCACAAAGGAGGAGGAACATCCATGGAGCAACCCAGCTTTAATCCAAATGAATGCCACAAGGAAAACAGTGACCTCTAACATTTCCTCCTGCAGGTGCCACTGAGTCCTAAGCCAGGATCTGGATCATGGATAATTTAGCATATCAATAGATATGGAGAATTTAGCAATACCATCTTTCTCATGAACAGCGCTTCTCTGTGTAAGAAAAGCTCCAGTGTGGGATCACATCTACTCACATGAAAAATTGGGAACCATTGGTATGTTTCCCTCGGTTTGCCATTGACAAAAGGAACGCTCTGTCATGTTTGAGAATAAAGTTTTCATCTGTTTGAAGAAAAAATATGTTTGTCAGATTTTTCCCTGGCAAGGGAGGCAGGTTGTATTCTTAGCAAGTTATGGATGCTCTAAGGAGAAATTCTGCTGCTGCTGGAGAAAGGGGAACAGGTTGGAGGAAAAACAACAATCAGGTTTAAACAGATCTCTTCAACTCAAGTTACAGTTGAGACAAAGCTTTGTTTCTTTAAGAAAATGGTGCAGACATAGTGCAAACATTTCTAATTAAAATAATTCAAGTCATTACGAGTGTCTTCAATAAATATAAACAATTCAAGTCATTATGAGTGTCTTCAATAAACATTCGATTATGGATTTAAATCCTGAATTATTTGGATAAGAAAGAGGTTGGCAGAATTATTGACATTCTAAACCAAGCATTAACATACATGATATTGTTATTTACACTCCAGGTGGAAAAAATCAGAAAAAAAAAAGCCATTTATTTCCCTGCTATGGCACACTAAAAGATGCCACCTCTCCACTCAAAACTAGAAATCTCAAAGCATAAAATAAGAAAAAACCTCTCTACATCTGAATCTAAGTATAAAAAACAATTAAGACTAAACTGAACATGCATTTCATATTGCAGTGAATTAAAGAGGAGTTCTGGTTGTACAGCAGAATATATAACCAGACCTTCTCAAGGTCATTTCTAAAGATAAAAATACTAATTTGAATGTACAAAGCTATTGATTTTTAGATCACATGTCAAAACACAATCCTGCATCTTTAGCACTCACCATGAGAAACAAACCCTGAGTAACTTCTTAGTAAATGGATTTGTTCAAGCCTTTCCTTGACTAAAAACTTCAATATTCCCACATCAAACTGCATCTCTTTTTTTAAGAGAAACTTAATTTCATGCATCTAACCAGAACTACTTGCAATTTACACAGACCCAGAGGCTGTAAATAAATATATTCACTTAACACTTGAGTATCACAGTAACCACCTGGGTTTTTATTCAAGAAATAATTGTATGTCTTTAAACAGGCAATTTATAAACTCACCATTTTCCTTCCAACAGATTTTTACAAGAGGTAATTGCACATTTATTTACCAATTCTTTGCAAGGAAAATGACTTGTGCAGCATACAAATAAAGTCAGAAATGAACCCTGAGCATACAAACCTTGAGCAGGGAAGGGGAGGAAAAGGGACATTAACAAAAGAAGAAATCACTGTTTAGAGCTGGAATTATGGAGGTTCTCTCTCAGAATAAGTCATTAACCCTCAGAAAGGTTAGACACAGAACTCTTCATTTCTCCAAGCAACACAGATATCCATCTACAAAGGGACTTAGCAGTTGTCTATATATTTACTAGGGAGGGGACAAGGGAACAGAGTTTCAATTTGTGTTACTGAGCTTTTGTCTCTTACCTTTTCATTTTGCAAAAGACCACATTCTCTATAAACAAAAGAATATGTTGACAGTTTTAGGCAGGAAGATAGGAGTTTATTCATGAATAAAGTTGCCTAGCCTCCATGCTGAAAGTCATGTTTAACCAATTATGTTAGCCTTAATTAATTGTCAATTTAAGTTAAATATTAACAACAACAAAAAAAATTATCTGAAAGTCATGCATATAAAAGGAATTCTCATGCAACATTAGTTTCATGCAAAAGGTGATCTATGAGTGGACCTGCTTTCATTAAGTAGTTTGGGAATCAAGACTTGTTTATCTCAGAACTGAACAAAGAATCTGCAAAGACATATTTGCTCTTACCTTTAAAATAGCCACCATAAATAGATTCACCTCCTTTTCCGTTACCTGCACATTAAAAAGCAGCAATTAAAACTTTTGGTTTCATTTATACAAAAGCTGTGCATAACATTCCACCAGCACCTGACTCTCAAAACAGGGTATGTGAGGCTCATTTCATCAGGCCCAGGATTGCAGGACACAGGGAAAACAAACATTTTGGTAAGGACAGGTATTTCAAGAAAGGAATAAAAAAATCCTGGGAAACTTCTTCTGGAGACTTTTAAAACACTTCTAGCTCATTCAGTGCTTAATTGTTAATTTTAAACTTATTCAAACAGCTACATTCCTGTACCAACAGAACATCATCAGTGTTGCCTCTACTGCAGCCATAGAAGTGAAAATCAGTTAAGACTCGAGTTTGAATTGTTTTAATAAGATGGGATATCATAAAATCCTCCAGTGAGGAGTTTCTAACACACTTTTCTAAACAAATATTACATCAGTTGAAACATTTGCAAACTTTAAAAATTAACAACGAAATGGGTGATCTGTACTCTACTTCCCAGTAAATGAAATATATTTTTATGGCATTTTAATACTTTCATGGTATTCTCTCAAGTTCTATATTAGGAACACATCAATGATAACGTTTCTGTTCCATTTGAAACCTGGCAGTTTTAAAGAGGCCGTTTTACCTTCGCTGAAGTCCCCACCCTGAATCATGAAGTTTTTAACCACGCGGTGGAATGTGGTGCCTTTGTAGCACAGCTTCTTTCCTGTTGTTTTGCCAATTCCTTTTTCACCTGCGGGAAGGTGAAACAAAAAGAAATCTACAGATTGTCACTGCACAAATTCCAAAGGTTTTCCCTCCCTAGTTCTAATGGACGTGGGAGCCATAACTAAAAGATAACACAGTCCTTCCTACCTGATGCCTTTTCACCATCCAGAAGGGGGATCTTTACAAGGGGACTCTGTGGTGAAAATTAAACTGTTTCTTTAAAAAATTTTCTCCCCCTTCAAGAGGGAATGTGTAAATCTACTCAGGATAATTTATAAAAAACCAAGAGTTCAGGATTATGGTGGGTTATTTTCTGTGGGTACTACACTCCTGTGCAGGTCCCAGTATCCTTTTCAAACTGTGCCAGATGATTCCCAGGAGAAAACCAGGAAAACAGGTTTCAACTCAGTCTCAATGTGATCCACACTTGGAAAAGTGGGATTGAGCTCCCCCAAGCTTCCACACCTTCCCCAATCCATGCACAGTGTCAGGCCACCCCTTTACACCAGCTGCAGATCAGGTGGACTGGGGATTTTTGAGTTAGTGGTCCCAGAAACTCAAGTTTCATCAGCACTTCTTCCAAAATTCAGAGGAGAAGCTGCCCTGGGCTTGTGGATGAGGCCACAATAACTGCAGGGCTGAGGTTCTTCAGTAGGTTCATGAGGGATTTATACTGGTCAAGAGACACTGACTTGAGCTTCCCAGAAGAGGGGAGCTGGCAGAATGTGGCAAAAATTAAGAGTAAAAATCCCACATGTCCAGGAGATGCTGTGTACTGAAACACCAATCAACAGGATAAATAACCCAATGCTCAGTTTGATCCATCACTGGTTACGGAATAGGGACTTGGCACTGGGTTAGAGGATATTCCACCAAATATTCTGCACTCTCAGAAATGCAGGTACACTCATTACCCAGAGCCAACACTCCCCTGCTGTAATTTATTACTCTGCCACCCCAAATTAACTGACAGCTCAATCCTCCCAATTTTGCCATGCCACGCCCATCACTGCCAGGATGAGGGCAAAGGGCAGTTTGTGGCACAAAAGCCACTCAGGGCATTGCTGTTTATCATCCTTCACTCATGGGATAAAAGTTATTTACCTGCCTCTCCACACCCATAATCCCAATCTGTGCCTCCTCCTCCCACCCTATTTTTGTTTTCCACATGAGTTATGCAAGCAAAGCTGTTTATTACAGAGATGGATACACTCCTCCCCAAAACATGCCCCTCTTTGCTGCAGCACTGAAAACCTCTCATCAAACAACACCATGGAGTATCTGCCTGCATGTTTGGTCAGGTTTCAGGATGTCCCTCAGGGCTGTGGGAAATCCCCTTAGAGAATGGGATGGCACCTGAGCTGGTACACTGAGATGGGAACTTTGGGCAGAAGCCACAGTCCCTTTTCTTTTTCCCCTTTAGAGTACTGCCAGTCCTTTCCCAGCCAGGTAAAGACACAGCAGTTGTTCCCCTGGCAAGAGCTGCAGCACCTCCCTGAGCTCAGACACTTTTCCACCACAACCAGGACAGCACCCATGAGCTCAGCTCCTCTTTTGTTTCAGGCCAAATACCTGCCTTGTTCTGTTTGCTCTAGACATGCAGGAATTTTGTCTGGGAAAGAAAAATCGTTGTCTTTGAGCCCCATCTCCTCACACCCTTCTTGCCTAAGGAGCTATTTCCATGCACTGCAAACCCCTTGGAACTGGGATGGCAGAGGAGAAGCAGCTGCCCTGCTGACAGCTGGACTGGCAGCTCAATGTGACCCACTTGGAATCTGGTGCCAAGTGGTGCCCGTTGCAGATCAGAAGGGAATCAGCTCCTGACAAAGCACCACAGCAGATGGGGCTGTGTTTATTCCATAGGTGAGCAGCACCTGCAAGTCCAGCTGCTGGAATTTAAAAGCAGGAGCCTGTCCCTGTCTGGGCAGAAAAGACCTTTCCAGGGGCCAAACCTATTTCTGACAGCAACACCAGAATCACCCTGTCCTCCTCCACCTGCCAAAAACACCATGGCTTGATGATGGCTTTGTCAGATTATCTGGTCCAGAATGGGACAGCATCCCCTCTCCATCATAATTCACCTCCTCAGGTGGGCACAGACCCTGCATATGGTTTGTACTTGTATAAACAAATAATCATTGGAAGCAACAGTAAAAATGTGAAATATCAACCACGTACCCGAGCACAAGCAAAGGAAGTTTTTACAAGTCTTCGGACAAATGTCTGAGAAGAGCTGAAACATAATTCGACCAACTAGAAAATAATAATAAAAAAATTGAAATTAGAGTTTTAGAACTGTTTGGAATAAGAAAAATCTGCATAGAAATCAACCTGTATGTTGTAAAAATGTAATTTTCTGAGAGAAGGTTATTTTATCAAGCAGAATAAGAAAACACCTTAGGTATGCATATATTAAAACACACAGCAAGAAAGAAAAATAACATAATTGTAAAAAGAAATAGGACATTAAGTAATATCATTCCATCCAATTTATCAGAAGTCCTAGAGATTTCACTGTGATTTGAACCTGGAAAGCCAAGCTGATTTACTAAAATAGTTTAATCATGTCAGATCTTTTCCATTCTGAAAATGATTTCCCCTAAATACAGCTCCTCAGAGAGCTGGAGCAATTCCCTCCCCAATTACTGTGTTTATACAAATACATTAATAATCACATTTCCACAGTTTTCCCTGTGATCATTACCTACAAAATCCAACTGGCTTAGCTCCATATTGTGCTGAGGATTACAGCTGCATTGGCACTCTTGGCCTAAAATCCTTTAGTTTAAAAAAAAAACCCAGATAAACCAAGCAGAGAAGATGAAAGGCAGGCAGGACAAGTGCTCCACTTGCCAGGTACTATAACCAAATATTTTCTATTTGTTGCTGGTGTTTGTTGTGCTATGCACCTTCCAAATCTATTAACATACTGCTGAAAAGTGGTTGAATATAAAGAAACTGTTTAAAAACTGATTTACATTTTTTCATTTTCCAAGATACTGGGATGTATAGTACTAAAAAAAAAAAAAAAAACCCACAACAAACTGCTCCCAAATACATGAAATCTTCAAAAAATATGTAATAAATAAAGAAAAAAATGGTATCTCTGCAGCATGTAAAATAATTCATAGGAGCCTCACTGTTGGGCAGGATTACAAAGAGACCAGTAACAATCTGTCAATGAGCACTACACTCTAGTGGTGCACACTGGTAAGACCTCATCATTTTAAAAAGAAACTACTCTTTTCTTTCCTTTAAAGAAAAAGCAAATTTAAAGTTCAAATGTATTTCATTCAATTCTTAGTCACAAAAAAGGAATTTGAGAGGCTCCTAAGAAACTGCATTCAATTTTAAGGTGCTGTCCAAATCTATACAAATTATAAGATGGTGAATTGTTGGTTCAGAAAGGAAGAAATAAAAAGACAGCACCAGGACTTGATAATCTTAGATAAAAATTCAAGATGCCTTGAGCTGTTGAAAGGTCCCATTAACTGCAGGAAGAATGTTCTCTAAGCATTCATCACTGCAGCAGGAAAATCCAAAGGAAATGGGTAACGAAGAAATAGGGACTATTCAAAGATCCCTCATCAAACAGCAGTTCTGTAACTCCCACTATTTGCAAGTGAAGAAACCATTCTAAGCTGTGAGGGCTGAAGATTATTACAAGGAACACAACAGAGAAGACAGTTTAGTAGGAGAGTTATCCATTTTCATGATAGCCCAGGAATTCAGGAGAGCACAAATCCCATTCCTCTGCTGCAAAAGCACCAACAGAGCAGTGCCTGAGTGCCTCAGAGAGCCATGTCCAGATTTCACAGAATCATGGGGGAGAGTCCCAGAATGGTTTGGGTTGGAAGGGACTTTAAAAATCATCCAGTTCCAGCTCTGCTGTCACATGCAGGGACACCTTCCACTAGCCCAGGTTGCTCCAAGTCCAGCCTGGCCTTGGACACTTCCAGGGATCCAGGGGCAGCCACAGCTTCTCTGGGAGCCTGTGCCAGGGCCCCAGCACCCTCACAGGGAGGAATTTCCACCTGATATCTCATATAAACCCATCCTCCTTCAGCTTAACCCCACTCCCCCTTGTCCCACTGCTCCCTGCCCCAATCCAGATCTCTTGGGGCCCCTGTAGGTCCTGGAAGAGACTCAAAGGTCTCCCTGGAGCCTTCTCTCCTCCAGGCTGAACAGCCCCAGCTCTCCCTGTGCAGGAGAAGATTCCTCCTGCATTTCACTGTGTGAAATAACACAGGACACTTTCCAGGGAAAAAGCTGTCACTACCCCCATGCTGCTCTCCAGCCCAGCTGCTGCTTCACCAAGGTGCCAAGTCCCTGCAGGCTCCAGAAGGGACTTGCACCCTGAGGCATAAGTTGTAGGATTCTGCTGCAAGCCCTACTTACAAACCCACCACATTTAGCACCTGAAGCAGCAGACACCACCACTGTGGTGTCCCACTGCAAGAACTCTCTTATGTTCTTGCAGATGACAAGGCAAAAGATGGAAAGAGACACTCAGAACTAAGGGATCAGCTTCAGCAGTTTCACCAGGGCTTTGTCAGTAACAAACTCTGCCAGGTGCTCATAAAACCACAGAATGATTCGTGCTGGAAGGGACCTTAAATCATCCAGTTCCATGAGCAGGGACACTTCCCACTAGATCAGGTGCCCCCATCCAGCCTGGTCTTTTTGTGCCCTTTAATCCTACAAAATGTAATGTACGTGTATCCAACATCCAAAGATTGCAGCTTCTAAGGTAAGGGCTGTCTCCTCCATAAAACCTGGAGCACTGCTCACCCAGCTCCATCCAGCCACAGAAAAAAAGCTGCTGTCTGCTCCTGAGACACAAACCACACACTGTGGATCCATCTGCTGGGTTACTGGCTGCATTTTACTGCAACTGCATGAATACCATTAGCACTGAGAGGTTGTGTTTTCCACTGACAAACAGGCAGTGAAATGTGCCAGAGAAAGATCAAAGCCATTTTCACACCTTGGTCAAAGACGCATGAAAGAACAGCTGCTAATAAAAAAAAAAAAAAAATAAAATAAAAGTATGGATGATTAGAAGTTAAAAATCTTTCTCTTGCCTCATCCCTCACAAAAAAAAAAGAAAAAAAGAAAAATCTCATTTTAAGCTTGGAGCTGAGGTGTATGCTGATATAACACAGATAAAAAAAGCATTTGAGATGCTACTTATTTCCCCAGATTTAGACACCTCTTCTCTGAAACGATCCACCTTCACTGCAGAGCATTTCCAAAGCTTTCTTCAGCTTCATTTCCCCCATGCAAAGGTTAAGTGATCTGCTGAGGGAACAAGCTGCCTGTGACTAACCACAATATTTGAACAGTAAATTAAATAAACAAACAAAAATCACTACACAAACCCCAGTCAAGTAGGCAAAAGCTGCTCACAAACCCACCCAGAGCCCTCAGTTGGCTTTAATAAAGAAATGAACCTGCACAGACACCTCAGTTCCAGGCAAAGTAAAAACTGCTGGGATTACATTTGCCTATTACTTATGAAACAATAATTTGATAAAGTGTAAGCAGGGTTTGAACTTATTTTTTTAAATAATCAGAGTAAATGGTAAAGAAATACGTACATCACATACAGCAAGTGATGCCTATTTAAAATCTCAGCTGTTTGGGAATTTGATGAAGTGCTCTCTGCAGCTAATGAGCTCTACCAACTACAGCAAGCAGAAGGCAAAATGACCAAAAATAACCCAATTTCAGAACTCTGTCTTCGAAGTAAACGATGAGGGTGTTTTGTTTTTTTTTTTCTTTTGTTTTCTAACTCCTCAACAATTTTCTAGCTGAGGAAGGACTAGTACTTGATACAAATTAAGTGGTAAAAACTCAGGGTAGGAATATCCATGCAATACTGAAATAAGGGCTCCTGCTAGCAAAGTTTATTAAATAATAATTGATATCAAATGTTTATTGTTTCAAAGGTAAATCCTCCCATTCAGCTGCTTAACTTTTTAGAAAAAAAAACCTTGGGAGCCAAACACATATTGATTCAAGTTATTTTCCAAGTGATGTGAACTGTTTTTGCTACATTTTATTATATTTGGACCACACAGGCATCAAGTTTAGCTCCACACTCCCAAAACAAACCTGGTTTTTCAAAGCTGTATCCACTGGATTTTATCTTTTCTCGATTTCTTAGAGTAAACCCAACAAGAGGCACTTTTCCCCAGCCCATCAGCAGGAATATCCTGCTGAAGGAGAAAGGAGGGATTACAAGCAGTGAGACAATGATGCACAGCCCAGGACGGCTGCCAAGGCCCCAAAGGCTCAGACAGATTTCCATACGAGTTTAAATAACAGCTCGCTAAAGGGGCCCCATTTGAATTTTATTCATTTGTTTATCCTTAAATCTGTGAACGCTAAGGCACATGAATTAAAAAAAAACCTGCTTCAAAGGAGAAATGTGGCCACAGTTTTCAAGGAAATAAAAGCTCAGTGTAGAACAAGAATGGATTTTATTTAAAATATGAGTTTCAAGGATGGATGCCCCAGTTCCCCCGAGCAGGGATCTGCAGCCCTGACAGATGAACACTTGGTTAACACCTCCCTGCCCCACCTGCTCTCTTTGCAAGGAAAACCTCCATAAACTTCCCTCCCCAGCTCTCTCAGCCCATTCCTCCACAAACACCACCTGAAGTGCCCTCCATTCCCTTCTTCCTTGGCCTCCACTTATTTCAGTGCTGCACACACCAAACATTCCCTGTGGATATGAAGTGAGAGGCAGCACTTGGCCTTCTCCTGGCAGAAGAGGCTGAGCAGTTTTTCTTTCATTTACTGATCCAACTTGTTCCAGACCTCAAGGTGAGACTTGAAGGCATTTCATCCTGCACTGACAACAATTCCACATGATTATTCTGAATAAAATTTTGATTGAATCAATTCCTTTCCAATCTCCATCTTACCATCCCTGAGAGGGGTTTTCTCCATCTGGGATCCCCCCTGGCTCCTGCTGTCCCACACACAGTGGTTGCCAATGGCTTCAGGGACAGCCAAAACTCTGGATTCTATTTTCTGCCATACAAATATACAACGTTTTTCCCTTATAAAGATTAAAAGTTAATGTGGAGCCAGTTGAGAACAGTTTCTGTTTTTAGGAAAGGTAACAAAAACCCCACAAGGCATCACTGGGTCTGTTACTGGAGGCACAACAGAGTGACTATTGCAGGGGAACTCATTTCACAAAAATAATAGTTACTAAAATCCCAAAATACACCAAACTTCAGGCTAAAGTGACTAGAAAGAGAGAAGTAAGGAAAGACCAGGCTGGGTTTCATGGGAAGGGCCACACCCCAGGAATGAAAGAAACTGAAGTGGAACAAATCCATGAGCCAGGGGTCAAACAGAAGACAGGAGAAAAAAAAAAAGACCAAGAAAAAAGATTTGATAAATTATTCCATGAATACAAATGAAACAAAGCAAACCTGAGTAAATTTACCAAACTTTATGATGGATGAAGCCAGTCAGGGGGTGGGGGTGAGGAGGGGAGATGTGGGAAAAAGATCTTGGATGGCCACAGGAACTGCTACAGCAGCCAACTGCATCTGTGACATCCTGGTGGGACATCTGTTCCGATTATCACGGTACCTGAAAGGCTGCAGCCTCACACACATTCTGCCTCACAGAGTAAAGACAGAATTATTTAAACAGGCATCTGCTGCCATCCCAAAATTCCTGGAATACTGTAAGCAGTTTAATCCTGTGTGCACACTCTAATGTGCCCAAATCCACTGGTAGGGGGGCCCAAAAGAAGGGAGAAGCAGAGTTTGTGCCAGCAGCAAAAGAAATGCTTCTTCCTGATTTGTTTTCCATTTGCCCTTTAAAAATTATGAGCCACAACCTGCATTCATCATAAAAATAATGCTTAACAGGCAACTTATTTAAAAGCAGACTAAATTTAGCTTTTCAAAACCACCAAGCCAACCAAGTTTGCCCCACTGCAAGAGGCAAGTACAAGCTGGCACCGAGTTTTAGTCCAAGATTCCGTGGCTGTAATAAAATATGGACACAAAAGCTGTAATAAAGCTCCTGGAAGCACAGCCAAAGCAGAGATACTCACTCCTGCGTTTTCCAAGGGATCTTATTAAGAGTAAAAACTGACCTGACTTTTAATTGCTACAGGTATCCTGGCACACCCTGGCTGGGCAAGCAAAGCCAAGATTTGGCAGCTGCGTGGGGGGGAACGTTTTTGGACTGGCAGCAACCTAGGGTGTGAGAAATGACACAGTTTTGTGTCTTCTGCGGGCAAAAAGATGCTGCCAGTGCTGCAAGAGGCACGTCCCCTTCCCTCTGCATCTTGTGGAGATGTTGGTTCAGCTTTTTTCATGCACACAAGGCTGGGGGAAAAGCCTTTTTTTTCTTGGCTGGCAACAAAATGCAGGGCTGTTCTGCTCCCCACTTCTCCCTACACCTCCTAAAATCGAATGAGGGTATCACAGCTTATTTATTGAAGTCAAAACGAGCATTTGGAAATCCGCTGGCAGCTTCAAAGTTCAAGTGAATACCTCACCAGTGCCAGCAGGTGAGCACATCTCTCAGAGTTAGTGCTTGGTGTCATCTGGAAGCACTGATTTACCACTTGATTCAGCTTGTGAAGGTCATCTTA
This sequence comes from Sinosuthora webbiana, assembly GCA_013397395.1. Lineage (NCBI taxonomy): Eukaryota > Metazoa > Chordata > Aves > Passeriformes > Sylviidae > Sinosuthora > Sinosuthora webbiana. The sequence continues at coordinate 68,519 of VXBN01002707.1, read as the reverse complement.
GAGCTAAGAGAGCAACGTTTAAGCTTTTTAAATATATCCTTAAATCCCGAGACGGAGCTGCAGGGTGAATGAATAAACAGCGTGCCCAGACAGCACGCAAGTCCCAACACCAACATTTTACAAACTGGCAAAAAAAAAAAAAAAATAAAACAATAAAAAAAAAAATCCAAGCCATGAGTCAGGTGCCAATGAAACCAGCAGGGCTCCAAAGTCTGATGTGGAGCTGGGAGATTCCTGTTACTTTCACAGGGGAACAATAAATGCAGGCAGACACAAACAGAGCCAAAGCCCTGGGTCTGCTCCAGGTAACCCAAGCTCTGCACCAGCGAGAACACCAAGGCTGCAATTCCTCCCTGACAGCTCTATCAGTCACCAAACCCAAAGGGCTTTTTGGGGGAAAACAAGGTAATCCACTCTCACTGGAGATGCACAGCTCAAGGCTGAGGAGGGGGATGAGGCAGGAGGAGAGATTATGAAATGGGAGCAGCAACCTGTGCAGGGAGAGCAGAGGAACACAGCGCAGGGAGAGATCCTTCAGATGGAGTCAGAACAACAACAACAAAAAAAAACCAAAAAACCCACACTAAACCTAAAAAGATTAACAGCAAATGAGATTGAGAATGAATTGTCTTTGCTCTAAATCGATCCCATCAAACTACCCGTTCCTAACTGGAAACCCACCCCACCTGAAACAGTTTCAGTTGTCTCATTCCATAGTAAATTCCACCCGAAATTAAAGCAACGGGAAGTGTCAAAACTCCATTCACATCACCACTTATCTCCTCGTCGGAAGCGTTCAGAAAACACAGCGTCAATCAGAATAACTCAGACAGGAGTTAACAACAGCCACGGATTTATAGATACGCCCTATCAGGTCTCTGAAGTTAGAACAGAACCTCTCTACTGAAATCGTGCTGGAAACAAAACACTAAGAGGGTTTCAGCTGCGTCTGAACGAGGCTGAAATTTGGAATCTCTGAGACACAAGCTCGTCATTCAAAGGTTTTAGGAGAAACATTGAAGCAGAAAATGAAAGTGAAAGCGTAATGAAGCCATCACATACATTCATTTTTCCAGAGACAAGCGGCAGCAAGATAAAGCACGGAGTGCGTGTGAGACAACTAATATGCATCGATAAATGCGTGTTCAAAGAGATGGGTGAGAAAATCTCCACTCTCATCTTTACAAGGGAGGGGGAAAACACAAGAGGGGAACCAAGCTGCTGCTCAGCGTTAAAACTCACAGCCTACCGCTTCAGGGCATTACACCTGTATAGGGGAAAATCTGAGTTAAAAGAGGGATTTATTTTAATTATTGGGGGTTTTTTAACAAGCCAGCTGGTGAGGTGTTTTGTGCTTGCTTCTATGACTGAATTCCCAGTTCTTCCTTTACATTCAGGACAAGTAAAGATTTAGCCCAGATGACCTCCTAAAGTTCTTTCCCAATTTTAATTACTGTATCATTAAAAATACTTACAGGAGTAAATATCAGGTCTCCCCACAGCCTGCCCCGATTTTCTACAGTTTATAGAAGTGGCATAACAAAGGTATAATACAAAAGGTAAAATACATCACCAGACGGCTTTTTTACCTTCAGAACAGCGTCTTTCAGCCCTGCCAAGCTTTTATATTCATGTGTGCAAATAAAAACAGATCTCAAGGGAGAATAAGGAGCACCCAGCAATCCAGAAAACATCCGAAGTTATTAAAAAGTAACTCAGAAATAACGCATCAATGGCCAAACTCGCTGCTAGCGGCTTTGGGCCCATCATGCAGGCAAAAGCGTGATTTAAAAGCCCCCAGCACAGCCTTACCTGGCTCCCTGTTGATCTCTATCTCGAAGAAGCACTGGGGCCGGTCCTGCACCCCCATGGCCGCCCCTCGGCCTCGCCACCTGGACACAAAGCAGAGAAGGAGCCCCCGCGGTCCCTCCCTCCGTCCCTCCCTCCTCACCCGGGGGTTCAATTACAGCGGGGCGGCTCCGCCTCAGCCCCGACCCCGCCGCCGGGGGAAACTCGCTCTGAGGGGAAGCGGTTCCTGCCGCCGACACGCAAGCCGGGCTCGGCGCCGTCAGCGCGGCCCATCCCCTCCTCCTTCCAGCCGCTGCCCGTCCCTCCCCGTGGCTCCCCTTCCCCCGGGGGCTCCGTTCCCCCGGGCTTTTACCTGGCGGCTCCAGCGCTTTGTCCCCTCACGGCGCGCCCCCCTCAGCCCCCGCTGCNCCCGCCGCGCTTTCCCGCCCTCTGCGTGAGGGGCCGGGGGGGGGGGGCGGTGCCGTGAGGGGACGCGTGATCCGCCTCCCCCGTGCCGCGTTTAAAATGATGAATGTTTAAGTAATGATAATAATACCAGTGTGAAAAATAAATCCAACTCCTAAGTGATACTTTGCCGGGATGGGAGGGGGGCGGGAAAGGGCGTGGCGCCATGAGGGGAAGGGGGCTCCCCTCGCTCCTAGACATGGCGTGACCGAGTTTCCCCCTTGCAGCGTTTAAAACGATGAATGTTAAAAAAAAAAAGAAAAAGAAAAAAGAAATTCCAACTCTTAACTCATGCTTTCCCCCTTTGGGAAGTGTAATTGCCTGTAAGTGGTAGGCTGTGAGTTTTAATCCTGGAAATAGCGTCTCGATTCCCTCTGGTGTTTTCCCCTCAATGTAAAAATGGGAGTGGAAATTTGCTTGCTCACCTCTTTGAACGCGGCTCGGGGAGGAGGAAGGGGCTTTCCAAAATACATAACGAGAATAAATAGCATCATAAATAACCTTTGCAGAATAAATACAATGAATAAATAACAGAATAAATAACCTTTACAGAATAAATAGCCTCCATGGTGAGGGTGTCCCCACTGCCCTGACCCCTCACCTTTATGGCCATGATGAGGGACCAGTCCCAGTTCCTTCACCCTTTCAATTTGACGTGTCTTAAGACAACTCTCCATGAAAGAAAAAATATTTTTGCGAGTGTAAATAACCCCTCAGACAATGGATAGAAAATGTTTGCTGCAGTGCATTCCTTATTCCCCCTCAGGATCATCCAGCCTCTTGCTCAGTCTCAGCATTGCCGTGTCTTAGAAACTCAAAAAAAATTTAAACCAAATACATTTTAATGATTGCAGCAAGCCATAGGTTATTTATTCCGCGTTGGTCATGTTGGAGGCCACGCTGGAGTGTGGAAGTGGTAATGAGAAATTGAAGCGTCAAACTGCTTAGGAAGGAGTATTAAAACTGTAAATCCTCAGCCTAACACACCCTTCAGGCCAAATCACTTCGCACCAAGGATATCCAGAAGCTTAAAACAGTTTGTTTTATTAATTTAATTTACATAAATACTCTTGTAACAGTACCTTTAGTAATTCCAGAAAGAAGTTTTTTTTCTTTCTAAGTCGGAAGGACACTTAGTCCTCAGCGCTCAAAAAAAGCAAATTATTTCCAATGTTTCCCAAAAGTTGTACAAACCAGAACTCTGCAGTAATTTCACCTGGCAGCAGTATCTGCAATTATGTCCTCGTCTGAGGAGAAATTCAGAGGTTTTAGATGAAAAAAAAAAAACACCCTGCTGAGAATAAAGTAGCAATGCTGAAATCACAGGATGTTTTAGTAGCTGGGAATGCAGCAAAGTGAGATTGCTTTAGATGTAATTTATCTATAGTTTAATGGTTGCTGTCACGATAGTGTTTGAGGATCTCTTGAAGTTTTAACAGCCAGATTCTGTCATTCTTTATTAGATCTAATAATACATGATTGTGCAAGTGGTCCCTCAGGAATCCTGTCACTGGAGTTGTCACACTGGTTTGCTGGTCCTTGGGGGTATACTTACAGGCTAAGCTGTCAAAAAATGTGAAAAAAAAAAAAATGTAGCAAGTCTCATCCTCAATTATTTGGCTGTGAAACGCTCTTGTAAAGTAGAAGGGTGTTATTTGTCTCACTTTTCCATGGTAGCTGAGAAACAAAGCTACTGAGAGGTTGAGTTGCAGGAGGTCTGCAGGAATTTCTTGTCGGAATTAAAATTTGAAAGCACATCTCCTTGATTTCCTTAATCTTCAAATAGATTATTAATTCCCTTTCACCTGCAGTTTCTTGCTTTTCTGTCCTCAGAACATGAACTTGCTGGAGGCAGATGAGCAAATAAATAAGCAGAAAGTCTCAAAAAAGACATGGAAATGTGCTGCTTGCTCTTGATGAAAATAGCAAAGATTGTGAGCAATAAAAAAAAAAAAAAAAATTTAGAAAAAAAAAAAAAAAAAAAAAAAAAAAAAAAAAAAAAAAAAAAAAAGTTGATTTCAAGCCCTGATTATTTTAATAAAGAAGCAAATTGGAAAGAAGTTCTGATCGCTTGGGAGATAAGCTCTTAAGATTATGTCTAGGACTAGAGCTGATAAATATGCAGCTCGGTGGAAAAAAAAAAAAAAAGATACCCAAAAGAAGAGTTTCTGAAGCACATCTGAAGCCGGTCTTTTGAAAGATGAAACACTCAGTTACAAATGAAGATTTTTTTTTTTCCCCTCATGTTCCTCTCTGGGAGCTGCTGCAGATGCTGCTCTGGTCATATCCTGTGTCCATTGAAAGCAGTGACAAAGTCCCCTTTGATGGCAGTGGCTCTGGGTGTAGGCTGTGTGAGGGTGATCACACTCAGCACAGTTATGAATAATTGCTTCTGTATCAGCCTAGTTTTTGAAAAGCCATACATTTGTGAAACGCCCTCCTTTTATAAGGCTAAAATTTTCCTGGTTATTTTGCAGTCCAAGATCCGCGGATCCAACTTTATCCCACCTCCAATCGACTTTAGAGATTTCTTGGTGGTACAGTTCGTGCCTTAGAATGCACGTTGACAAAACTTGGCTGGAAGCTGCATTCTTTCCTGAGACAGAGCCCTCTTGGTCTGGGAGGCTGAAAAGTAGGAGGCTGCAAAGCTCCAGAGCCTGCGGGTATTTGGGGTAAAACTGCTTGAACTGGGGCACAGACTAATTTCTAAAGAGTCTTTGATTGCCTTAATAACTATTAGTCTCCATGTGGCCATGAAAGCTTGAACTAAGCAGCTTTTGTTCAGGTATTTGTAGAGGCTTTTCCTTATCTATTTTGCAAATTCCACGCGTGGAACCTGAGACTGCAATGGGAAATGAATTATTTTTCCGAGAAAAAAATTGTTGGTGGAGGGCGTAGTGCCTGAAAAACCTCTGCTCTGCTCCTTGGTCCTGAGTATTTTCCTATCTAGTTTGTTACTCAAGGAGAAGGAATTTCCAACAAAGCTTTTCTTTATCTGGGTCATTTGGGTTCGGGGGCTGGTGCTCAGAATACTTTGGTGAGACAAATTCACGGCTGCTTGTTCAAAAATCTCACTCTTCACTGTTCCATGCAGATTCTGCTCCAGGAGGGATGCAAAGTGTTGATACCAGGAGAAGAACTGACAGAGAGCTCTTCACGGGGGTCACTGAGGTTTTGAGCGTCGAAAGATAAAAAAAGAGCCCGAAAATTCTACATTTAAATTTAAAAAAAAAAACGTTACTGAAGAACAGACAAGCACCTGGAGTGTTTCCTTCAGTCAGTCAGTCATGCAAAGCCATTTCTTTGGTATTTGTTATGAAAAATAAATATTGCAATCCAGAATAACTGAAAAGGGACTTTAATTATGCCAAGCCTCAGTGCTGAGCACACACGAAATTAAAAGTGAAAGCCTGATAGGCAGTTTATCTGTTGAACAAATGGGAACAGCGAAAAGGGGCTTCATTAAAAAATCCCCAGGTCAGCATTTGAGTTTAGAGAGCTAAAGGGGAGAAAATAGCACATCTCATGCAAAACTTTCATCCCAGGATTTTTTTCTGGGAAGGAGCATTGATGTGGGGATACCCTTGGACAAGGTACAGGGGTATCTGTAACCTCAAACATCCAAACTCTGCCTGTGGTTCTTTTCACTCAGGCTTCCCTTTCCCCTGGGATTTCCTGTGAACCCACTTAATACCTGAACCACTAACACACTTCCTGAAGGATTACTGAGCATCCCCCCATCCTGCCCTGAAGCTTTAGGAGTGTTTCCATCCCTGGCATGAGTAGGTGGCCCCATCTGCTATCCAGGCAGTAAACAGAATTTGTTAATGACTGCCCCAGCGTGATAGAAATATCAGCAACTCATTAATCCATTATGTGTGAATTGCTTAATGGGGCAGGGAATATTCCTGGGCTCGTGGCTTCTTCAGGCCTTGAAATCCACATTTCATCTGAGCTGCTGCAGGATAATCCCTACCTCCACAACCTTCCTGTCTACCTACATGTTTGTTTGCTACCCTGCCTGCATTAGTATGAGTCCTCCCCAAATAATTTTACAAAAATTTCTCCATTTTTAAAATATTCTACTCTGTGTAGATAAAGGGGTTGATGATTTTACATTTCCTTAACTAAGAAATGCCTGGTGTGTGGGTCGGTGTCTTGTGAATGTCTCAAGATCACACTTGGCCTGATCCCAACCCTGAAGTGATTAATTATTTTTTTCATTTACTTCAGGGTGTTATAATTCAGAACTATGAAAAAAATACCCCACCCTGATGTCTTGCTAGCACTCAAAACTATTCTTTATGCAAAGGCAGAAGCGTATTACCTCATATCAGACGCGATTTACCCACTCAGTGACTCTCAAACTAGGTCAAAACAAGAGGTTCGTTCGTTTCCACAGCGTGTAATTAACCAGTGAAACCTGGTGCCGCGGGAGCTTGCGGAGGTTAATGATACCTCGTCTGGTTCTGCATGCGGAGTCTTGCGTGGAAAGCCAGTAAGTGGGACACGCTACAGAACAGCAGCACAAGGGAGTTTTTACCCTTTCCAATAAAATTAGACTGTTTGTGTTACCGTGTTCTTGCCACCTCCCATCTGTCTCCCTGCGCCTCTTGTCTCTCGTATTAAATCCTGAGCTCTCGGAGGGGGTGACAACGGAGAGCTTTTGGTAGGGACTTTGACAACCTCTATCGGTCTGCTGTCGGGAAAAGGGATAAGGCAATTTTGCCTAAAAGCATGCTCTTGTTCAGAAGTGACACCGAGGCAGAGATTAGAAATAAAAAATGGTACTGAGCAAGTAGAAAAGGAAAATTCATGTGTATTGCTGGAGGCAGCTACACAAGCCTGTAAGAGGCTTGGTGTGAAGTGTAATATCCCCAGGATCTCTCCAATTCAAACTAATATTTAATTAATAGCTTTTTGAGGGGAACATGGCACGTTGATTCCTCTCCCCTAGATTTTTCCCTTTCTTTTTTTTTTTTTTTCTCCCCTAAAGTTTAATTTACCTTTTTGCCTTTGCATTATTAAAGACGTGTAAACCCAGCTCGATATTCTCACCCAGCACCGTCTGAGAACACTCTGTTATGCAGCTTGAAACGCTTGAATCTGAGTCAGCTCAGGTGCTTCAGAGCTTGTTAGCTTTAGCTCAGACAGCTTCTGCAGCCCGGTGCCAGCGCCGGCTCGCAGGAGGGATTGTTAATTAGCCGAGATGCAAATGTACGGAGAGATTCGGGGCCCTGCCTGTGCCGGGGACCATCAAAGCAGCTCTGCAGAGCGGCAGAGATCCATCACTTCGCTGTGCTGAGCCAGAAGTGACTTCACGTAGCACCGGTGGGACACCTTGTCACTGCTGTCCCAAACTTCCTGCTCCAGGGGTGTGACATGTGGCACGGAGAGGTTGGAGCTGGCTCGGAGCGGAACCAGCTGAGCTCTGCATCGCGCCGAGACCCAAATTGGCCCCGGAACAAGTGCAGCTCCATTTGTATGCACTGGTGATCCTGAACCATTAAATCGTATGGAAACCACGCTGACTCCACACAAAGCCGTCTCGGGGATGGATAAATCCGTACAGCTGCCAGTGCTTTAAAAATAAAGAATTCAAGGCGCAGCGCGAAGGGAACTGGGTGAAATGTAGTGGCCCCTGTGAGCTGGGAGGTCAAACTAATTGATACAGTGCTTTGTTCTGCTGTTAAAGTGGTGAGTTTGCAGCTGAGGCTCCAGAGCAGAGTGATAATAACAGCAAGAGCAGTGCCAGTAAGGAAAAGCCGAGAAGTTGGCAGAGCCACGGCTGCAGTGAGCTGGGGAATTCACAGAGGATCTGAGTAGGCAAAAGGGAACAGCTCCCTGCTCTCGAAGCCGAGGAATGAACAGAATCCTGGTAACGAATGAGGGCACCGAAAAAATTCAGGTCAGCAGGTCAAGGGAGGTGATTCTCTACTCTGTCCTCCTGAGACCCCACCTGGGAGTGCGCTGTCCAGCTCTGGAGTCCTCAGCACATGACAGACCTGGATCTGTTGAAGCTAGTCCAGAGGAGGCCACAGAGATGTCCAAGGGTTGGAACCCCTCTTCTCTGGAGCCAGGCTGGGAGAGCTGGGGTGTTCACCTGGAGAAGAAAAAGCTCTGGGTTGACCTCAGAGCCCCTTTCAGTGCCTAAAGGGGCTCCAGGAGAGCTGGAGAGGGAATTTAGAGAAGGGCCTAGAGTGACAGCAGTAGGGGGAATGGCTTCAAACTGAGAGAGGGTAGGGTTAGGTGGGATATTTGGAAGAAATTCTTCCCTGTGAGGGTGGTGAGACCCTGGCACAGGGTGCCCAGAGCAGCTGTGGCTGCCCCTGGATCCCTGGAAGTGTCCAAGGCCAGGTTGGATGAAGCTTGGAGCAACCTGGGATAGTGGAAGGTGTCCCTGCCCATGGCAGGGGGGTTGGAACATGATGATCTTTCAGGTCCCTTCCTTCCCAAATAATTCTGTGATTCTATGACCCTGTGAAATTCTGGCTTGTGGGTACAGGCAGGATGGATTCCTGCCGGGAGTTCCGGCAAAGAAGTGGGCGGTTTCTATCGGAGGAATGAAGGATTGCCAGAAGTCCTCGACTGGCACAGTGCCTTTAGAGAACAGCAGTAATAAAACACTCAGTGCCTCCTGGTAGCAGTGCTGGTAATACCCATCCAGATGAATATTGATGTTGATATAAATAAAGCTCTAAGCAATTACAATCAGCTAAGGTTAGGATGATATTATTTTTCCGGACTGAACAATTAAGTGCAGTGTGTGCACTTACGGATAGAGCAGGTTGGGAGAAGGGAAGGATTTATATTGTCTTCTGAAACACTCACCACTGGCCACTGTCAGAGACAGGAAACTGTATTGATCTGTTTGGGAATGACAATTTCTCTTTCCTGCAGCAGCAAAATATCTGTGCTGGGAGTTCAGTGTCTCACTTAATTTGATACTGAAAGATAACTTGGTGGACAGAGATATATAAAACTCTGGCATGATGTAGTGAAAATCTTATTTATGCCTCTGCATAGGAAGAGTTTGCCTTATGATGAGACAGGAGCATAAAGTAGAACCTGAATTTAAACCTGTCGATAAAATGCGAATCAGGAAGCAGCCAACATCCATCCTGCTTCCTTCCAGTGCATGCCAAAACTTCCCTTCCAGTGTGAGAAATTAGGATTGGCCATGTGAGAAACCACACAGAGATTTCAAACATTATAGAATAGTTTGTGTTGGAAGAGACATTTTAAAGATCATCTTGTTGCAGGTGTCGTATAGGTGAGGTATCCTGTACCTGCAGCTTGGAAATCTTGATCAAATCATGTGTTCTTGTCAGCCTAAGCCAGATAAATGTTGCTTTTCTGATGGAGGATTATGGATCAGCTGGGAAATCATTTCTGTTACATTCTGCATCGCCCTATTAGATTTAGTCCTGGAGCTCAAATCTGCCAAATGTTTGTCCAGGGGATCTGCCTGGCCTTTGGGAGAGTAATAATGAATAACTAAGCCTTTTACCATCACAATAATAATGAAGTTTTAATGGTGAATTAAGGAACAGAATGAGGGAAAATCCAGGCATGAAGCTGTTGCTGCCAGTTGGTGTCTAACTAGACAGTCAGACGTGGAAGTGTTAATAGATGTGGGCAAAAGCAGGAGTGATAAAATCACATCATGTCTGTAAACATAAATCAGGATCAATACAAGAGTGGCTGCACAGATTCAGCCTCAGATTCTGAGGCAAGGAACTGCTGTAAACCTACACAGAGGTTTGTATATAAACCCCATGGAACTGGGGCTGTTTAGCCCAGAGAAAAGGAGGCTCAGAGGGGACTTTGGATCCCTACAGTTCCCTGACGGGAGGGTGCAGCCAGCTGGGGGTTGGTCCCTTCTCCCAGGGAACAGCGACAGAACAAGAGGAAATGGTCTCAAGTTGCACCAGGGGAAGTTTAGATTGGCTACTAGGGAAGATTTCTTCATGGAAAGGGTGGTCAGGCATTGAACATGAACAGGATGCCCAGGGAACTGCAGGAAGGAATTCCTGGAAGGATTTAACAGATGTGTAGATGTAGCATTTAAAGACATGGTTTAGTGGTGACCTTGGCAGTGTTAATGGTCAATTTTGATTTTAGAAGACCTTAGCAACCTGAACAATTCTATGTTTCCATTCTATGACCCTTTATGCTTTTAGATCCTGGCTACACTAGAAAATGTTTCTTCCACATTCTGTAAAGTGCTGGCCACTTCAGTGCTACTGACCAACATCTGCAGAGCTGACCAAACTGAAACCCACAGAATAGGAAAAGGTTTTGAGTATAATTTCTGACCCAAAAACTGGATGCACCTGAGTCTAGTTAGAACATACCAGCCAAGAAAAAATAATTGGAAAACTTCCTTAAAGGGTATTTAATCACATCTCCATGGCCACGTTTTCTCCTGCATCCCTGCTGGCACTGACAAGTAAGGTGTGGCTGAAACAAATTGTCCTGGTGCTATAAATGGGATTAATGTGTCCTTTAATTCTGAGGTGAAAACAATTCATTTCTTGAAGCAAAACTGTGTCTCTGCCTTAATTTTCTTCCTATTTTCCTGCCAGAGCACCACATCAATCATTTTCCTTCTCTCGAGTCAACCTCAGCCACTGACTTGTCTCAAACAATTGTGGGATGAACCTGCTGTCAGAACCACCTTCTGCTGCTTGGCCTGACAGAGCTGCCACTGACCTCTGGCAGGAACTCGCTCACACCCTCTCTACACCTTTTATTTGCTGTTCTACTTACAGGGAAATGAAGGGGAAAGCCATAAAAATAACGAGCATGTAAACAACTCTGCCGGGGAGCAAACAGCTCCGAGGAAGAGCCGTGAAAAATCACACAGAGCAGAGAAAGTCTCCGGAGATAAATGGGACTATTTAGGCCAGCCAGACAGTAATTGCAGCGTTTGCAGAAGTCAGCATGAATATGCCACATTATTCCCGGGAAACATCATGTTTGAGGGACACAGCTCATTTTCTGTTCCTGGGGCTGGTGATTTTCTTTTGGTTTGTTCTCTCCCTAATGGAGCAGACTTTGCGAATAATTTTCCCGGTGCTTTGGTCTCTGCCTTGCAGTTTTATGGGCTGTTACCGGCACTGGCGGTATCTGGTGTGTGAAAACTGAGACAAGTTAATTTGGATTAGATGTAACTGGAATGCTGTAGTGCCACGGTTGGATGAGCTTCGTCCTAGAAGGGAGGTTTCTGGGAGAAACAATATCTGTGAGCAGAGGCATCATTTGCTGAGAGCAGTGAAATATGGTCTCTTCGGAGGAAAACTGAGAAAACAACATCGAAACCACTTGCAAGCCTGAGCCTGAATCCCTGACTTCTGGGATTTGTGTGAATGTGAGCACGTTGTCGTTTTCTACATCCTTCCCTTCTTAATACCCACCAAATATTTGGTCTGCAGGATGCAAGGGATGTGTGGGCATTGCTCAGGGAGCGGCTCTCTGGATCAGGCTGCAGTGAGGTCTTGAAGGATGTGGGAGCAAGATGGGAAAGTTTCTGTGAGGGTGGGGAGGCCCTGGCAGAGGTTGTCCGTGGAAGCTGTGGCTGCTGCGTCCATGGAAGTGTCCAAAGCCAGGTTGGATGGGGCTTGGAGCAGCCTGGGATAGTGGAAGGTGTCCCTGCCCATGGCAGTTTCTGTAGTATCTGGATACATCACCTCCAGATGCTCATCCCCCGAGCCCAACCCCAAAGGACCATAAATCCAGCTTAAAGCCTGTATGATTTTTAAAGCAAAGACAGCTGGGGTGCTTTTTAAAAAATGCTTTCAGGGATTCATATTTTTGCTCTACTCTGCCATTATGATATCTACAAAGTACCTTTGCTCTAGCTGGGATTTTCCTTTGTTTCCCATTATCCCAGAAGTCTGAACTTTAAAACCTCATATTTTAACATTGTAGCAAAACACTTCCCTGGAACTGTTCAGGAAATGGGTGGATGTGGCACTTGGGGTTTGGTGGTGAATGTGGCAGTGCTCGGTTAATGGTCGGGCTTGATAATCTTAGAGATCTTTTCCAATCGAAATGATTCCGTGAATCCATGAGACATCTCAAAGGTTGCATCCCTGTGGACAGGGACATGAAGGAGGGGAGGGAGCAGCAGCACCACTGTTAGTCTCTCTTTGGATGAGCAGGGTGTGCTACACCAGTAGTGTCACTCACTGCAGGTCCCACAGTTCCTCCTCCTGTGTTAATCCTGTCCCCAGGATTCATTAAACACAACAGCATTTTAGAGGGGCTCTGAGCTCTGGTGCTCCTGGCTGCTGCTGCTGCCACACCTTAATTCCCCCTCTAATTATCCCTGGCCACTTTTGATAAGCATTTTTTTTATTTTTTTTAATTTGCAGCTCTCCATTGCTGTACATTCAGCATGAAGGTGCTCCAGCAGGGTGTGTTTGGGGGCTGGATGATGCTGTTACTCTCAATCACTAATTCTAAAAATCCCCAGGAGGAAAAAAGCTTCTTTGAACATTATAAAACTGCATATTTGCCTACTGCTAATTAGTCAAATATAACCTGCAGTCTGAATCTTCTTGGAGACTGGGGAGAATAAAAATACCCTGAGAGCAGGTGGGGAAGGGTTAACAAAAGAAACTCGGGCTGTGAAATTGAAATATTCCTTCTGGCTCAGAGAAAGGAAGAGCACTCATCAAGCACAGAGACTCTTTATCTGGTGTCTGACAGTGCCACAGGGGACAGCGAGATGCTGCAAACCAAGGTCGTTCCTGCCTCTTTGAAGTGATGCATTCCTACATGCTGGCACGGAGGGAAAAGCTGGACCTCCAGCTCAGCCAGGCTGATCAGTGACACAGGTCAGGCAAGGAAAAAAAACAAAGCTGGAAAAGGCAGAAGTATCAGCACCCAAACCCTCAGATACTGAGAGCTAAAAGGGATGAGGAAATTGTCCCATCTGACCTCATTTGGGACTGGATTTTTACCCAGGTATTTCTCCAAATAGTCTGTAACTTGTCATGTAAGAGGGGGAAGTAAAAGTCAGCAACCTGTGGCTGGCAAGTACACTGAAATTTTCCCTTTTTGGGTTGGGAATCAGAGGAGAAAATGAGACAGTTTTTAGGATCAAATCTTACAAAGAATTCAGTACATATCCACCCCAAGGACTACATGGACACCTCCAAACCAGTGAAGATGGTCAGACACTGGTATGGACACTTGTCTGTGGCTGTACTGTGCAGTTGTTGGCATCACTTTGGGATGCTGTTGGCATCTCCTGACTGACTCAGGCTTGGTCTGAGAGAGCCATGGACCAGCAGAAGGAAGGAGCCAGCCTGCCCTGAGGGGAGACAGGAGCTCAGTTCAGCTGCATCAACAGGAGCCCTGCTCTCAGGTCAGAGGATGAACCCTGACCTTTATTTACAGGTAGAGATACAGTCAATTAGCTTATTTGTGGGGCAGAAAAATGCCTGAGCTTTTAAACCATGTCCTGTCAGTGTTTTCAGCTGCCACAGCAACTCCTGAGGAGGAGGAGGAGCAGCAATGATGGAAGAACTGTTGTAATATTTATTCTGAATGACCTGTTAGTTCCCAAGAAATGCCATAGCTCTCCAGTATGAGGCAGTTGACAATTTTTAAAGCCTGAAGATGATGTGAATTACAGGGGGAAAGGGAACAGAGAGAGGGAAGCTCTGTTTTAAGGAGCACAAAGCTGCAAACAGCTCCCTCACAGTCCCAGTCAGCTGAAGAAGCTCCTGGCCTGTGTCTGCTCTTAAATGTTAATGCAGCGTGACAAGAGGATGTACAGGGAGAGAGGAGACTTCATCGGGGCCTTGCATGCACCACTGAGCTCGACAGCCTCCTCTCTTCCCTGGAATTGTGGCTGCCTGTGCTGGGGGGAGCTCTGAGAAGGTTCAGCCATGGCCTTGGGTCCTTCTGCTGTGCTGTGGCTGTGTGGGAGAACCTGTTTGGGGTCTCCTTCTGGTATTTCAGGAGCTGCACTGAAGCTCATCCCCTTGCCTGAGGTCTCTCTGTGCCCTGCCTTGTGCCTTGCTGATCCTGACCTGTTCCTGGCTCCCTGGACCTGCCTTGATGCTTTGGATTTGTCTGGCATCTGCTGGACTCTTGGCCACTCTCAGTGGACCTGCTGTGCCCTCCTTGCCCAGGTGCTGTGGGACCAAGCCCAGACTGGGAGGCTCTCATGGGTTATCACCTGCATTTCCATTCCCCTCCAGGTCACTGTAGCACCTGAGTGCTCCGACTCTGCCCTGCCCTGTCCTGCACTCTCAGGATTAGGTCTCTGCCTTGGACACAGGATTCTCCTCCTCATTCTCAGCCACAGTCTCACATAAATTGAGTGCCAACATTTTTCATAGACTCATAGAGTGGCCTGGGCTGGAAGGGATCATCCAGTTCCACCCCCCTGCCCTGGGCAGGGACACGTTCCACTGTCCCAGGTTGCTCCAAGTCCTGGTCCAGCCTGGCCTTGGACACTTCCAGGGATCCAGGGGCAGCCACAGCTTCTCTGGGCACGCTGTGCCAGGGCCCCAGCACCCTCAGAGCCAAGAGTTCCTTCCCAATATCCCATCTAACCCTGCCCACTGGCAGTGGGAAGCCCCCTTGTCCTGTCACTCCAGGGTCTTGTCCCAAGTCCCTCTCCAGCTCTCCTGGAGCCCCTTTAGCCACTGGAAATTGCTCTAAGTTCGCCCTGGAGCCTTCTGTTCTCCAAGTCTCTCAGGCTGGCTCCAGAGCAGAAGTGCACCAGCCCTTAGAACATCTTTGTGGCCTTTTGAGAGGGGACAGCAGGGGACAGAAGCCCTGACACTTCACTGAAGGGGACAGAAGCCCTGCCACATCACTGCCCTGCTGTCTACCTTGCTGGTGTGATCCCACCACAGGCAGTGCCTGTTGGGTGCATCTACACAGCTTTGCACCCCAAACTGGTGGCCCCTGGACACCCTGAGGTGAATCTGGCCTCTGAGGGACAATGTCTGTGCACCAAGCACTGCACACCTGCTTCTCCAAAGCCGGACCTTGGTAAGGTGTGGGGACAAACAGTGATGGCAGAGGAGGTGGCTGTCACAGCCCTGAGTGCACCGACAGGTTCTGCAGCCTCTTCCCTGCCCCTCCCAGAGCTTTAGCTGCAGGTGCTCGGGGTCAGCCCTGGTGCAGGGCAGCTGTAAAGCCGGATCAGGCTGCTGTGGAAACATGGAAACATGAGAATTCCTGCTTGGAGTTTTTGCCCACGAACCTGCAACCCTGACCTTGGGAGCTCTGTTTTGCCCCTGGTCATTTCCTGAGCTGGGGCTGAACTGCCCTGCCTTGCCAAGCAGTTCTTCCTGGCAGAGGAAACTAGGAAGTAATAGAATAAAATCAAAGCTTATTCCCATTCTGTTCACTTAAGTATTATAATGGTGGGATTCTTTGCCAGTGTAAATGTGTAATTGATTATTAATTCACTTTTCCAGAGGCATCGTGCCCTCTAGTCCCGTTTCACATGGACTGCAAATGGACACAGAATGAAACCTCGGTGATGGGGCCGCATTTAGCAGACGGCAAGCACATCTGGCTTATTGCTTATGCTGTTCAGGCTTTTAAAAGTCAAAGTACTCGGGGCTCCCTGCTGATAAAAATATTCCGAGCTGCTGCTTGACTCCGGGGTGAACGTAACGTGAAACCTCCTCAAAGCTTAAAACACTCTCACCTCCTCCTGAACTGCTCCTTTGGTTGCACCGCCTGCCCCGGGGCTCCGAGCACGGAGCTGACAGAGCTCACAGGGAGAGGAGTAGGTGCATCTCCTCTTTTTTTCTGGCTCTGCTCTCTGATCTGCCTCGCAGCTGCCCTCACCAAAACCGTCGTAGCAGAGCGGGACAGGGATGAGCAGCAGGGCGTCAGAAGACTTCAAGCCGGTTGTGTCAGTTCTACCTCCTGTAAAACCTGGGCAGAAAGTGAAAAGACTGCTGAGAGCTGCCTGGAGGATCCGGCTGCTTTCTTTGTCCTCGGAATGGGAACCGGGGAGTGGAAGAGGAAGCCCAGAGGCTCCGGGGTTTGCTCAGCGCTTATGGGACAGTGACAGCAAGGAGCAATGGAAATTATCTGTGTGTAAGCCATGATAACATGGCAAAGACATGGGTAAATTCATAATTTAAAAAACAAAACAAAACAAACAACATAGAAAAGGAGGTCAGCGTGGATTTGCATATTTCAATATTAATACAGGGGAAGAAGAGACGTTTCTTCATGCCGTGAGCAGCTGAGCCTTAGAACTCCTTGCCAGAGGTTGTGGATGGAGAAAGCTTTCCTGGCTTAAAAAGGAAATTAAGACAGGACTTTAGAGAGACCTGCTGAGGATTACCAAGCAGAAAAACCACATAAGGTTCACAGAATTCTCTGGGATGAAAGCAGTTGGAAGCTCTAGTTCATGTGGGAAACATCACTTACCCTTTCTTTGACATGTGCTTCTAGATACTTTTGAAAACTACTTGCACATTCCATCTGAGTTAGTATCCCTGTCCCTTTGCCCTTGTGATAGTATTTATATATTACCAAGAAACTATTAGCATTAGTATGAAAAAGCAGAATAATTATTCAACAATTCTTCCCATATTAAAACAAACTCTATCCTGAGCACATTTAACCAAGCCAAAATGACATTTCTTAAAGGCATGGATGCATTCAGTTCAGGGAGAGCAGTCAAGACAAATAAACCTCCCATGTGCTCATCAAATGCTCGCAAGATTGAGGATTTGGTTTACAAATTATGACACGTTCTTCTGCAATAATGTACAGCAAATAGAAGGATTTACCTCCTGCTACAGTACTAAATAAGTTGTTGCTTCCCAAATTCTTAGGAAATGGAAATTTAAAACTTTATTTCCTAAGTTACTCCATCATGGATGTTTTGGGAAGAAATGAAATGAGCATTAGGATGTGGAAACTGTCATTACTGTGTCAATGTAGAGCTCAGCCAGGGTCTTACGCTGATGTGTTGGTGACACAAAATGTTTAACGACACCTCTCGTGACATCCTGTCAGCCCTTCTGACAGTGTGGGACAGAAATTTGGCTGCTACAGAAGATCTTGAACTACTTGGTCTTGCCAGCCACTGTCAGAGGAGTGTCATAATCCACTGCTGTGGGTAAGACATCAAATCTCCACTCAGAAAGTGACTGATATCTCCTCCAGCACCTTTCACTGAGGCTCTGGTTCCTGGACAGGTGTAAAATTGAGTGTGCTGAGGTTTTAATCTTACACTCCTCCCCCACTTTGCAACATTTCAGATTCCCTGTTTGCATATCCAAGGTCACAGAATCCCAGAATGGTCTGGGTTGGAAGGGACACTAAAGCTCATCCCATTCCACCCCCTGCCATGGGCAGGGACACCTTCCAGGTTGCTCCAAACCCCATCCAGCCTGGCGTTGGACACTTCCAGGGATCCAGGGGCAGCCACAGCTTCTCTGGGCACCCTGTGCCAGGGCCTCACTACCCTCATAGGGAAGAATTCCTTCCCAATATCCCATCTAAACCTTCAGATACACAGCAGTGGTTTAACTCCACTGCTCAGACACACACAATATGCATCCACATATCATAAACAAGCATTTGTGAAAGGCATAAAGGCTGTCAGAGCTTTGTCTGTCAGACCAGGATGTACCTTTCCTGTCAGGCAGAGCTGAGTGCTATCAGTTGATTAATTCACAATTATTTACCTTGGAACCAGCGCTGTGGCCTTTTAAACCCAGGATTCGTGTCCAGCCCTCCTGCTCTACTCAGGAAATAGTGGTGAAGACATTTGAGCTCTAACAAGCCATTATGTCTATTTTAACACAACCACCAAATGCCAACTTGCATTCATCCAGAGAGCTGTCAAGGGTTTTGCATGTCAGCATGTTCTCTCTTAGCTTAATTTAAAATTTTAGGGAAAGCTACAGTATTTGCCGTGCTCTGTTCTTTCCCAGTCATGGCTAGGATCACTAAATCCTAAGAAAATCCCAAAGGCAAGCAATCTAATAAAGCAGTCTTTTGTTCTGAGGCTGGCAGGGTAATTCAAACAGGAGGTCAGTCAAAAAATCCCATTCTCCTGAGTGCCGTGGGGAGCTAGGTAGATGAGTGCCCTGCCTCTTTCTAACCCCCATGCCATGGCAAGAAGAAGTGAATTTGCATGTGATACAGCCTAAAAACCCATTCAGTGAAATAACTGCAAGGTATTTTCACAGCAAGGCCCTGCTCACTGTTGGCTGGCACTTCCCCAGCTCCCTGGGGATTGATTTAGGGAATAATGCCTGAGTTTGTGTGATCCCCTTGGCTGGGCTGCCTGACCCTGCATGTGCCATTTCCAAAGTGTGCTGACCCCACACCACAGCATCCTGAGGAAGGAAACCTTCAAATATATTCAAATCATGCTGTCATTTCAGGATGTGCCCTGGGTTTGGTTGTTTTGTGGATTTTTTGTTTGTTTGTAGTGCTTAACACAGAAAGATTGCCCCAACGCTCCAGTATTCAGTGGTGCAGGTTTATTTTTATGCCTTTTGCCCCAAATACTCAGTCCATGCTTTTCTGCAGTTTTTTTTTCTTCAACATAAGGATTTTCTGCTTAAAAATGGAAGCAAAGATTGGCTTCAAATTCCCTGGCAGAGCTTCTCATATGGGATACAGATTGTGCCAGCTTATCTGGCTCAAGCCTGCCTGCATGTAAACTTGTTTTCTTTGGAACTTCAGCGGTGCTCTGGGCCTCATTGTTCACATTTCTTACAGCTGGGGTTGCGGCAAGAGAAAAATCAGCTTTTTGTTTCTCTCCTGCGCCACTGGGTAGATCATTGCTGATGTGTAGATGGAAATATTTTTTTTTCTCCTCATAAATGTTTGGACTCAGCAATCAGACTGGGAGTGTTCAAAGCCACGCTAAACAGGGCTTGGAGCAACCTGGGATAGTGGAAGGTGTCCAGAGCAGCAACCCTCAGCAGGGATGGGCAGACTGTGAAGCCAGGCAGACCTGCAGCAGTGGGATGTGTTCAGGGGCAGTGGAAGCTGTCAGAGAACAGCAGAACACCGGTGGTTATTCACTGCACGTGGTGCTGAGCAGGGCTGCTACTGCCTAGAGACAGCAGCAACTCGGGTAACGTCTCCACGTCAAGATTCTTTGAGTTCAGAGCTCTGCCTCGTTCAGGAATGATTTATTGTTTACTCCTTTTATTCTGCTGTTTTTCTGATGAGTGCCCTGTGAGAGCAGTTTGTGCTGTGTTACTGCTGCAACACCTGCAATGCCAAACACAGAATGATTTCAGAGGATGGTTTGGGAAGATTCTTAAAGCTCATCCAGTCCCACCACCTGCCATGGGCAGGGACACCTTCCACTAGCCCAGGTTGCTCCAAGCCCCATCCAACCTGGCCTTGGACACTTCCAGGGATCCAGGGGCAGCCACAGCTTCTCTGGGCACCCTGTGCCAGGGCCTCCCCACCCTCATAGGGAAGATTTTCTTCCAAGTATATAACATAAGTCTTTCCTCTTAATTTCAAACCATTTCCCCTTGTCCTATCACTAGCTGACCATGTAAAAAGTTATTCTCATGCTTTTTTTATAAGCCCCTTTTAAGTTCTGAAAGGCCTCAGTGAGGTCTCCCCTGAGCTGCCTCTTCTCCAGGCTGAACAATTCCATGAACATGAACAAGCACAAGGCACAGGTGTCAGGTTAGAGCCTCCTGACTTGTTCCTATGCCCAGCACCCCCAAAAGGGAAGATGGGAATCTGCTTTGTATCCCAGTTACCTGCTGCAGCAGCTCCTAATTAAAAAGAAAAATCCATCTGTCACCTGGGATGTACAGTGACATCCCAGGTCCTGAAGCACCAGCACAAGAACTGAGCTCGGTTTCATTTCAGCCACAGGTGCCAGGAGAGCTGGGTGAGCCAGCTGTGGTGTCTGAGCTGTATCACTGGATAAACCCTGCTGTTCCCCTGGCTGCTGCTGGGGTTCCAGCACAGCTCCCACTGTTCAACTGGACAAGTGCTTCCACCCAAAGGCCCCCCAGCCCCATCTCCTCTGCCTCATCTCTGCACCCCATCCCATTCCAACACCCCATCCCCATCCTCCTGCCCGTCTGCATCCCCACACCATCTTCACCCTCACATCCCAATCCCTGTTTATCCCCATCCTCATCCCCCACCCTGCAGCTATCCCCATTCCCACACCCCAACCCCATCTCTATCCCCATCCCCACACCTCCACCCCATCCCCATCTCCAGCCTCATCCCCATCCCTACACCCTGTTCCCATTCCTGACGGGGAAGATGTGTGCTGATGTCTTTACAATTCCATTTGTGAGGGGATGGTGTTAACGGCTTTGAAATGGGGCTTAATGTCTCTACCAACTTTGGGCAGCAGGTTTGTTACAGAGCCCGGTTTGACTCCTGAAACAGCCAAATGGGGCCGCACAAGCCTGAACTCCTGAACTTCGGGGTAAAACGACAGGTTTAGGGTGGTCGGGGAAGGCTGCACCTTCCTGGTACCTCGGCCAGTGAGGGAAGGAAGAGGGCAACGAGCGGAGTTTGGGATAAAGGAGGCTGCGCCCTCCCAAACCTCGAGAGAGAAAAAACCCCGCGGGGATGTGCCCCAGTGGCCTCTGTCCCTTTATCCAAATAAAGCTGTTGGACTCCTCTGCCTCCTTTATGGACACTGGCTTTTCCCAGGGGGATTTTCCGTACAAGCCCCAAACGCCATCGCCATCCCGAGGCCCCGTTCCCAGCCCCGGTTCCCGGCCCCGTTCCCAGTCCCGTTCCCGGCCCAGGCCGGCTCCTAGCCCCGTTCCCAGTCCCCACTCCCGGTCCCGTTCCCAGCCCCGTTCCCAGTCCCGTTCCCAGCCCCGTTCGCAGTCTCCGTTCCCA